>OW285243.1:27782284-28382284 GCA_935421215.2 Melolontha melolontha | reverse complement strand
TTAATAATATAAAATATTATTAAAAATCTTGTGTGAAGAACACAAATACAGGTTCACTATTAATATTTTTGTGAACGTGTCCGAACACATCCCTCCCCAGAGACGTAGATACGTATTTCGCCTTTCTACAGGCTCATCGGTACGCCCGTGCTGGAGAAAGGATACCTTCAGACACATTCACAAAAATGAACCACATCGCCACATCACAGAAATTATCCAGACCGAGCGTAGCAGTAAATTCAGCGCTGCCTGTTGTCAGACAGCCGAAGTACCTCGCCCCGTCCACACAACCAATGCGAAGTAACGACTCCCTTCCAAAGGTGGCAAAGCCATCTCTCTAGAAACTGCATTTTGTTAGTGTCTTCACTCATACTACGGACTAACCGCATGTGTAATGTATCAGAATAATTGAAACATACATGAGTAGGTAAACCCCACCAGTTTTGTATAATACAAAGGTATTTTTAATAATATAAAATATTATTAAAAATCTGGTGTGAAGAACACAAATACAGGTACACTATTAATATTTTTGTGAACGTGTCCGAACACATCCCTCCCCAGAGACGTAGATACGTATTTCGCCTTTCCACAGGCTCATCGGTACGCCCGTGCTGGAGAAAGGATACCTTCAGACATATTCACAAATAAGAACCACATCGCCACATCACAGAAATTATCCAGACCGATCGTAGAAGTAAATTCAGCGCTGCCTGTTGTCAGACAGCCGAAGTACCTCGCCCCGTCCACACAACCAATGCGAAGTAACGACTCCCTTCCAAAGGTGGCACAGCCATCTCTCTAGAAACTACATTTTGTTAGTGTCTTCACTCATACTACGGACTAACCGCATGTGTAATGTATCAGAATAATTGAAACATACATGAGTAGGTAAACCCCACCAGTTTTATATAATACAAAGGTAATTTTAATAATATAAAATATTATTAAAAATCTGGTGTGAAGAACACAAATACAGTTTCACTATTAATATTTTTGTGAACGTGTCCGAACACATCCCTCCCCAGAGACGTAGATACGTATTTCGCCTTTCTACAGGCTCATCGGTACGCCCGTGCTGGAGAAAGTATACCTTCAGACACATTCACAAGAAAGAACCACATCGCCACATCACAGAAATTATCCAGACCGAGCGTAGAAGTAAATTCAGCGCTGCCTGTTGTCAGACAGCCGAAGTACCTCGCCCCGTCCACACAACCAATGCGAAGTAACGACTCCCTTCCAAAGGTGGCACAGCCATCTCTCTAGAAACTACATTTTGTTAGTGTCTTCACTCATACTACGGACTAACTGCATGTGTAATGTATCAGAATAATTGAAACATACATGAGTAGGTAAACCCCAGCAGTTTTATATAATACAAAGGTAATTTTAATAATATAAAATATTATTAAAAATCTGGTGTGAAGAACACAAATACAGGATCACTATTAATATTTATGTGAACATGTCCGAACACATCCCTCCCCAGAGACGTAGATACGTATTTCGCCTTTCTACAGGCTCATCGGTACGCCCGAGCTGGAGAAAGGATACCTTCAGACACATTCACACAAAAAAGAACCACATCGCCACATCACAGAAATTATCCAGACCGAGCGTAGAAGTAAATTCAGGGCTGCCTGTTGTCAGACAGCCGAAGTACCTCGCCCCGTCCACACAACCAAAGCGAAGTAACGACTCCCTTCCAAAGGTGGCACAGCCATCTCTCTAGAAACTGCATTTTGTTAGTGTCTTCACTCATACTACGGACTAACCGCATGTGTAATGTATCAGAATAATTGAAACATACATGAGTAGGTAAACCCCACCAGTTTTGTATAATACAAAGGTATTTTTAATACTATAAAATATTATTAAAAATCTGGTGTGAAGAACACAAATACAAGTTCACTATTAATATTTTTGTGAACGTGTCCGTACACATCCCTCCCCAGAGACGTAGATACGTATTTCGCCTTTCTACAGGCTCATCGGTACGCCCGTGCTGGAGAAAGGATACCTTCAGACACATTCACAAAAAAGAACCACATCGCCACAATACAGAAATTATCCAGACCCAGCGTAGAAGTAAATTCAGCTCTGCCTGTTGTCAGACAGCCGAAGTACCTCGCCCCGTCCACACAACCACTGCGAAGTAACGACTCCCTTCCAAAGGTGGCACAGCCATCTCTCTAGAAACTGCATTTTGTTAGTGTCTTCACTCATACTACGGACTAACCGCATGTGTAATGTATCAGAATAATTGAAACATACATGAGTAGGTAAACCCCACCAGTTTTGTATAATACAAAGGTATTTTTAATAATATAAAATATTATTAAAAATCTTGTGTGAAGAACACAAATACAGGTTCACTATTAATATTTTTGTGAACGTGTCCGAACACATCCCTCCCCAGAGACGTAGATACGTATTTCGCCTTTCTACAGGCTCATCGGTACGCCCGTGCTGGAGAAAGGATACCTTCAGACACATTCACAAAAATGAACCACATCGCCACATCACAGAAATTATCCAGACCGAGCGTAGCAGTAAATTCAGCGCTGCCTGTTGTCAGACAGCCGAAGTACCTCGCCCCGTCCACACAACCAATGCGAAGTAACGACTCCCTTCCAAAGGTGGCACAGCCATCTCTCTAGAAACTGCATTTTGTTAGTGTCTTCACTCATACTACGGACTAACCGCATGTGTAATGTATCAGAATAATTGAAACATACATGAGTAGGTAAACCCCACCAGTTTTGTATAATACAAAGGTATTTTTAATAATATAAAATATTATTAAAAATCTGGTGTGAAGAACACAAATACAGGTACACTATTAATATTTTTGTGAACGTGTCCGAACACATCCCTCCCCAGAGACGTAGATACGTATTTCGCCTTTCCACAGGCTCATCGGTACGCCCGTGCTGGAGAAAGGATACCTTCAGACACATTCACAAAAAAGAACCACATCGCCACATCACAGAAATTATCCAGACCGATCGTAGAAGTAAATTCAGCGCTGCCTGTTGTCAGACAGCCGAAGTACCTCGCCCCGTCCACACAACCAATGCGAAGTAACGACTCCCTTCCAAAGGTGGCACAGCCATCTCTCTAGAAACTACATTTTGTTAGTTTCTTCACTCATACTACGAACTAACCGCATGTGTAATGTATCAGAATAATTGAAACATACATGAGTAGGTAAACCCCACCAGTTTTATATAATACAAAGGTATTTTTAATAATATAAAATATTATTAAAAATCTGGTGTGAAGAACACAAATACAGGTTCACTACTAATATTATTGTGAACGTGTCCGAACACATCCCTCCCCAGAGACGTAGATACGTATTTCGCCTTCCTACAGGCTCATCGGTACGCCCGTGCTGGAGAAAGGATACCTTCAGACACATTCACAAAAATGAACCACATCGCCACATCACAGAAATTATCCAGACCGAGCGTAGAAGTAAATTCAGCGCTGCCTGTTGTCAGACAGCCGAAGTACCTCGCCCCGTCCACACAACAAATGCGAAGTAACGACTCCCTTCCAAAGGTGGCACAGCCATCTCTCTAGAAACTGCATTTTGTTAGTGTCTTCACTCATACTACGGACTAACCGCATGTGTAATGTATCAGAATAATTGAAACATACATGAGTAGGTAAACCCCACCAGTTTTGTATAATACAAAGGTATTTTTAATACTATAAAATATTATTAAAAATCTGGTGTGAAGAACACAAATACAAGTTCACTATTAATATTTTTGTGAACGTGTCCGTACACATCCCTCCCCAGAGACGTAGATACGTATTTCGCCTTTCTACAGGCTCATCGGTACGCCCGTGCTGGAGAAAGGATACCTTCAGACACATTCACAAAAAAGAACCACATCGCCACAATACAGAAATTATCCAGACCCAGCGTAGAAGTAAATTCAGCTCTGCCTGTTGTCAGACAGCCGAAGTACCTCGCCCCGTCCACACAACCACTGCGAAGTAACGACTCCCTTCCAAAGGTGGCACAGCCATCTCTCTAGAAACTGCATTTTGTTAGTGTCTTCACTCATACTACGGACTAACCGCATGTGTAATGTATCAGAATAATTGAAACATACATGAGTAGGTAAACCCCACCAGTTTTGTATAATACAAAGGTATTTTTAATAATATAAAATATTATTAAAAATCTTGTGTGAAGAACACAAATACAGGTTCACTATTAATATTTTTGTGAACGTGTCCGAACACATCCCTCCCCAGAGACGTAGATACGTATTTCGCCTTTCTACAGGCTCATCGGTACGCCCGTGCTGGAGAAAGGATACCTTCAGACACATTCACAAAAATGAACCACATCGCCACATCACAGAAATTATCCAGACCGAGCGTAGCAGTAAATTCAGCGCTGCCTGTTGTCAGACAGCCGAAGTACCTCGCCCCGTCCACACAACCAATGCGAAGTAACGACTCCCTTCCAAAGGTGGCACAGCCATCTCTCTAGAAACTGCATTTTGTTAGTGTCTTCACTCATACTACGGACTAACCGCATGTGTAATGTATCAGAATAATTGAAACATACATGAGTAGGTAAACCCCACCAGTTTTGTATAATACAAAGGTATTTTTAATAATATAAAATATTATTAAAAATCTGGTGTGAAGAACACAAATACAGGTACACTATTAATATTTTTGTGAACGTGTCCGAACACATCCCTCCCCAGAGACGTAGATACGTATTTCGCCTTTCCACAGGCTCATCGGTACGCCCGTGCTGGAGAAAGGATACCTTCAGACACATTCACAAAAAAGAACCACATCGCCACATCACAGAAATTATCCAGACCGATCGTAGAAGTAAATTCAGCGCTGCCTGTTGTCAGACAGCCGAAGTACCTCGCCCCGTCCACACAACCAATGCGAAGTAACGACTCCCTTCCAAAGGTGGCACAGCCATCTCTCTAGAAACTACATTTTGTTAGTTTCTTCACTCATACTACGGACTAACCGCATGTGTAATGTATCAGAATAATTGAAACATACATGAGTAGGTAAACCCCACCAGTTTTATATAATACAAAGGTATTTTTAATAATATAAAATATTATTAAAAATCTGGTGTGAAGAACACAAATACAGGTTCACTACTAATATTATTGTGAACGTGTCCGAACACATCCCTCCCCAGAGACGTAGATACGTATTTCGCCTTCCTACAGGCTCATCGGTACGCCCGTGCTGGAGAAAGGATACCTTCAGACACATTCACAAAAATGAACCACATCGCCACATCACAGAAATTATCCAGACCGAGCGTAGAAGTAAATTCAGCGCTGCCTGTTGTCAGACAGCCGAAGTACCTCGCCCCGTCCACACAACCAATGCGAAGTAACGACTCCCTTCCAAAGGTGGCACAGCCATCTCTCTAGAAACTGCATTTTGTTAGTGTCTTCACTCATACTACGGACTAACCGCATGTGTAATGTATCAGAATAATTGAAACATACATGAGTAGGTAAACCCCACCAGTTTTGTATAATACAAAGGTATTTTTAATAATATAAAATATTATTAAAAATCTGGTGTGAAGAACACAAATACAGGTACACTATTAATATTTTTGTGAACGTGTTCGAATACATCCCTCCCCAGAGACGTAGATACGTATTTCGCCTTTCCACAGGCTCATCGGTACGCCCGTGCTGGAGAAAGGATACCTTCAGACACATTCACAAATAAGAACCACATCGCCACATCACAGAAATTATCCAGACCGATCGTAGAAGTAAATTCAGCGCTGCCTGTTGTCAGACAGCCGAAGTACCTCGCCACGTCCACACAACCAATGCGAAGTAACGACTCCCTTCCAAAGGTGGCACAGCCATCTCTCTAGAAACTACATTTTGTTAGTGTCTTCACTCATACTACGGACTAACCGCATGTGTAATGTATCAGAATAATTGAAACATACATGAGTAGGTAAACCCCACCAGTTTTATATAATACAAAGGTATTTTTAATAATATAAAATATTATTAAAAATCTGGTGTGAAGAACACAAATACAGGTACACTATTAATATTTTTGTGAACGTGTCCGAACACATCCCTCCCCAGAGACGTAGATACGTATTTCGCCTTTCCACAGGCTCATCGGTACGCCCGTGCTGGAGAAAGGATACCTTCAGACATATTCACAAATAAGAACCACATCGCCACATCACAGAAATTATCCAGACCGATCGTAGAAGTAAATTCAGCGCTGCCTGTTGTCAGACAGCCGAAGTACCTCGCCTCGTCCACACAACCAATGCGAAGTAACGACTCCCTTCCAAAGGTGGCACAGCCATCTCTCTAGAAACTGCATTTTGTTAGTGTCTTCACTCATACTACGGACTAACCGCATGTGTAATGTATCAGAATAATTGAAACATAGATGAGTAGGTAAACCCCACCAGTTTTATATAATACAAAGGTATTTTTAATAATATAAAATATTATTAAAAATCTGGTGTGAAGAACACAAATACAGGTTCACTATTAATATTTTTGTGAACGTGTCCGAACACAGCCCTCCCCAGAGACGTAGATACGTATTTCGCCTTTCTACAGGCTCATCGGTACGCCCGTGCTGGAGAAAGGATACCTTCAGACACATTCACAAAAAAGAACCACATCGCCACATCACAGAAATTATCCAGACTTCTATGCTCGGTCTGGACAATTTCTGTGATGTGGCGATGTGTGTTGAATAGTGATTCAAAGTATAAATATTTAAAACAACCCTACATGTTTCGGCAATGATACCTTTGTCAAGGGAATAAAAAATATTTTTTATATGTATATATATATATATATATATATATATATATATATATATATATATATATATATGATAAACGTAATGCTAATGAGAACTTATAATTATTGAATTCTCACAAACATGCCATTGCCGCTCTAATTCGTTGCATCAATTTCTATACATGACAAAATCACCTTTTTCTAAGAATGTAGCTGCTACGTGTAACGGCGTCAACCGTCCAGGTTGTCCGGGAAAATGAAAAAATGTGTGAAAGCCGTATCCATCCAGGATGTGCAGACGTCGACGTTTCATAGATATTACTAATTGTCAATACACCTTACCCAGAAATAGATACGACTTTCATTTCTATTCTGCGTGTATATATACTAATGATGATAAACGTAATGCTAATGAGAACTCATAATTATTGAATTCTCACATACATGCCATTGCCGCTCTAATTCGTTGCATCATTTCTACACATATCAAAATCACCTTTGTCTAAGAATGTAGCTGCAACGTGTCACGGCGTCTTTTTTCATATATATATATATATATATATATATATATATATATATCTGTCTATATATATATATATATATATATATATGATATATATATATATATATGATAAGAGTTGTTTAAAAATGTAATGCTCATGTTTTATTTGTGAGTTGCTAGTGATAATTATAATTATATATATAATAAAGCTGCCAAAGTTTAACTCTAGCTCGTCTTCTGATGAATTCATTAATAAATTGAAGAAATACGGAGATAGAACATTTGAATTTGAATGTAAACAGACTGATAATCCAGATATTAGTGAATTTGTATCTGTAATATCTGTAATTGCAAAAACTTTAGAAGTCTTCTTTAATATACTTATTTATTTATACATATATTACGATTACTGTATGTTCTTGGCAAAACAAATTTAAATAAAATGGGACTGTATATTTCAATCTAAATTCATATTTTAATTTGTATTTTGCCATTAAGAATTCCTTACTAACATTTTCTTTAGAGAAACGATGTTTGATTTTTGATTTAATGATCTAACGTAGTGAAGTTATACGTCTAGGATATCGGAAGAGTATATATATTCTATAGGTATACTAGACCCACACGAACACAAATTTTCTTAGAGGATCAAATGACTTGGAACTAAAGCTCGGGACTTAGTCGCGTTTTACCTCCTTCCCACTTTATTATTTCCGTCTCTTTCCCGAGATTTTGGTTCAACTGGCTCATCCTCGTTTAGTTTCTCGTATTCCTTGGCAGCTGACGCCAGGTGCTACTGTAAGCCCAACTGATTCCGTCGGATTTATCTACTGTCACTGTTAGATTGAGACATGGTCAATTGAATCGTCGGTAGATAGGCACGGGTTGGATGACATGAATCGAAAAAGATCGAAAACAGTACATTCTAAATTAAATTGTAACTTCTTTCTTAGCTAATTATTACATAAGTAGGATATGTTTCTTTTATTTATTTTACGACATACAATGAAATTAATATTACAAGGAAAGCGAAAAATAGATGATGTTAAATTAAATTTGATATAGCTAGATAATTGCTCTAATAATATAACGTTTTTATTTTTTTATAAAAAATTACATAGTACATACTGTAATAGTTGCGGCAGTTAAAATAAATATGCAATAACACAATATAAGAAACATACGCAATAGATATTACAATAGCTCATTAACACAATAAGAATTATTTCTACAGATGCAAGTCTTTGCTTTCTTAAATCTTAAATATGATTTACTTCAAGCCCCTTATTGTTGGTGACATAAAAATTTATAACTGTGATGGCACACTTGACTTTAACCAAAAGTCAAAATCTGAATTGTAATAAAAAGTGTACTAATTTAGCCTGGAACTTCACAATTAAATATTTTTCTTCGGCTAGTTCAGTTGATCAAACATTTTATGAGACTCTTATTTATTTTCAAAAAAAGAAAATTCTCAGTTCGTTATAAGTTTTTTTTCTTAATGAAGTAAATCTTATTTCTTTAAATTGTGCGAAATTTTTACGAATAGGTACTAAAATTAAAACAAAGGTATAAATTAATTTATATATTGAGGTGAATAACAATGAAAATATCCATGTGATGTTAACTGCTAAAAAAATTGTTAAAATTAGAAAACAAATGTCTTAATTGTCTCATTAGATCTAAATAAATTATATAATACTTTGTCCAAGCAATACTTTCTTGTTCTAAACCTTTTTTTTCAGAATGTGATATTTTCTTATGTATAGGTATACCTATATTATCTACAATTATGTCTTGGATTATCTATTACTAGCGATATATATTTAAAACAAAAACAATGACAAATTGATTAAAAATAAATATTGCAATTTCTTTATTAAATTAACAAAAATACTTGCACCTGTTAAACAAAATGTAATCTCTATATAATTTCTTGAAAATGTCTAACCTATTTAAAAGCTTACTGCCTTTGACGTCCTCTATTGATGATGGATTTAAACTTGGTTATTCTCTATTGTAGATATTCTGCTATTTGCACTAAATTGGTTGGACAGGTTTAACACCCCAATTATACGAAATATTGACTTGTTTATGTTATATTCATAGGTTATGTTTGACAATAAATTAATAAAACTGGTATAATTGATATGGTTATGAAACTTATAAAACTTCGATGTGTTATCTATGGCAAGCAAAAATTGAATGCCCTGTCAAGTTTTCAGATTGAATATTTATAGGGTCGCTATAAAAAACAAAATTGAATTGACAAAATTCTTCCTGGAAGAAATTAGGATTTTTATTTCTTTTTTAAGAATTGAAAAAAATTTTGTAAGAATTGAAAAGCGATTTTAAGAATATTCTATATTAAATATGCCTTTTTCAAAAGTAAGGTAAGATAACCTTATTTTGTGTAAACTTAATATGCTAGCTTTCATTTTCAGAAAATAATATTGAATAACGACTAAATGAAAAAAAACTCTGTGATTCTGTATATCCATACAACCGTTATCTTGTAAAATTTTGCACAAAAATAGAATTGACAAACGTTACCTGCACAACCAAATTTACATTAACAAATATAGAAACTATTGCTTTTGATATATACAGAGTGGTTTACAAGCTTATTTATAACTAAAATTAACACTGGTCATTTTCCATTCCTCCTAGGTTTTGGCTTATTTATCTTTTTTTTCTTAATATGTGGGTATATATTTTTTATAGTTTTATCCTTACTTTTTATGTTAAGACGTTTTCGATTTGAGATTACATTTTATTATAATGAAACGAATAGATAATTTGTTTACTTACTGATGCAATCCGTGACAATACGTACACTATTAAAGAAAGAAAGAAATATAACTTATGTGAAACATTTAGAATCTTCTACATACTCGTATATAAAAATGAATGTTTGTCTGTATGTCCTTTATAGAATCATAAACTATGCATTTGATCATGTGATGATTTTTAGCAAAGTTGTTGTGCATGAGCCACGAAGGTTTCTAAGTTGGTACGACCAATTTTCGACAGATGGCGCCACTGTCATTCCAATGAATTTCATATATTGCCGTGACAGTTTATGCTGTTTTGAATTGAAACGAAAACAGCGAGCGAATGATGACGTTTCGAGTTGTGGGTGACATAAAAATTTATGTAAATTGTGAAATTCATGTCCGGCTCACATTGAACAGACAATATTGTGCATTTTTATATTTGGGAGCGTTTTTCAAATAGTTTTATGCATTTCGTTGTGAGTTAAATGTGAGTGAATTCACGAAGATCATCGAATGTGTATGTGAAGGATCTGACTGCTGATTGACGTT
Organism: Melolontha melolontha; assembly: GCA_935421215.2. NCBI lineage: Eukaryota > Metazoa > Arthropoda > Insecta > Coleoptera > Scarabaeidae > Melolontha > Melolontha melolontha. The sequence goes on along the minus strand of OW285243.1, from coordinate 28,371,638 downwards.
CCGAACGCATTTGCTGTGCAGTTTTTTTTCGGATATCATCGTGAGTGGAATTAAAATCGATTTCAACAATTCTCGAATGCTGATTTTTTTCACTTCAAATTTTCCTCAGCGAATTGGTGATCTCCGTCAATATTAACATTTCCATCCGTGTGTGAACAGCCGGTTCAATTGGATTGGATACATTGTGAGATTCGGATTGCTAATTGACATCTAATAAATTCAAACGCATTTTTCACGTCGTTCCCGTACAATTATGCCTCCAAAGCGACAAGCAATTGGCCGATCTACACCTCAAGCACGGAAGAAAAGAGCATTACGAGCCTCAGAATCAGACGAACAACGAGCATTAAGGCTGGAAAATCTTCGAGTACGTGCCGCTGAGACCCGTTCGTCTGAATCATCTGAACAACGAGAAGTGAGGTTAGAAGCTGATCGAATACGTACTACTCAGGCCCGTACGTCTGAGACAACTGAACAACGAGAAAGAAGGCTGCAAAATGTTCGAATAAGCACCGCTCGATCAAGACGAACACTGCACGCAGATTTAAATCTTGGTGCATTCCATTATGACAGTAATAATGATTACAGTCTACATCCAAGTGTCGTCATTGGAAAAATGGATAAAATTTGCATGTATTGTAGCGCCCTCAAATTTAAGAACGAAACGCCAGGAATGTGCTGCGCCAGTGGGAAAGTTAAACTGCCAGAATTACATCCACCACCCGAACCACTAACAACGTTGCTATCAGGTGTTATACGTGAGTCGAAGCATTTCTTGGAAAACATTCGCAAACACAATTCATGTTTCCAAATGACATCATTCGGTGCAACTAACATCGTGCGCGAAAATTACATACCAACATTCAGAGTCCAAGGGCAAATTTATCATCGTGCCGGATCGCTTCTACCATTGCCGGATGCAGATCACAAGTTTCTTCAAATTTATTTCATGGCAAACAGTGATGAACAAATTGAACAACGATGTCATTACAATGCGGGCACTAGACGAGAAATCGTGGCTGCGTTACAAGCCCTTTTCAATCAACACAATGAATTAGTTCAGTTGTTTAAAACCGCCATTCAACGAATGCCAGCCGATGACTACGCAGTTGTAATTCGAGCAGACAAAAGACCCGTTGGCCAACACGAAAGACAGTTCAATGCACCAACAATCGATGAAGTGGCGATCGTGATAGTTGGCGAAGAATTCGAATCGCGCGACATAATTCTTCATCGCAGAAGTGGTGACGTTCAGCGAATCTCCGAAACTCATCGCTCATACGACGGATTGCAGTATCCGATTCTGTTTTGGCGAGGAGAAGATGGATATCATTTCAACATCAAAATGAGAAATCCACAAACAGACGAGGAAACGAATAAGAAAGTCAGTGCCATGAATTATTATTCGTATCGATTGATGATTCGTCAAGACGCTGAGAACCACATTCTGAAATGTCGACAATTGTTCCATCAATACATCGTCGACATGTACGCGAAGATTCAAACCGAACGACTCCTATATATTCGATTGAATCAAACCGAGTTGCGTTCTGAAGAGTACATCCATTTACGAGACGCAATCGTTAATGATGGTAACATGAATCCAAACGAATTGGCAAGCATGGTCATATTACCGTCTACATTCACGGGGAGTCCACGGCACATGCATGAATACTCACAAGATGATGACATACGTTCGCGCATATGGTCGTCCAGATTTGTTCATCACATTTACATGCAATCCAATATGGGATGAAATTAAAGAACTTCTGTTAGCTGGAAAATCATCTTCGGGCCGCCATGACATTACCGCACGCGTATTTAAACAAAAATTGAAAACTTTGATGGATTTTATTATCAAGCATCACGTTTTTGGAGAGACACGCTGCTGGATGTATTCCATTGAATGGCAGAAAAGAGGATTGCCACATGCACATATTTTGGTTTTGTTAATCAACAAAATTACGCCAGATCAAATTGACCAAATCATCTCAGCAGAAATACCAGATAAGGACATTGATCCAGACTTATTCGACGTCGTTACCAAAAATATGATTCAGGGTCCATGTGGCGCATTCGACAACAATTCATCATGCATGTCTGATGGGAAATGCACGAAACGATACCCAAGAAACTTGGTTTCTGATACCATCACTGGCAATGATGGATACCCACTGTATCGTCGACGATCAGTTGAGGATGGCGGCAAATACAACGTTCTGAAAGTACGAAACGTTGATGTCGAAGTCGATAATCGTTGGGTTGTGCCATATTCACCGTTGCTCTCAAAGACCTTCAAAGCACACATTAATGTTGAGTATTGCAATTCAGTGAAGTCGATCAAATACATTTGCAAATATCTCAACAAAGGAAGCGACATGGCAGTCTTCGGAGTAGGGAATGTGTCCGCACCGCTCGATGAAATCAACCAATACCAACTTGGACGCTACATTAGCAGCAATGAAGCAGTATGGCGCATCTTATCATTTCCAATCCATGAACGACATCCAACAGTAGTATACTTGGCGGTGCATCTCGAGAATGGACAGCGCTTGTACTTCACAGCAGATAATGTACGTGCAAGAGGATTGGTTCCACCCGCAACAACTTTAACTGCATTTTACTCATTGTGCCAAGATCTTTTTGCAAAGACTCTACTTTATTCTGAGGTACCGAAATTCTACACATGGAATGCATCGGCTAAAAAGTTTCAACGTCGCAAACAAGGTAAAGCACTTGAAGGACATCCCAATTTGTATTCCAGTGACGCATTGGGTCGTCTGTACACTGTTCACCCGAACAATACAGAATGCTTCTATTTGCGTTTGCTGTTAATCAATGTACGTGGACCGACATCCTTCCAAGATTTAAGAACAGTCAACGGTCAGCTGTGCGCCACTATCGCCAAGCTTGCCAGGAACTAAATCTTCTTGAGAATGATGCACATTGGGACAATGCACTCGCTGATGCATCGAATACTGCTCGACCACAGCAAATACGCACATTATTTGCCATAATATTGACAACCTGCTTCCCATCTAATCCAAAATACAAGGACTACATGAGTGAAGATATTCTACATCGATTGCGCGCTGCGAATCAAAAACCGGGCATTCAATTCACACCAAACGTGTATAATGAGGCATTGATTTTGATTGAAGACATATGTTTGGCAATCGCTAACAAGGCACTGGTGCAACTGGGAATGCCTGCTCCGAACCGACCAGCGAACGACCTTTTCGTTCGTGATTTGCAACGAGAAACACACTTTGATTCTGACGAACTGGGGACATTTGTTCAGACAAATCTTCCGCAGTTGGTTCCAGAACAACGCATTGCGTATGACAGAATTATGCGCGCAATCACAGAACATAGCGGTGGACTATTTTTCATAGATGCGCCCGGTGGTACAGGGAAGACTTTTCTTCTCTCACTCATTTTGGCAACCATTCGATCACAAAATAATATTGCACTGGCCATTGCATCATCTGGAATTGCGGCAACTCTTTTGGATGGTGGCCGAACAGCGCATTTTGCATTGAAACTGCCGTTGAATTTGCAAAACACTGAGGCACCAACATGCAACATCAGCAAAAACTCTGGAATGGGCAAAGTACTCCAAATGTGTCAAATTATCATATGGGACGAATGTACAATGTCTCACAAGAAAGCATTGGAAGCGCTTGATCGTACATTGCGAGATTTGAGAGGAAACGCACGGATCTTCGGTGGCGCACTCATTTTATTGTCTGTTGATTTTCGACAAACACTGCCAGTTATACCACGTTCAACACCCGCTGATGAACTTAATGCATGTCTCAAATCATCAGTTTTACGGCGTCATTTACAGAAATTTACTTTGAAAACCAACATGCGTGTACAACTACAACGGGATGCATCGGCTGGAAATTTTGCAAAACAATTAATGGATATTGGAAATGGGCCAATGCAAATTGATGAATCTACGCAATGTATCACCTTGCCAGCAAACTTCTGTTAGATCACAGAAAGCATAGACGAATTGGTGCAAAAAGTTTTCCCAAACATTGCACAGAACTACAATAATCATCAGTGGCTCAGTACGCGTGCTATATTAGCGTCCAAAAACATCGATGTCAATACCATCAACTTCACCATTCAGAATGGAATACCCGGCGAAACGACAACATATAAGTTCATCGATACTGTGGTGAATAAAGACGAAGTTGTCAACTATCCAACTGAATTCTTGAATTCGCTTGATTTGCCAGGCATGCCACCGCACGTTCTTACATTGAAAATTGGCGTACCCATCATTCTTCTTCGATACATAAATCCACCACGACTTTGCAACGGAACCAGACTCCCAGTCAAGAAAATGATGAACAATGTTATCGAGGCTACAATTTTGACTGGAAAATTCAAAGGTGAAGACGTACTGTTGCCACGTATCCCAATGATCCAGATATGCCATTCGAATTCAAACGTTTGCAGTTCCCGGTGCGACTCGCTTTCGCAATGACTATCAACAAAGCCCAAGGACAATCGTTGCAAGTGTGCGGATTAAATTTGGTGAAGCCATGCTTCTTACATGGGCAGCTCTATGTGGCCTGCTCACGCATCGTAAAACCTTCTGATTTATTCGTTTACGCACCAAATGGAAAAACAAGAAATATTGTGTATCCCATAGCACTTCAATAAATATCGAATTGAAACGAAACGCTGCAATGTCACAATTTTTTCAAAATGAACAAAATCAATAAAATGACTCAAAATGAATTGAATATTTGTGTAATGTCTTTCCTTCAAATTTATTTTAGTTGGTGGCGTAGCAACGCGCGCAGGGTACAGCTAGTTGTTTTATAAAATCAAGCAAGCATTAGCCGATCTTGATTAGTTTATTTTTTAAGTAAATGCACATTTGTGTAAATACGAGGCGAGTTTTTATGTTATCTATCTACCTATGGAAACAATATGTGTGACAATTTTTTTACATCAAGTTTCTGCGACAGTTTATAGTGCCATCTTCATGGTTTGAATCGCTTAAGGTTTGTTAGTTTCACATTCGTTTAAAGAAGAGAAAGTGAGTGATTTTAAACTTGAACACGAAAGCGTCATGTAATTTTTATTAAAAGAAGGCAGTAGTTCGAAAAATATTTGTGGCAGTGTGGAGAAAATAACTCGTCCTATTTCTAAGTCAAATTTTGGTGTAAGTGGTTTAAATAGGGCAGAGAATCCATTCATGAAGACCCAAAGTGTGTAAGACCTCAGGAAGCATGAACTGAAGAAATCATTAATAAAGTTGAAGATTTGGTGTTGATTGACCGCCGAGTAAAAGTTTTTGTTATTGCTAGAGCAATAGGATTATCAGTGTTTTTAAAATTATACACGAAAGATTGGGAATGAGCAAAGTATCGGCATGATAGATTCCCAGGCTGCTCAGTTCCGAACAAAAAATGTGTAGACGACAAATTTGTGAAGAGAATTTCACTGTTTTATCTCAAGATGAAGACTTCTTAAATATAATTGTAACTGGGGATGAAACTTCAGTACACCACTAGGACTCTCGCACGAAACAAGAGTACATGCAATGGGTTCATAAGGGCTATCCACCGCACAAGAAGGCAAAAACGCAATTTTCTGCGAGAAAATGATGGAAACAGTTTCCTGGGGCGCGGAGGAAATTCTTTTAATTGAGTCTATGCCAAAAGGAACTACAATTACGAAAAACGTCTACAAAGACACAATTAAGAACTTGAACATGGCTATGTGCGAAAAAAGACCTCACAATCTTGCTCAGAAAACGCTGCTTCTGTACGACAACTGCAGGGTGTATAATGAATCCGGCTTTGAAGAATTACAACATCCACCCTACAGTCCTGACCTCGCCCCTTGTGACTTTTAAAAACTCGAAAAACCTTTGAGAGGACGTCAATTTTTATCGAATGACGACGTAGAAATGTTGGAAATTAAACATGTTCATTATGAGGTATTTAAATGTTTTTGATTTTATTAATTAATTTACATGAATTTTTTATGATGTGATGTGGCTTATAGTTAGTATATTTAATAATGACATCAGTAAGTATTTTAGATATTTCAACATAAGATACAGTGACATAAGAAACAAATGATCTGATGGGATAGTTTTGTTTATTTCCATAAGGATTTTCAAATTCTACATTTAGAAAATAAAGCCAATAAATTTAATTTACTGGAAAATTTAGGAATCAATACATTAAAGCAATCACATATTTTACTTAATGATCAATTAGATTTAAATAACCCGCTTTTGTTAAATTTATTCATTTGGAAACTATTTAGACGATAATAGAAATGTACATTTAGTTCATTAAAACAAATTTTATTTGTTAGTTAGGGCCGACCAGATCGGCCACATTTTCTCACTATCTACAATATTAGTGTTAATTCTTAGATTTTTTAAAGCCGTTGCAAAATCAAACTAACCTTGTTGATTTTATATTTTTAGTTTAGTTTGTAACGTGCTTTTTAGCTGTAAGAACCTGATGATGCCACTGTGCTGACGAAACAATTCTCGTTGTTTTACGATTAGGTACTAAAAAAGTGAAGATTTAACCATTAGTTTTATTTATATTTTACTGGAGATAGAGGTTAACCCTTTAACGTTTAGTGGTTACTTATTTGACCACTTTCATGAACTCGAATTACTAAATATATGTAAACAAGAATTATAGCATACTGAACCTAATAATTTTACAAATAGCTAGGAAGGTGTTGTGGTTCAAGTGCTATACAATAATAAACGTAAAGTGATTACTTAGATAGCCACAACACATTCACGAACGATGTTTTTATTATAATTCTGTTTTAACATTTTTGTCATCGTAAGATAGACTTCCCTAGTAAAGCAAGGTAAATAGATTCGTTCATTGTAAAGACACCATCTTTACGTACCTCTGTGCATAGTTATCGTTTCAAAATTTTGTGTATTTGAAAGAAAATATATTATATTAGTGTTAGCAGGCGTACAAATTTTAAAAACCTAGTTACATTATTAAATTTTTTTTTTGTATCACAAAAATATGTTTTTTTCTGTTGTATAATACATCATTATATTTGTATCTATGTATAAAACAACGTATTATTTTAAAAATTCGCGGTTTGGTTTCGGCATAGAAAATATGTCACCATACATAAAAAATAAACCTCAAACCTGTATATGTAAATTTTATAAATTAGTTTGGCAGATATTAGAAAATATAGAAGACTAATTGCTGATCTAATATAATGATGTATACGAAATATATTGCTTATATACGCGTCTTCTTGGTTCTGAAGCAGAAATCTTTTTGCAGATGTTTCGTAAATTGCGATCATATATCAATTTAGAAAGATAGCATCATACGAAGCTTTCGACTTGGTGGATGCTCTTACTAATGAACATGCAGAAGATTCCGAATATGGAGGGGACAGTGATGTAGAGTTTATTTTCATATCGGATGTAAATAAGAAACGAGTCGGTAGAATTTTAACATGTGCTACAGTAACAACCTCACCAGATGAATAAACTTCCACTTCTGCAGCTACACCATCAACTTCTACAGCAACATCATCAACAGCTCGCAAGACAAGGAATATGAAACCAATTTATAATGCAGAAAATAGTGGCAAAAATTTTGATAGCGACGTAATCCCTATTATCGCGAAATTGATGAACCAAGCAATGTATGTAACACATTTTCTAATAATTCGGATATGTAGGGCGTCATCGACAACGAACAAAAACAAGTACTTCAAAATAACACATATAATTAAACATGTTATAACTAAAAGGAAACTAAAAACTGGACGATCCATTAGCGTGGATAATACTCGCAGAAGTTTAAATGTTGATGCACATTTACCAGTTAAGAGAACAATGCGACGATGTGCACTATGTAATACTCGTGCTAAACCAATTCGTTCGTCAGTTATATGTAAAGAGTGCAACGTATCTATATGTCTTAACTGTTTTGCACCTTTTCATGAACAGTAATAATACTGTGTATTGTTAATACTATCTAAATAAATCGCTTTAGTTTTGGGAATAAACTTTTTTGCTATTATGGTCAATATATTAACCACAACCCTCACACCTTTTGTCACAATCCTAAACGTTCTGTGGTTAGTAAATTAACCACACCGTCAAGCCCTTATGGAAGATTTTTGTTTCTAAATTACCATTTACTTAAATAACTAGGATGTATTAACACCATTTACCACAAAAAATTCCAAAAAAGATACTAAAATAATTCTGCGTGTTAAAGGGTTAAATAAAACTTTAAGGATAATGTTGTTGTGTTTTATTATTTAATAAACTTTATTTCAGCACACTACATTCGTACCGGACCTTTGATACTCATCATTACACTATTTTAAATCATTTTCATTATTGTTGGGACGGTGCAGCTAGCACAACCCAAGCAGCGTTCTTTTATCACTATATTCTTTTTCTATGTCAAGCAATTAAGCCATATAATTCGTATAAAAAGAAGAAATCAATAAAATGTGGTATATAAATTTTGTATTACAACAATCAAAATGCAAGCAAGTCAAGCAATTCGCAAATTTATATGTTAAGTAACATCTTAAATTAAAACATATTCCAAATAATTTCAATTCAATTTACATAATCGTATCTACCTATTTATTTAAACATTTACGAAATTCGAAAGCTAAAGAGGGCGAAAAAAATAGAACGAAAATGGAAAAAGCAGAGCGAAAAGAACGGGACACTATTTATGTAAGATGTGAGCGCGGAGTCCGGATTCACCTTGAGAACCCGGACTAGCCCCGGAAGCCGTGCAAAGCCAAGTATGAGAATAATGTGAGACGGGGATTCAGGCGGGTCGTTTACTTCGCTCGATCAAAAACGCGTTACATTTCAAATGAAGAAATAGGGACTGAGAGGAGCTTTCCTTGGACTTTAGGGATTCCGAGCATGTACACACAACTCTGCCTTCTAACTTAGAATCATACACAGAGTTCTATCTCACGTTCGCAAGTACAACAGTAACATACATATATTCGAAGATAAATCACCATACATATTAAAATGAACATGTAGAGCCTGTCTTGTATTCATAAATTTATATTAAATCAAAACAAATTATTAAATGCAAAATTTTGTATTCAAAGAGTCTTTTTTTTGGAAGACTAGTGTTTTTATTATGCCAAAAATGTATTAACTTCTTATCAAACAAAATACATGAACTAATCAGGAATACATTCTTTTCTATTATTGTTTTAATGCAGAAAAGAATCCACGTGTTTAATACATGTTTAAATAATTTTATTCATTATTTCAAGAATCCTCGAATGACAACAAATTTTGAAGAAACTCCATTAAAATTAGGAGTATCTAGTAAGACGTACTTTGAAAAAATTAAATCATCCTATGTTTAGTATTGTGATATTTCTTTTGATCGTCTAGACTAAATAAAACTAACAGTAATTACAAATAACTATATTGATAATAAATGTACTAAATAACACTTAACACTAACTATAATAACAATAATTAAATTTATTTATATACACAGAATGCCATTATCTCTTTCTTGAGCGCTTTTTTAGTCCATTTGATTTTCTAGTATCTTCGTCTTCTAGTCTATTCGGGAAAGTCTTTGAAAACCTGTTTGTTTTTATATATATAATATAATTTTTAATATAGTGATTTGAAAAAATGTTGGGCCATTCTATTGAGTTTATGCATCCATTTGCAGCTTTTTTATTGAACGGAAAATTTATTAATATTTTAACAAATAAAATACATGAACTAATCAAGAATATATTCTCTTCTATTGGAAATTTTCCGCTTCTATGCCTGCAGAAATTCGGCGCTTTAGGTATGATAAACTCGTAAAACCAACTCTTAAACACAGCGTCATTATTAAAAGAGATTTCTCGAAGATTGTTTCATAGAGACCGAAAATGATGGAAATCTGACGGATTGGGATCAGGGCAATAAGGTGGATGCAAAATGACTTCCCAACCAAAATCTTGAATAATAGACATATTTACAATGTTAACAGTATAAGCATGGCACTATCGAAGAGGTACATAGACTGGTTAATACAAGGTAGTCCATGGTAGCGGGAGATTTTAAGAAACTTTATTATTCTAAAAGCAACACTACTTAACTAAAACACAGTATACTAGTAAAAAGACAAATATTGGCCATTTTTGTATCTTAAAAATAATGCCGGGCAAATGAAGTCGGACGTTGAAATTCTGCATAACACGTCGCAATATATCTAACGGAATGTTGACAATTTCTTGAATAATTTTTCTTTTCAACTCCAGAACATCACGTACTTTATCAATACGCGATCTGGAAACAGTTGTCGCACAATAGTCATTTCTGTATTGCCCTTACGGTATATGCAATAGCACCGTCTTGCTGGAACCCTGTTGTTACCTACTCGCGAGGCAAGCGCAACAATGGCGTCTGACGATGGACAAAATTCAAAACAATACCCGCAGTTGTATCGCACAATATACCGTAGCTTCTATTTATTATGTATGCCCTAAGTAAGTGGAGACGGATGTGGGTGACTGACATAAAAGATATAAGGCAGCGCCACACAGTTTTGCTTACAGAAGCTCAGTCTGAAAACTGAGAAAAGGGATGGTGCGGTCTTAGACGCATTCGCATTCAACTACTCAAACACGCGGTAGATATAAACTTACTTTGTACCTACATACTATACCAGAAGGCTGCACAGGATACCTGTAAAGAAATTGCTAAGGGAAGCGCCAAAGGCAAACAGAATACTTGGGAACAAATAATTCCTATATTCACTAACCAAGAAATATTTGACTATTATAAATAAATTAAACTAAACGAAAATATTAATATATGCAAAAATGAATCTAATGAAAATATACTTTAAAAATCATATCTTCACACTGTATAAGTACCGACAGTATAATCCGGCATCAAACTTATAAAAATGTCTATACAAAAACCACAACTAAGTATCGCAAAAATAAAGTGTAACAGTACGGTAAATATATTTTGAAAGTAAAAAAAAAACACTTATGAAAATAAATAGAAAATTAATTTCAATTATAGATTAAATGATTAAATCCCGTCGTTTTTTTTCTCCGGTACCATAGATTCAAACTTACAAAAATTTTATAGCGAAAAAGCTGTAGTAAAAATATCTTATACAAAAATGCTAATGACTTAAATCTTAAAATAAAAAATTATTATTTTACAAAAAGGCGTTTATCGCATGTTATGTACCTGTCAAAAACCAGTACATCTGGTGGCACAAAAAAAATCGTGACTGCAGACCACATATCTATAAAATTTATCGATAACTATATATGTTTTAAAAATTTAGATTTTAATTTCAAGTAGATGAATTAATAATTTAGCATTAACAAGACTAAGTAGATATCTTAGTATGCCCAATAATGATATATATATATATATATATATATATATATATATATATATATATATAAATTAATATAGATCAATCGGGCTTTATAATAAAAATAATTCTTATTATTAAACTAAATTATAAAATATAGTGATGCTGGTATGTTAAATAGCCCTTAATTGGTTTGACAATTTGTTATAAAGACAGTGAGGAACAGGTCCTAAGCTGGGCTGACAAATTATAAATAACAAACCTATAAGGCCTTACAGTTGTGCATATAATTAAAGTTATAATAATAATTAAATTTGCCCAAAAATAAAATGTATGAATATTCACGTACGGAGTTATAGAAGGGTTATATAGATGGCGTTAAAGTTATATTTTTACAGTTGTCATATAAGTAACTTATATGTGCTTGAATACAATAATAAAACAATGTATACTTAACTTCTTTTCAGCCTCCTTTACGTGCTAAAGTTATTACGGAGTATTTTATGGGTATCTTAATCACAATATGGCTAGCTCAGATTATCGTGAACAAGATTAACGTTGAAGTCGGTTCGGTGTATTGATAGAAAACAGTTATTTGTTTAAACTAAGATATGCTAAGTGAATGATTTTTCAAAGTTGTAAAAAAATAAAACAAAAGGATAAATGGTAAATATCACTAGTTTAATTAGATTCTCAAAGCATAACAGGTAAGTTAAAATACCATTTAGCATTACATTTGCATTAAAAGTCACGTGATTCGATATAATAGAAAAGTAATGTTAAAAGTTGTTATGAAATTTTTATAACTCAAATATTTAAATTATGTAACACAAATTCAAAGTAAAAAGAACTGTATTTTTCTGTATTAACTGTATAGTGATCAAATGCTAATATTTAAAGAATTTAAATGAAATGTAAACGATCTTTTTCGCAATGTAACTAATCAAATTTTATATTTTAGGAGATTATTAAATAAATACTCAATTTTGATGCTGGTGGTTTATCTGTATGGCTGTTGGATGTTCGATTCTTGGTACACAGGAAAAACGGGTTCAGGTGCAGGAAAGAACTGGTTTTGGTTCCAAATTCGGGTTGGCGTCCTTTGGAAATTGGAGTATTGGTTATCGGTGCCCAGCGGGTTCAGGTGCAGGTAACCTTCCGTAAAAACGATGCTAGTGAATCGGGAACTTATAGGATATCTTTTTGGTAAGGTTTCGTTAATTTATTTTAGGTTTTATATCACTTTATTCCTTTATACACTTTTTAAAACGTTAGACGCGTTGTACCAATTTTAATTACCCAAGCGGACCCTCTATTGTTTTTGTTAATTCTTCCAGGCATCTTATTCTCAATGTTGTTTATACTTATTTAATCTCGACAATAAATTACTCAAAATAAAATATGTTGCTAAAATCAATCGTTTTGACATTTCATTAAAATTATTGTATTGATTTTACAATGGATAAAAGTTTATTTGAAATGTTCAATTTCCGCTAATTACCTATTTTCATTTTGGGATAATTCCCGCCTTATTTGAATTTAAAATAGGTACAGTTATGATCATAATATGTGACATATAATTCCAATCAATTAAGTTAAATATCTTCGAAAAAATGAAAATGTAAATGAAAATGACTAACTTGAATGGTTACAAGAAATACAATAATTATGTGATACAAAATTGATAAATTAAAAACGCGGTATTAACTTTATTGATATGGCATGTGAAAAATGCAGTTCTAACAAACAAAACTTATACTAAATTAACAATTTTAAATATTTATGCTGTATTTTTGCTCTAGGCCCCTCATATACATGGTTAGCCTCATCACAATATATATATATATATATATATATATATATATATATATATATATATATATATATAAGTTATGATAGTGAAAGATTGAATGAGTACAAAATTAATATTTAAGATATGCTCAAGAAATTAAATTAATTACGGACAAAATATGATAGCAATATATATATATATAACAATTGATAAATTATTGGAATTTTTCGGCTTTTATATGAAATATTTTAAAAATATCGAATTAGAATGTATGCAATTGCAGAGTAAGTGGGGATGTAAACATTGCTGTCTACAAATTACAAAGCAAATCATACGAAATTTTTAATTGAAAAATGTTGTCTATGTTCGGACTCGAACCCAAGTATACAGTTTGCCGGAGTGTCGCTTCTACCACTTAGCCACAATAGACCCTAAGTTCAAGCTATTTAGAAATGCATTATAAAGTAACTTTGATAATGAATCAAATGTCAGTTATTGAATGTAGATGTCAAGTTGAAAGCAGAAGTCAGTTTTGAAGGCTGATGTCAGTTTTGATAGCAGATGTCAGTTAGTGAAAGCAAATGTCAGTTATTGATAAATTATTGGAGTTTTTCGGCTTTTATATGAAATATTTTACAAATATCAAATTAGAATGTATGCAATTGTAGAGTAAGTGGGGATGTAAACATCTACTTTCCAAATAGGCATCTGCTTTCTAATCTGACGTTTGCTTTCATAACTGACACCTGCTTTCAAAACAGGCATCTGCTTTCAATAACTGACATTTGCTTTCACTAACTGACATCTGCTATCAAAACTGACATCAGCTTTCAACTTGACATCTACATTCAATAACTGACATCTAATTTATTAACATTATTACTTTATAATGCATTTATAAATAGCTTGAACTTAGGTCTATTGTGGCTAAGTGGTAAAAGCGACAGTCCGGCAAACTGTAGACTTGGGTTCGAGTCCCAACATAGACAATTTTTTTCAATTGAGAAAACGAAGTCGAAGTAGAACGCCAAGCGAAAAAAAAGAAAGTCGGTTTATAGTTTTCTCCAACCTTCTTGAGTCGCAAGCGGCAAAATTGGCTGTTCTAAAATATTCACTAACTCTTGACCTGATCCGTAATTAAACGTTGAAATTCTAGTCGAAGTCGAAGAAGCGTGACTTAACTTCCGTTACAAAGATGTACTTTTTGTAAATTTTTAAACGACCTTACACTACAAAAGGTTGTCGGCCAATCTCTCTCTTCTCCCTTCTCGCAGAAGGGGATGATAGTTACCAACTCAACCACAGATAGCGATATCAGCACTCATACGTATTAAACGATACGCAAGCAAAATAAGATACCGGGACTCGCCAATAAATAATGAAGGCTATTAAGAAAATTTTAGAAGGGAAATAAACGCGTGACAATGTATTCTGGTTGTTTTGTGAAAGCAGGTTCAATTGCTGTGTCAGAAACTGGTTGATCATGTCAACATAGCGTGCAGAATTGATTGTTACATCATTTTCATTCTGATCCTCAAAAAAGGAGGGGCCAATAATTCCCATAGAGGACATGGCACACCATACCGTTACCTTCGGACAGTGTAATGATTTTTTGTGAAGTTCCTTGATGAACATATCCATATGTCCACCTGTTGAATTGAATGGGTAGAGGCTTCTACAATCCAATGAACTAAAGTACATAGGTATGCACTTTGATAGGAAATTAATTTATAATAACCAAGAGAACTCGGGCTTGGACAGAAATTTTGACAAATGTATTGTCTAATAAACAGGAAATCTAAATTATCTAAAGAAATAAGGTTCTCCTATGTAAAGCCATACTTAAATCTATATGAAGACGCATGGCATTCAATTATGGACGACAACAGCAAATTCCAACTTGAGCATACTACAACGTATTATATAGTGCTTCGTGTTATCATTGATGCTCCTTGGCATGTTATGTGCCAAATTATATGATACATCGTGATAACCTTCTAATATAAAAATGCGATTAGTACTCTCCGGGCAAAATACAGTGAAATGCTCGCAAACCATCCTGATGTGCTAGCTAACCAACTGTCTGTGAGCACAAGAGAAGTGCTGAAAAGATTTACACCTTCAGATCTTACTACCAGGTTTCAGCAATAGCGTGCTATTAGCTTAAAGATAGCGACAAAATGCGAGAGAAGTTTTTTATGTTATCTACCAAGCTATGAAAACAATATGCTATCGTGACAATTTTCTTACGTCAAGCTTCTGTAACATTTTATAGTGTTAACTCCAAGTTTGGTTCCAATCGTTTAACATTTGTTAGTTTTACTTTCCTTTAAAAAGCAGAAAATTCGTGATTTGAAACTTGAACAGAGAAGCGTCATGAAATTTTTATCAGATTCTGCATAATGATGACTTTCGATATACAACACGCCTTTAATTTTGCGTCATAGCAGAAACTGTTAGAATCATTTAAAAAAAGAACTGTAATGAATATCCACTCAGAATTATACACAACTACCTAGATAACACAGGTCTGATTTTGATGTTTGAAAGCTGTTTGCTAATTTGTATATGTTTATTCCAATAAACGCCACATTTTTGCTCTATCTCGTTAATTTTTTTTATAGCGCTCTATATCTTAAAAATGTTAATTTATTAATATACATACCTATGACAAGAATATGTTTGTTCCATGTTAGGCATGATTTTTAAATGAATTGATTTTTATGAAATTAAATGTGATTTGGCAACACTGGTTAATATTAGATTTTTCAGCAAAGCAACAGAGTCGGCGCAGAAGCGTCAATACAACGTTGAAACCTGCTTATGAGCAGTTTGGTTGTGTTAGTCGTCGTGCTACTGTGTCCGCGCGCTTGTTGTCTTCGTTGTTGCTTATTTTAAGTGTTCTAGAACGTATAAGTATGGAAAGAAGACATTGTGTGAACAATCCGAATAACTTTCGTTATATCTGTGGTAGTTATGTCGTAGTAAAGCAGAGGCAAACTATAACTTCGTTTGTGAAAAATGTATACCACGCTTATTTTGGTGTAAAAATTGGCGACCAAGACAAGTCCTGGGCTCCTCATACTGTTTGTTCCGTTTGCGTTGAAGCATTAAGAAACTGGCAAAAAGGTAGGAAGAAACGTTTAAGCTTTGGTGTTCCTATGATATGGCGAGAGCCTAGAAATCACAGTGATGATTGTTATTTTTGTTCGTGTAATGTTCAAGGATTCAACAGAAAAAATAAGAAACAAATTGTGTATCCCAATCTTGACTCTGCTAGTCGACCAGTTCCTCATGGACCAGATGTACCGATACCTACCGCCCCAAAAGCACTAGAAAACGTCATATCGTCAGAATCAGAGGAATCTAATTGCGACCTAGATGACTCAGATTTCACACCAGATTTCAGAGAGCCCGAAGTATTTAACCAGAGCGAACTAAATGATTTAATTAGATATTTGCATCTTCCAAAGGATGCATCCGAATTGTTAGCCTCCCGACTTCGTGAGAAACATTTACTGGCACCTGGCGTCACATCAAGCTTTTACCGGGATCGCGAAAAAGAGTTATGTCAATATTTTACTCAAGACGGACCGCTAGTGTATTGCAACAATATTCCCGACTTAATTTCAAAATTAGGAAATGTGCCGTATGTAAAAGAAGAATGGCGCCTGTTTATTGACTCAAGTAAGCGTAGTTTAAAAGGCGTTTTATTGCACAATGGTAACGAGCTGCCCTCGGTTCCCGTTGTCCATTCGGTACATTTAATGGAAACGTATGAAAATTTTGAACTTCTTTTAAAGAAAATAAACTACCAAGAACATCAGTGGATGCTTTGTGGTGACCTTAAAGTGCTGTGCATGCTACTAGGACAACAAGGCGGTTATACAAAATTTCCATACTTTATTTGTGAGTGGGATAGTCGAGCAAGGGATAGACATTGGACTCAAATAGAATGGCCCTCTAGAACAAGCCTTACACCTTGTAGCAAAAATGTATTAAGAGATAGCTTGGTTGACCCCAAAAAAGTTTTACTGCCTCCTCTCCATATCAAACTTGGCTTGATGAAGCAGTTTGTTAAAGCCCTAGACAAAAATGGACAGTGTTTTAAATATTTGTGCGAGACATTTCCAGCCTTATCCGATGCCAAGTTAAAAGAAGGTATTTTTGTTGGGCCGCAGATAAGAACATTATGCAAAGACAAGGATTTTCAAAACCCAATGACCAATGTCGAGAGAAACGCCTGGGTTTCATTTAAAGAAGTAATTGTTAAGTTTCTTGGGAACTCTAAGGACGAAAACTACGAAAATATTGTTCAAAATATGTTACAACACTTTCATCGTCTAGGTTGTAATATGAGTTTGAAAGTGCATTTCCTGTTTTCACACTTGAACTATTTTCCTGAAAATCTTGGAGCAGTTAGCGAAGAACAGGGAGAGAGGTTTCACCAAGACATTAAGGAAATGGAACGGCGATACCAAGGCAGATGGAGCATAACGATGATGGCGGACTACTGCTGGATGTTAAAACGGCATATGCCCTTAAAAACATACAACCGAATGTCCGGACAAGGCAGCCTTCTGGCAAAAAGACAAAGATTTCACTTAAAAAAGACTGAGTAAAGTATTTTTTTCCACTTTTTTAACTTGTATTCCACCTTTTTACTCAATAAACAAATAATTTTTTTTAGAAATATCGTTTCTCTTCATTTAATATTTGCAAAAGAACCTTACGTAATACAAATAAATGCATAGAATTTTTGAAATCAACCTACCAAAATTATATAAAATCAGTTTTAAAAATAAAAACATCTGTCAAAAAGTTTAATTTTGTAGACCTGTGTAATAGACACCTGATCCTTCAAGACGAACACGAGGAACGGGTGATGGGGATCAGTAGGGAGAAGGCCGAAGCTAGTAGTCCAAAGAATATTCATGAGTAAAGGCCGGATTATATGCAAAAAAAACCCTGAAAATATGCGCATAAACATGCAGATGTTTTAGCCTAAATATGCACTTCCTCATGAAAAATATTCAGGCAACAAAATACGAGGAATGTTAGAAAATGGAATACTGCAGAAAAAATATTCTATTATGTTTACTACAAATTTATTTAGAACATTTTACAACATAATTAACTATGAAAACAATTTACTATCACATATTTCTCAAAGTTTTCAACAGAAAAATTGTGACGCTTGTCTGAAAACATGTATTTATGTGTTGAAAAGGTTCGTTCTACGTCAACGCTTGTTATAGGAGCATATTTCAAATTAGAAATATCATCTATTGTCAACTCAATATTTTTTACTGAATCACTACACAACATTTTAGCAATGTTCTTTAGCTTTTTAAAAATGATAGTATAAAAAATGCACTGATTTTTAAGTTTCAAATAATTTAATCTAACTTTCCACTACAATATCGTTTCACCACACTGTGACTTCATCAGGTGGATGAACAAATGGTGAATTTACAAATGTACAAGGTATATATACAAAGCCTGATAATTATAAATTTAATGAAAGTAATTACTTATATCTAGAAATTTCTAATGATTCTAGCAAATCTAGTTTTTACTTTTATCTTGAATATGAAGAATTTTGAAGTTCGTATTAAAGTTGTGGTTATTCTCTATACAATGATTAGCAAAAGTTGAATCGGATTTATTATTTCTATAACTATTTTGATGTTCGGATATCCTTTGAGTGAATGTTCGTCCTGTTTGACCAATATATGACATATTACACTCACAAGTTAACTTATAGACGCCTGAAACAAGTTTTTTATCCGTTTTGTCCTTATTGTTTTTTAAAAAACTACCAACTGTATTATTGGTTTTGTACGCTACGGTAGTATTAGTGGCTTTCTTGATAAGATTACTAATTATGTCTGAAGTTTTCCCGATATACGTTAAGGAAGAATAATATACTACATCTTTTAATTGTTTAGGGTATATTAAAGAGCGGGTAAGTATTTTTTGTTTGTGTTGGAGGATTCTATTGATAATATTGTATGAATATCCATTATTTTTAGCAATAGTGTGTATTCTGTTTAATTCTATGTTGAAATTGTTTTTATTAAGGGGTATACGTAAAAGTCTATGTATCATAGATTCATACGCGGCTAATTTGTGTTTTAAAGGATGAAAGGAGGACGCATGTATTTTTTTAAGCTTTTAAAACCCTCATTTTTTCCTATTATACTTAAAAATTTTTCATACACCCTCCTTTAACATCAAAACATTACTTTTCAATTTCGTTTATTATTTCAACGATTAGCGACATAAATTGTTTTTCCAACTGCAATATAGAAGTGGAAATAAAACTGTAATTGGCTTTAATAAACGCCAACTGTTGAGGTATTTCTTTACTCAAATACACCTTTTGGGCGTCTATCACAGATTGTGCATTCCTATCAAGATCCATAATAATTGTCTTTATTCCTTCATAATGATTTGCATAAAAAATAGCAGCCTCCAACCACGTTTCCTATCGTGTGATTACTGGTTGAGGAAGAAGCGGAACACAGGGTAGATGTTGTTTGTAGAACTGAACTCGTAATGGGGCCTTTAAAAATACTTTCTTAACACCACTAAGTAGTGTACTTAAGTATTTACTAAGGGAAAATGGTTTCTGACTTCTTCTGCAACACGATTTAGTCCGTGCGCCAAGCAAGTTGTGTGAATTAAATTTGAGTAAAATATTTTCAAGTTGAAAGTTGCCTTCACCATGTATGGTGCAGCATCCGTCAAAAACAATAGAATTTTCTCTGTTAGAATCGATTCCGGTAAGAAGAAAGATGCCAGTTCTTCCTGAATAAACCTTGTTATTGTTAAATTGGTTTCTGACTTCTTCTGCAACACGATTTAGTCCGTGCGTCAAGCAAGTTATGTGAATTAAATTTGAGTAAAATATTTTCAAGTTGAAAGTTGCCTTCACCATGTATGGTGCAGCATCCGTCAAAAAGAATCGAATTTTCTCTGTTGGAATCGATTCCGGTAAGAAGAAAGATGCCAGTTCTTCCTGTATAAACCTTGTTATTGTTAAATTATTTGCCTTTACCAACTGTTTGGATGAAATTAAATAAGATTTTGCTGGAACCGATACGTTAAGGATACCAATCATTAAATGACCTATGTATCGGCCCACACTTTCAGTAGTTTCATCTACGCATATATAAAGATAATTGTTTGCAACAACCTTCTTAATGCTATTCAATGTTTCTGCATACATACAACGAATATAATTTTTTCTTAACGTGCTCTCGTCGGGAATGTCATATTTGCTGATGTACTTTTGCGAAAATAACTTGACATTTAAATTGTTTAATTTATGTAGTGGAATATGTGCCGACACAAACATTTGACACAAATCTTCATTAAATTGTTCTTGTTCCGATTTTTTGGAAATTGATGGCAAACATTCCGGTAATGTTTGCTGACTCTTCTCCGCCAATTTTTTCATCTTTGCTAGTTTTGCAGCATGAGATGGAGTTTTCATATGTTGGTCGTGCTATATGCCCCCACGAGCACTAGACTTGCGCCGACAAATATCTTTCTAAACTTACCCAACTTACCTACAACTCGGGACAGGGAGATCTTTTGGCTAAAGGGCTAACTCAGTTAAGAGGCGAGTTGCGGAGAGGTTCTTACATAAAAAAAGGCGCCACCATGTTTACCTTTAGTCAACAGAGAACACAGACTCTGCCGTAGTAAGTGGATAACTTAGTAATCTCGAATAAGTTGACACTCAATTTTAAAAAAATAAAGAAAAGAAAAACAGAGTTCATAACAATAACAACTATATTTATTATATAAGAAAACAAAAAATATATATAAATTATACCAGAGAGGTATAAGTATGGAGCAAACAAAATATTTTTTTAAATAGTTGGAATATCATTGATCATCCTAATATCGTATTTTAATCTATAGATTATTGCATAGGTAATCCATTAAAGCTTTAATGAACCTTACACAGGTTCAATACACTCAGTATATGGAATAAGTTTTTAGGTGGTACACACAAATAGAAATTAATTATGCAATAAATTTTTAAATCACAATGTATTCACATAATCGGATACTCCAATCAGATAGTAATATAAAAATAATAGCTCGGCCTGTATATGCGAAAATATATGTTTAAGAATAAAAAAAATGTAACTGGAATATTATTCTATAATTGTGAAAAATTTACCAATTAACCCAGATATGCCCAACACTTTTTACTTTTTACTAAAATACTTTTTTTAACAGTACTTTATCAGCCTAGCTTACTGATGACATAAAAAATATTTTAAAAAATCCTTCTCTTTAGTAATAATCACAAAGAGGTGTCCTTTTAAAAGGACAGTGGGAAAATAGACGACAATAAAGTAATTTTCTTTTATTTTATTTTATGTTTATTTATTTATTAAACTAAAAATGAAAAATCAAAAAGTGTAAAAACATGTTATGCCCTCGTGTGATATGCGACAAAGCACCTCACATGTAAAGCGACGTCACATTTTGTGTATTTCGTAGAAACTTTCATATGACAGATTCTACATCTGGTTTGCTTAGGTTGTTCAGCTACTAAATGATCGATTCTGTCAAATCTTGAAGTAGCATTTTCAAATGGTGAAGGAGATGATTTTGATTTTTGCGGAATATTCTTTTTACCATTACTTTCAATAAGCCCTAGAGCAATGGTCCTTCTAAAAGTGAGGTGATCCATGTTGCCTCCACGCAATCTATGGAGTTGCCAGGCGTTTTGTTCTGCAACGTCTATCATTTGCGCAATAAGTGGAAAGCACCACTTTTTCCCCCGAATTCCTATACGGTATAGGCTGATGTTTTGATCGCTCCGATCAACTCCGCCCATATATGCGTTATAATATTTGATAAGATTAGGTTGGTCTACCATGATACGCTTTTTTTCTTTTTGTGAAAAACGTAAAACTTGGTGTAATGGCTCGACGGCATGAAAATTAGATGTGCACAAAGCTATTGTCGCTCCATTTTACGATAATTATTGAGCTATTCTCCGTTGTTTTGTAGTCATACGATCCGCGGTTTTTCTTCAAATTTGTATCAGAC
Source organism: Melolontha melolontha (assembly GCA_935421215.2). Taxonomy (NCBI): domain Eukaryota; kingdom Metazoa; phylum Arthropoda; class Insecta; order Coleoptera; family Scarabaeidae; genus Melolontha; species Melolontha melolontha. The sequence goes on along the minus strand of OW285243.1, from coordinate 28,349,381 downwards.
TCTAATGGACAACCATACAATCGATTTTTTCTTATTGTGCCAGTTCCTTTAATTCCCCGACTAGTAAGAATATCTATCAAAGACAATGTTGTGAAGAAATTATCAAAGTATAAGTGATATGGAAGTTGCCTATGATTTGTTAAAACATCAAGGTATTCGAGAATTACGGAGGGCCTCAAGCCAAGATTTCTATAACACTATTTTATATCTGATTTGGCACATTGACATGGCTCAAACCAAACCACATATCCGGATGGCAAGGCGCCGACACAAAACTTGTAACCGTACCTCAGAGGTTTTCCTCTGATAAATTGTTTGCAGCCATGGTGTCCAAAATATGGAACCATGGCCTCATCTATGTTCATTCGTTGGTGAAAGCTTGACAAACCTCTGAAGAAGTATGTTGGAAAGAGGCCTGACTTTGGAATAACGATCTGTATTATCTAAATTTCCATTATTACAACAATGAATATTTGATAATAAATATTCAAACCTGTTCCTTGACATCGCATTTGATACTACATCATTATGGGTATCTCGTGAATTCTGCCAAAACATGCGACGTCTGGGTAACTTTACATAGCCGCTTAGTAAGAGAATACCGATAAAAGTTTTTATTTCCTCTGTTGTGATGTCATTTTTTCTATTTTTTGAAGCAGCATAACTATTAGAATATGACGAGAACATATCAATTACATCTTTGTCAAAAAACAATTCAAATAAAAGTAGTGGGTCAGAAGTATCAACCGAAGTATGTACAGGCGCGGTTGAAGCAAGATTTGGCCATTCTTCTATCAACTGAGTTTTTAGATCCACTTTTTTCCACTTGTATGTCTTTTTTTTATATTCTGAATATGCTTTTGACTCGTTGACAAACCTAGATAGAGGCCTCTTCATCATCCCAATTGTCCTCATCATTGCTAGTCACAGTATTTTGCGAAAATAGTTCAGCTCCTGCTAGCAATTGAGCCCGAGGTAAATTGTTGACATTCACAATATCTTCGTCTCTGAAGTCCTCATCCGTAAGATCATCACAATCAGTAGTAGGCGGCATTATAGCTATTTCTACATTGGGAGTTAAAGTTTCCTCATCTTCCTCTTCCAAAGAACGCAGTAGTTGGCCTAATGTCAAACCTCTGAAAATATGTAGTTTTGTTGTCTAAATCCTATTATAACAGTATATTAATATAAAAGGGAGTTGGGAAATTTTTTAACCGCACATCAACAATTTAAAGTAGATTAGAGTAATAGGTATTTAATTTGTAGTGTGTCTCAGATGTTACCAAATAAGATATATATTTCACCATCAATTATTGTAACTTTAGTTTGATAATGACATGTAATGTCGAAACTGCAGTCACATAGTGATAAAAATATAGTGAAGTTATTCAAAGTTTAATTGAGTGTTTTATTTTACTTATACCCAGTATCATGAATCTTCACAAAGTAACAGCCAAAAGTGTTATATATGTAGTTTTGTTATTATATGTGCCCACTGTCCTTTTAAAAGGACACACTTGGTGGCAGTTACTTGCAGGGCAGAATAAAAATATTTATTGCTTGAAAACAAAGCACACTCCTTTAGATATTAATAAACGTGTTTTTATCAACAAAGATACAATTTACTAACAATTTGCTATAAAATACCTACCCTACAAGTCTAAAATCACATGGACAAGACATGGTCACTTTTTCTTGCACTCTAACCTCTCACAATAATCACCTGTTTATTGCAAACTGTCAAAATACTGTAGAATATAACTTCTCATTAATGTTTGAACACAAGACGACATCTATTATTACAACGCGTAAGTTTTATTTTCATTTAAAGGCACACCCGCGAAACGTCCTTTTAAAAGGACAGTGGGCATATCTGGGTTAAATGGAAAATATATTATTTAAACAAAATTAGATATAAAAATCACATAGGATTCCGTTACTGATAAAAAAAAAATTAAATATAATTTACTCAAATTCCTTTCCTTACAAACAAATCTGACATGTGCGATTGATACTATATAAAAATACTACTGCAATTTGAATTAGAAAACTGATTAAAGCGATTTATATATGAAATGAATTTAGTTAAATTTTATATTGATACAAGAAAAAAAATAAAATAAAATGGTGAGTCGAACACCATGTTTTAGGACGCCATGCGATCCTCCAAAGTCACTATTATATTGCTTTTCTGGGACTCTGTCACAAAAAATATTATTCTAAACACACTACCTTGCGTGATAGATGACCGTTAGATCCAATTGCGTTGTTTTCCTGTGTCCAGGTAATTAGATGTCTGCAGATGAAATCAATCTCTCCTCTAATTAGGTGGATTTCACATTAGCCGATACTAACAAGCAGTTTTTCATAGCAGACAACAACAGTTTTTCTCAGTGGATATTAACAATAGCTTTTCTTAGCAGATTCCAACAAGCAATTTTTCTTAGCGGATACTAACAATAGCCGCTTTTCCTAGCAGATAATAGCAGCCCTGAATAAATGAGAAAAAAAAGAATAAGTGGAAGATTCCAGAGTAATATAATAAGCGGAGAAAAATGCCGTGATAAAATTACAGCCGTCTCCTTATCTCAGAAACTCACCTGAAGCAAACATGTGGTCGTAAAACTTTCAAATCCGGGGAATAAAAACCTCGACTAAATAACACTATAGTAGTGAATTTAATGAAATAAAATCAATTTGACAATTCCTGCATGCCGCCGAACAGTAACACTGTTTTAATTCAAAATAACTTTTAGTTTTAACACTCGTTGTCTTACTTCAAAAGCGGAATCGTTAAGAAAGAGAACGTCCAGAATGATTGTGCATGAATTTAAGCAGAAAGATGGATACGTCATTAATAACAAAAAAATACTACCCCCAGACGGAATATTGAAATAAAGGATAGATAATTACTCAGATATCCTGGCATGATTAAAAAGCAATAGAGGAAGCCAACATAAAAAATTAATTAATTAATTCGCAGTAATTAAGGGTTTATAACCGATTAAAAATTATACCAACCCTTACAGCGATCTATAACCAAAAGTTTAACAAAGTCTCGCGTAGATGTCTCTCCAAGCAAATCAAAAATGTAAAGACCAGAATTAAGTGAAAAATGGTTATTCGATAAATTAGATCATCCCAATAGGTTTACAAAATTCTAATAAAAAAATTAACGATGTCCTGTTTACCTAGAATTGCCTAAGAGGACCAATAATTGAAATATAAATTCAAATATACGAACCATGACTTCGCATAAAATTTCCAAATATCAAACTTGCACATAAGTATATACAAACCTCCGGAGTAAAAATGGATATAGTGACATCCAAAATATTTGAACATACAAACTTATATGAAGATATTAGAGTTTTAAATAGCCTATGATGTTCGATAGTTAGCAATTAAAGTAAATATATTATATTAAACGATAATATTGAATTTTGAACAGCCTATGATGACTTAGAGTCAGCAATTAATTTAAATAATTATTAAATAATAAATATATAAATTATATAATAAATTATTTAAAATGACCAAACGGTATAAGGATCATTTTTAAAGTGTAACAGTCGACTTGGAACTTTCTCTCACTTATAATCTACAAAAAAATTTCACATCATAGGTTGTTTTCTTATAAAATAAATGTTAGTAGAAGATAAAGGGATAGTTAAAAACTTAATTAATTAGTTAATAAGAGGAAATAAACTTAAAATTTTACTCACAATCTTACAGCATGCTACGCAAAGCACTTTGTCTCCATCCATAAGCAATTCTGAACAAGGTGCAATCCATTCAGGCACAGTCGCTATTTTCGGAATTTTTGCTATTATATATCACAACTCAAAACTCACAAGTTTACATTTCGAAAAGCCAACGTAAATTGACGATTAAAAAAATTACTTTCGAATATGGGAATAAATTTCTCCGAATAGCAAAGAAACACATATATGTACTCCTAATTTTCTGGTAAAATGTATTTTTGTATTTATTTAGAAGTTTTAAGGTATTCGTTTTTCCTCGAATTTTGTCTCGGCCTGGATGTATGGGAAGAGCATTAATAAATTCTTGGAGACGCTTATCCTAAAAGTAACAGGAAGAGGCTTAATAAAGTGCTATTTTTAATTTAAAGAGGGCTGTTTGTTTGTTACATCGACGATATTTTTTTAGTAATTCCTATAATAAATTTGTTATAGTAAATAAATAAATCTCGGATACTCAAAATATGCAAAAATGTTGAATTACTTCCAAAATATGAAAATTTATGCAAAACTGCATATAAATCGGCCTTTATTCATGAGAGAATGGTGGCAGTGTATGGACAAAATAGCCCGTCCTACTTCCAAGTCGGTGTAAGTATCTCAAATTGGGCAGCAATTTCATTCATAATGAGCCAAAGTGTGGAAGACCTCTGAAAGCATAAACTGAAGAAATCGTCAACAAAGTTGAAGATTTGGTGTTGCTGACCGCCGAGTAAAAGTTTCAGTTATTGCTAGAGAATTAGGAATATCAGAAATGAGTGTTTTTAAAATTCTATACGAAAGTTTGGGAATGACTAAAGTAAGGGCACGATAGATTCCCAGGCTGCTCAGTCTCGACCAAAAAATTGTGGACGACAAATTTGTGAAGAGAATTTGACTTTTTTATCTCAAGAGGAAGACATCTTATATAGAATTATAATCGAGGAAGAAACATGGGTACACCATGAAAAAAGAGTCCATGCAGTGGGTTTATAAGGACACTCCACCGCTCAAGAAGTAAAAAACGTAATTTCCTGCGGTAAAAGTGATGGTCACAATTTTCTGGGACGCGAAGGGGATTCTCATAATTGAGTATATGCCAAAAGGGGTTATAATAACGGGAAATGTCTACAAAGACATTATTAAGAACTTGAACACTGCTATACGTGAAAATAGATCCCACAATTATGCTCAGAAAATTCTGTTTCTGCATGTCAACCACAAGTTGATTTGATTTTGTATGAAAACCCAGCCCAATAGAGAAAAACTGACAACAGATTTGAGTTTAGAGTGTTCACATTATATATATCCAGGTGGAAAATTAAAGAAAAGCACGAATTTTTTTTTTTGTAGACTTGTATATTGTAGTTACTGTTAATTTCTATAACAGCGATTTCTGAAAAAAATGTAGCCGATGAAACAAAACAAAACTGGTTTTAGAGCTTCTCTCTTCTTGACAACCCCCATTCAGCAAAAATTGTACTGACCTGTATAATTGATAGTGAGGTAACAGTGCTGTTTATATATTGCATGCGATTCCAGAAAGCTTAAGTGAAACATCATTATTCGAATGTCACCTGCCATAATATAAATTGTGTTAAAGATACTAAGCAAGATTACATCTAACTATATGCAGATTTACTTTTTTTGGCCATTTTCGAAATTATTTCTAGAGTCTCTTTTATTTCTTGGTTTACAAATTTTTTCGTCATTTAATCCATGAAATACTAGCACACCCTATAAAAGTTTTCTTAATTCTAAATCCATGATACTAGGTGCTGGATTAGGCCGATAAGGTAGATGAGGTAGCAATTCCCAGAGTAATTATTTTAAATCTAACATACTCGTAGTTCGACGAGTGGCGATTTGCGTTTCCTACTTAGTAATTACAGTTTCGAATGAACGATCATCTATAAATTCTTACTAGGCTAGTATACAGTAATTATTAAAATATTGAATACTGAGTTTCATCTACAATTACCCTAATGTATACTCGAATTGTTATATCTTTTTTATTTCTATTTTTACAAATATCTTCGTCAAGGACTTAAAAAATCTTAGAAAAAAATACAAATGGCATAACTAGATGTAACTTTTAATAATGTTTTTGTTTCTTTTTCTAATAAAAGGATATGTACCTTTTGTCGATGAAACTATTATTTACTAGTATATTTAAGTGATAATTTTGCATGTCTTCTCTGTAATGAGATCTTTTTTTTCATCGAAATAGACACTATAAATTTATAAAGAAGTTATTTAAGTAATTTCATTTCGAAACGTAAAATCCTCTGTAGTTCAACTCAATATCACTAGCGAGAGGACTTCTCTTGATCTGAATGGGCGAACTTGCATAATAAAACTATTTAATTAGTTAAAAGGGTCGTCTGTCCCATTATGCCAAAGAGTGGGTTCTGACAGTGGTGGAAGGAAGAACTTAGCAGCATGCGGTCCAATTGTAGATGCAAGGTACATTGAACGCCTAATCCTAATTTAACGAGTTCCATTCTGTTTGTCCCTTTAGCTGTTTCCTTCTCGTTGTATATATACAGACAGATATAGCAGAAGGTATTAAACATTCCATTAAATGTGTGTGTATACTCAGAAATATATATATATATATATATATATATATATATATATAAATATAAGAATAAAAATCTCTGTAAAAGGAAGTATAATGTTTTATATTAAAAATTGAAACTTTCCTTTTAGTCAAAAATATCTATTTGCGATATGATATAAGTTAAGAATGCCATTTTATTTAGGAAGTAAGATTAAATTACGAGCAAAATAATATAGCATTTTAACCTACAATTTTGTATTATTTTAAGATTTCATTAAATATTTTTATTAGATTTATATGCGACTCAGCAAGGAAAATTAATAAATTTTACGAAAAATAAACTTCTTTCATTTATTTGAATAAATTTTCTTATGGGCTTATCATCAGCTTCCTTCCTGGAAATCATGCGCCAGATCTAGGAATTCCGTTGGTAGCGATGCATGACGCAAAATATATTTGAGAACATTTTGCGATATTTGTATTGCAATAATAATAATCACTGATCAACAGATTTTAATTTCTTTAATTTTTCTCCAGAAACTATGTACAATTCTCGTTTCTTTTATAGTTCTAACAATAGTAATAAGAAAAAAATTATTCTGGCACGTCAGGTTTTGGAAAAAATATTGAAAAGTAATTGAAATAATATTAATTATGTATGTACAGTAGATGTACATTTTTTTATTTTGACAAATTCAGGCCTCGAATAAGAAAATTTAATTCTAACTGATTTATTAGGTGTAGTCCGTCCTCTCCAGATAGCAAATATTCATCATTGCTGGTGATAAATTGACACTTGCTTCATCTGGTTCTGTAACATCATATTCTGCATTCGAAATACTTATGGGTCTTGGTACTGGTAAGACTTTCGAATGAGGTACTGGAGGAGTAGCAAAGGGCAGATTAGCGTAATTAATATTTTTCTTATGTTTGTCGGAAAACCCGAAAGTTTTCCTGCAGCAAAAGTAGCAATTAGTTGAATGGTCCGTTTGTTCACGCTAAATCTTGCAAATGGCATAGCGCTTTTCTTACCGTTTGAACAGCCCTTAAGAGTAACAGCACAGCGTGCGCAGCAAATGCTAGGAGTCCATGATTTGCCTTGAAGTTCAATGGCTACGCCAAAATAATGAGAATATAGCTTTTCTATTAAATGTGTAATATTCCGCTTATGCAGCTGGGTAGTGAATTCTCCGCATACATAACAGATTATTTATACACGTACGCGACATTATGAAACAAAAAGACGTACAGCTATTACAAACCGACTTACATTGGATCGAAAGAGCCGTGTGTAGCACTTTATTTACCCACATAGCCAGATATCTACAAATTCTTAATTTGATTGGTTCCAGAGCAAAAATGAGCGTGGTTTAAGTGCTTTGACGTGGAAAACATTCAAGGACATGTTTCGACATTTCCACTCAATGTTCAATAGAATAATATCTTTAGTAGCATCTTTCTTATATAAAAGTAACTTTGAAATTTTGTAAACTTTAATGCGTTTTTTTAAAAAACTATTTAAGAAAATATCCCAAAATCCTGACGTAATGGAGCAAATTTTAAATCAGATTTAGAATCAGCTTGGCAAAATATCTAAGCTACACGAACTGGTGTATAAGAAACCAAACTGTGTTGACCATTGTAATCTGATTCCGAATGAAAATAAATTAAGGCCTTTATTAAAAACTCTAAATGAAAATTTTAAAAGTATATACAATACCAGTAGATGTATTAGCATTGATGAAAGCAAGATTCGCTTCAAAGATCATAGCAGTTTGAAACAGTATAACTAAAATTTGCTGATCAAAAAGGTTTGATATCTGGTTTCGAGGTGTACCAGGGTAAAAACGGAGAGTTGCAAAGTGAATTTAAAAATTACGGACTGGGAGAACCCGTAGTATTACCGTTAACAAAATCTGATACAAATAAAAAGGTCTATGTAAACAATTATTTCATACTTTTGGAATCATTAAAAATGAAAATACATTAGCATACGGGACGATATGAAATAACAGGAAAGGTTTTCCGTCAAATCTGAAGGAAGATAAACAATTACAAGCTTACATGGAACGGAAGTGACTGCAACAGAACTCAGAAGGATGGAACCTGTCAACAATTTACCTGTCTATCAATCAATCGTGAAGGATTATAATCATTAATAATAATAATTAAATAAGGGCAGACCGACTTCAGGGCATCGACTATTTTGGGGGTTTTTGGACATTGCATTTATTAACGCTTATATATATACTGAAACATTTTCAAAAAACGCAGTTAAAAAACGATCCAATTAGATCTTCGCAGCAAATGTTCTGCATGTGGAAGATTTGTGCACAACGAAAATAAAAACTGCTTTTTGTAATACCACGAACAAAATTAATATTTTGTCCAAATACTTTTATGTGTATTGTATACATAATTTAGTATAAATAATTTTTCTCAACAAGTCATAATCTTGTCTATAAGCACCCAAATGTGTGCATAAATTCGTCTTTTTGGCACAGATTAATTAAAACTTGTTTAACAACAAGAAAAAAATACCTTACTATTTATGAAAATTAAAAGTACAGCCTTTGGATTTGACATTGCAACATGGCACGAAGCAACGCCTAAGCTAATGGGTCCTCTGTTGGCTTGTGGTATTCCTATCGAAGCTTCTGCGCAGATATTCTGAGCAATTTTAATCTTGTTCTACCGAGAATTTTTAGCATAATATTCGGCTACCTTGTTAGATCGCCATCCACTTTATTGTTCTTGTGTCACTGCCGCTTTCAGCTAAAATGGTTGCAGCACTTCTAGGGAAACAATGCCCTGTATTATTTTCATTTGGTAATTAAAAAAATCAGCAATAATTCTAGGCACTTTTCTGAAAGTATTTTTCCCTGCCAGCCGCGAATTACACATGTAACTGTGATAACATAAAAACAAACTCAAAATTTTGACATTTTTAAGACAAAGTAACATACTTGTTGTACAAAACAATATAATCCACGGAAACATTGTGTTGGCTAATGCTTGGAAGTGCAAGTTTTGGTTCTACAAATTTTCACTAACAAGACCGATCTTTCAGCTGTCAGATCTTCAATGCGTAAATTATGGCTCCGGGTCGTCAGGCTCCAAATATATTCAAAGCTGTACTAACTTAGAATACGCAATTTATTAAATTTGTATAATATTAGAATTAAAAACAGGCTTGTCTTGACTAACAAATAAGTAAGATCCGGTGCCTTCAACATAAACTCCTCAATTTCCTTTCACTAAAGTACCCACGACTTAACTTCATCACTAGAGACCTGACGCATCAGGCCGAAATTACGATGGACCATATAAATAATCTATAACATCGCTAAGTACAACACGCCGTTATTGAATAGCACTATTCGGTTAACCGCGCATCATCTGTTTTTTTCGATAAATTGTGACGTAATAGCTTCAACCCGGAAAGGTGTATCTGAGGAAACATATCGTAATATGCTGCATATCACTTGTGTAGCACATGCTCTGCACAGAATCTATGAATATATCAGAGACACCTTTCCGGAAGTTGATAGACTTGTATCGGCTTTTAAAAAAGTTTTCAGAAAAGCACCATTGAGATTAGCTCTTTACAGCTTCCATTTTTGTCACTGTCTCCCTCTCCAGTAATAACTAGATGGGGAACATAGTTGGAAGCTACTAGTTTGTATGAAGAGAATTTCGATAGTTTACAAAATTTCGCTACATGATTAAAAGAAGATGCTCGAAGTATTTCTGAGTGCAATAAACTAATACAAATTCCCAATTTAAAAAATAAATTGTACTTTCTTCAGGAACACTTTGGAAATTTGCCAAAACTAATAATGAAAATCAAAATCTCAAATTAAATGATGGATTAACCGTATTAGATGTGGCTATTAATGATTTGAAAAATATTCCAAGTGACGGATGTGGCCTTCGGCAAAAGACAGACGCAGTTTCTAATAGAAATCCAGATTTAATAACATTGCGGCAATTGTGTATGGGGACAATGCCTCAAAATCTAATTGCTAAATACGCTGAAATAAAAGAATATTTCCAGTATGCACCTATAACCAGTTGCGATGTAGAAAGGACGTTTTCTATCTACAAGGATGTATTTCATTCAAAGAGAACAAATTTTACAGAAGAGAACCTTGAGAAAGTATCGCTAGTTAATATTTAATACTCCTTTACTCAACTTGAACTACAAAATGAACAATTAAAAATGTATTTCGTATTTTATAAATCACTACCCGTTCGTTTTCCAATTATGTAAATAAAATTAAAAACTCTTTGAAAATACTAATTTTCAATAGTGTGCGATGAATCATCAGCCACTGGTGTCAGGTCTCTCTTCATTACCCACAGAGTTACTCTTCATATATTTTATGGCCATAGGAAAAAAAAAATTGATTTATAAGGAATCCTTAACACAGTATTCATAACAGCATCAAAACAGACATCTATCTACGCGATTTATATGACATTAAAATTGGCATCGGCAAAACCACGTGCATTTTAGCATTTGCCACAAAAGCTTTGCTTGAATGAAAGTTAAGAGCGGTTTTTCGCCGGGCTTTAAACATTTCCACCCGCCATAATCTCCTAATTATGTCCTCAATATGTAAATAACTAGAATTTGCTTTTTTTTTTGATCGTTTGATTGTTAAATTGCATTGTAATTTTCAGTTTCTTTGTTTCTTTTGAAAATGCATAATTTTATTTTCAAGATTTTGGTGTAAACTTTTTTGGTAGAAGATAACACTAACTATAACCTACAGATGGGACAACTTTCGGAAGTTCGAACTAAAGAAAATTGTGCGAAAATTTGTGGTTCTGGGTATAAAGGTTTTTCGTATTGCAAAATCGCTATATCTGCTGAAACTGTTAGATAAGAGATACTGGAGATCTCATTATTATATTGGTGCGGATAAAATAACTATTTACTTTGTAAATTACAGTGGACCCCCGCTATTAGCGGAGGTCGCGCTCCATAAACACACCGCGAACATTGAATATCGTGGTACAAAAGAATAGGTGTGTATGTACGTATAAACTACAGGTATGATGTATGTATGTAATCGACACAAATAGACATACACACATACATTAGTATAAAAGTCAAATACGGTTTGCGAATTTTTAAAAAAAATAAAAAAACAACTGAAATACCGAAACTTTAGGGGAACTACTCATACTGAACCGCGAATACGGAGCGCAAATAACGAGAAATGTCAGTAGAAACACAATCGCGAATAAGTGAATCGGTAAATACAGGGGCCGCGAATAGCGGGGGGGTCCACTATACTACTAGGAATATTGAAATTGATTGAGCAATAATGTTATTGTACAGAATATTGTGTAAGTATAAAATTAAATTTATCTAGCATAAGTCTGTAGTTAATAAAAAAATTGTTCATAAAAAAAAACTAATAAAATGGAAATTTGTTGTTTTCCACAAATTAGTAATAGTAAGTGCTTTTCAATAAAAATGTTGTCTTTGTATTTGTCAAACGTGTTCTTACAAATATGAATTCTGTCTTTCCTGTATATTATAGCAATTTGCTGCCGTCGAAATCTAAACATTAGCAATAAATGCAACCTGTGTTCGCCAACAGGGAACTTATAATACATTTGTCAAATCTCAGAGAGCACTTACCATTAAATTGGCAGCAGTATGCAGAATATTTCAAAAGTTGAATAAAACGTTGTTTCGTTTTAGATTCTATACCACTCCGAAATAGGAAAATAAAAACCGACAGTCTGAGAATTAGACATAGAATTTTGTAATTTGATTGTGGACACGAGATCATTTCTAAAATTATAACAGGTCATAAAACATTTGAAACATTCTTTACGATGTGTAGATACACCAAGAATGTTATTGAACTTTGTTGAGGATACATTTACTATCTTTATGTAATATTTCAATTTTAAATACTTTTTGCATGTTTGAAATTGTATGTTCTGCAGTGGTTTAAACTCGAAAACGAACGTTAAATATTTATATAATTGGAAATCTTATGTTTGAATTCTACATCCTAGATTTACTTATATTTAACAATAAAAAATGTTCGAAATTAAAATATTACGAAAGGATATTAAATGTATTCTCAACAGCTTCGAAGTACGAATATTCTAATAAGTGTTGTTGCATATTTTATTTAAGGTTGTGGCGTGGATTGGATTCAATATAAATATTTATAAGTGCGTGGCTCATAAAAATACTTGGAATTACGCGAAATAAATCCAAAGCTACTCAAACTTCAGTTGTATGCTAAATGGAAGTTAGCTTACAGTCAACTAACAATTCAAAATCCGATAATAAAAAAAAATTATAATAATAATATTCTTGAATATCCAACAGAAAAATTCCAATTATAAGACAAAACATAACCTAAATAAATACATGTAGTGTACCATAATATAATTAAATATAATATACTGTTAAAAATAATAGTAAATAATTAAAAAAAAAAATACAATTCAAATACAAAACAAAAAGCAAATGACATACATCAATGAAGCTCACCTCAATTCAAAGGTGTAGTACTTGTGAAGGTTGTGCATCGTATGCAGCAAAGGGGCTTTAAGCAACGTATTCGATCTGGCGATGGTAACGGTAAAAGTATCCGATGATCGAGTTAACAAAAAAATTCAACTATGACAGAAGAGACCGACAATAAATCGTAGCTTTTAGTAAATTAAGGAGAAATTTGGCCCTAAAATGTTCTCTTCTATCACTAAGGGAATTCAAACAATGCCGTCCCAGAAGAGATCCATCACACTTAAATGACAGATATTTCAGAAATAGTCTTTGAACATTGTCCACAGCCAGTCTCAAATGCAAGTAAGGAGAATACCATATAAGAGAGCCATATTCCAATCTACTTCTTACATAGGCATAATACAGAGATTTTAATGATAATGGATTATGAAGCTGCCTACAAGAACTTACAATGAATCCCAAAGATTTAATAGCTGCTGTACACGTATTGTAAATATGATTATTAAATCGCAATGTAGAATCAAATATAATACTCAGAGCCTCAACCCCATTGATTCTGGGAATGGGAATATGGTTCAGACCATATGGTAATGCAACATGGACATACGAGACAATTGCTCATTTATCAGTATTCAAAGTATGTCCACACTATTGACTTTCTTTTTAACTTCCTTTATTTAGAAATCTTCATAAGAGTAACAATCTATTAGTTTGACTAAACAAATGAAGATTACGCATCAGTTCTCTACAGTCGTCCAACGACGAAACTCTAGAAAATATTTTAAGATCATCAGCGTAAGCTAGCAGTTTACAATCTAAGAGCATAATAAGATCATTTATGAATATAATAAGTAATAATAGTCCTAGAGTTGATACTTGGGGAACTCCTGACGATGTAGTATATTGTCTGGATTAGAAAGGATTGTAGTAGATCTAACTAGATCTGTGACACAAATAAGAAGATGTTAGTTGAAGTTGACCATACGAGAAACCAAAAGCATCCAACTTGGTTAACAGTAAGGAATGGCTAACAGAATCAAATGCCTTGGCAAAAACAGTATAAATTACATCTACTTGTAACCCTGGTAATCTAAATATTCACTAATATATTAGGTTATTTTAACCAAATTCGTAATAGTGGATCTACCTGTAATGAAACTGTGTTATTGTAAAGCTAACGCTGGTTTACACTTGAGAAAATAATTTTGTTATACAACAAACTTTAAAAAATGCCGATAATTTAAAAGGTTAGATCTGACACCCTTCTTGAAACTCTAATGACTGTTGACGTCGTTTGAGGATAATAATCATCTAATCAGAATTATTTGCTTCCTTTTTTCGAGCATATCTGACAATATTTCTCAATATTTATGTTTATATGATTACATTGACACCAATTTAATATAATCTCAAGATATATTTACACGCGTCTCGTAAATGTCGTCAATACGATGGACGATCTTTAAGTCATCTGCGTTTACTAGCGCGGAGTATATGAATGAGTTCAAAAAATCGTTCAATAAATAGGAGAAATAGCAATGGTTTTAAGTTAGACCATTAAGGGACACCGGATACAGCAAAGATTTTATATGATTTGAAGCTATTATATTGGAGATAATTCAATTTAGTATTATACAAATTTCATGAAAATAGTACAAATAAATTAGATGTGAATTCAAGTGCTCTTTCAATAGCAAGTAATGATCAACGTTATCAAAGACAAAATTACATCCATTTAACTACGAATATCGAAAGAAACTTATTTCTTCGGCAAGGCATATAAAATTAGTTATCAAAGTATTTGAAAAGAAAAATAGAAAAAAAGAAAGATAAATTTATCTTTAGTTCACCGCAAAATCAGCTGATTACCAAGTAGTAAATAACAGACATCTTCCGATATCATTTACATAAATGTCTTGTGAAGATCGAAATACGAAATAAATGTTTATTTCGTATTTCGATATTTTTTACACGAAAATACTTAATTTAGAGTATTCTTTTCATTTTGTTATATGTATATAAAATGCCTTCAACAACTTTCCCCATTATAGTAGGTTTTTTTAAAGTAATTTAGCAATTAAAGGTTAGTGCACATGCGAAGCTTCAAAAAACTAGATAATTTGACAGTTGTAATATACAAATTCCAATTCTAAACGCTTATATTTTTTAACTCTGCTGTTAGACCATTTAGTTCATACTACATGTTTCAGTAAAAGTAAAAATTTAGTCCAATATAATTATGTAATTTGATTGAATACCTCTTTAATATATTTAATTAATATTATCGTGTATTGTGCCATGTGGCATCCTCCATCATAATCACAATGCAACTGATAAGAACAAATTTAGTTGTGGGATTCCCCTTTTTGCATTTTGCTATGAAAAAAACATGCCAATTTACACTGCTTTGTTCAGTTTATGTTTTGCTTTTTAAATATCCACACGCTTTCTTCATATTGTATAACGAAATGGCAAAACAACGTTACTTGAACGAAGATGATATTCGTGAAATGCTCAATTCAGAAAGTGACTCAGATATTTCAATTCGAATATTGACTATAATTCAGAAAATAACGAAACAAGAGATTTTGAAACAGAAAGTGAAACAGACGTGGCTGGAATTAGCTCTGTGAATCCCTTGTATATTGCTACAAACAAAATGGTATGGAGTGCCACTTCACTCAGCACAACCAGGACCAACTAGATTTGCAGTATCTAGATGCAGTGATATGATGGCATTTTTGTGTTTCTTTCCGCCTCCAATAGAAAGAATCATTATCGAAAATACTAACACTTACGGCAGAGTCAAATTTAGTGACAGATGGACCGATATTGATGAAGACTTATTTAGAGCGTATATCAGACATCAAATGCTACATTTGTGGCAAGTTTATTTGCAAAACCAACAGAAAAATATTTTGTTAAGCATATACTGCAAAAAACTCTCAATAAAATCAAATTTGTTGTAGAAAAAGCTTTGTGTTTTGATTTCAATCAAATAAAAATATAAACTGGACCAAATGGTCCCCAATTCAAGATAAGTAAATTTTAATTTTTTTCATTCCGCTTTAATGTCAGACACTTTAAATTATGGATATAAAATATAAGAGACCACATGAGCTGAAATCTAAAAGCAATATATAATACCGTTTAAAAGTTATAAAGCTAACAAGCAAAATATTGAACCAAATGTGCTTAATCTAACAGCAGGGTTAAATCATTTTATTATAATGTTAGAGTTAAAACATAAAATATTTATTATTCTAAGTTACTATAGAACTGGGCAAAAATTAGAAAATGGAGATTGGGTTTATTCTAATTATCAGTGTTTACAAGATTTCCGGCAACAGTATCCTAATCTGCCAATTACGCACTACTGCAACAACATATTCAAGTTTGTGTTATTAAATTTGGTGAAACAGGGGCAATAACTCGTAAACCTGACGGTGGAGCACCTAGAAAACAAACAGCAAATTGCATAGAGGATATTTGACGTCGAATGGACAACTCACCCAAAAAATCAATCGCAAAACTATTACAGCAAGTCCATTTGTCAGTGGGAACATATCATATTATTAAAAAAAAAGGGCTTAAAATTGTTTCCATGTAAAATTCAAGCAGTTTCGGAACAGATAGATTTTGTTACGAGAACACAGTATTGACTATGGTTTTTGAATAACATAAATAATATTATCGAAAAATGCTTCTTTTCGAATGAGGTTTGGTTCCATCTTTCAGGATATTTAAACAAGCAAAATATGGGAATTTGGTGTGCAGAAAACCCTCATGAATTTGTGGAAATTACACTATATCCACAAAAAATAAACGCCTGGCTAGCAATTTCAAGAAGACGAATTATTGGGTCTATATTTTTGAATCAAACCATAACTGCTGAAATATATCGAAATGAATTATTACAGCCGTTTATTAATGAACTTCATTATGATGAACTTACGGAAGAATATTTGCAGCAAGATAATGCACTAGCGCACAAATCTCGAGAAACAATAGCTCTTTTGCAAGAATTTTTCGATACAAGAATTATTAATTTTCCTCCAAGATCTCCAGATGTGACTATTTTAGATTATTTTATTTTTCGATATTTAAAGAATACTCTTTTCAAGACTAGACATTACACAATCTAAGAGCTTTGTAATACTACTGTGAATTCTTCTGCTGACATAGCTCAAGAAATCCTAATAAATAGCTTTGAAAGCGTGAAGAGTAGAGTTTAACTTCGTCTTCAAAATAATGGCCAACATTTCCAACACCTATTTAATATTATTTTTTAAAATTTTGACTATTGTAATGAATATTCTTTCAAAACTAAATTATTTATTGTTACACACATTTACATGACATAACCAAACTATCAAAATTATATGTTTGGGGCAGAATGCGTGCACTGTCACCAACCATGAAAAAAAAATCATGGCCGTCTCTAATGAGGAAAGTTTTTGAAAGCACGTTACATCTAGTTTTTATACTATACAGCTTAAGTATTTCCTTGGAACTAATTTAATTTAATTGTTTGTGTTCGTATCTGTAAGTTAAATATAGATAAATACCAGTTAAAATACTTAATAATTTTCTAAATTCAGTTATTGCTCCGGGTGGTGCTACTCCGGGCAACGCAAGGAAAAGAAGAAAAGTTTACGACCGCCATTTTCCTATTTTTATATCTGTTTCATTTCCGTTTTATGTGTCTTATTTATCCACCCTTGCACACGTCACTTCCAGTATTTTACAATCTAATCATGGGCAACGCACTGAAGTAATCCCACGTTATTTCTCCTGGTGTGTTTCCAAGCGACCAACTCTGGACTCCCTTTGAATCGTCTCGGAATTGCCGGTTAAATGTCGAGAAAGATTGGTTTTGGTCTACTGCACGGTAGCTGCTCCGTAAGGTTCCCTTTCCTACATTTGGATCAGAATATAAAATAAACTAACACGCCGCCCTACCCACCGACGCCCCTCGCACCGCGCGCGTTACGTCGTACATATTTCGTTTTGTTTTTCGAGGGATCCACTCTCTTTCTTCGACGTTATTTCGGGATTGCTTTTTTAGAATTTACGAAAAAAATTCAAAAGATAGGTGTGTATAGAAAATAAAAAAAGAACTTGTGATTCAAAGAAGACTAAAATTATTCTGAATTACATTTTGAAATATATCATGTACACTGTTCAATGGTTTTATAAATTATTACATTTAAATACATAAAATAATCAAACATTAATTAATATATTAGGTTCCATTACCCTACTGAAAAAAAGGTACTGTAAATATAACGTGCCCCAAGTCTAGTAATTTTTAAGCAGCGTTAGTAAAATTATGCCTGAATAAGGATGTTATGCTATAGAAATTAACATGTTTAATTGTAAGATAAATAATTTTGGCGCTATAACATCTTTTGTAAATATGAATTAAACTCTATCCATTGTTTATGAGATAAATTTTGGATTAAAATGATTTGCAAATTTGTAAAATAGATGGACATTAGGAATTTAGCATATATTTTTTTGATAGTTTTTTAGCATTTTACTTTGATAGTTTTCTATAATTTGGTACTTTATGTGAATATTTTGTTGTAAACAAATTATTTGGAAACCAGAAAATTTGAAAGCTTATGTTTCCTGTCTTATATTAAAGGCACTCCAAATCCGTGATACGATGTTTAATAACGCTAAAAAAATGAAAATTATTACACAAATGAAACCGATACGAGTATGTATGGAGAAAAATTCTCGGTCGGACACAAAGATGGCGTTCCAATCAGCGAACATTTATGATTCCTGCCTGGGCGCATCTGCTATTAGTTTGTATGACAAGTTTCAACTTGTTCTGTCAAGTAGTTTGTCTAAACGAATTTTCACAGTAGATGTCTTGCGTGTTTTTCGTTAAAATGGATATATTTGAATATCGTGTGGTCATAAAATTCTTCGTTTTGGATGGGTTAACCTTTAAGGAAATTCATCCAAAGTTGACAAAAGTTTAAGGGGACTCTGCTCCTTCAGTGTCAACCGCTAAAAAGTGGGCAGCTGATTTTAAACGTGGTCGCACGACCCTCGAAGATGACCCACGTGAAGGACGGCCAAAAACAGCAAACACACCGTAAACTATCGGAAAGGTGCACGATATCGTGTTGGACGATAGGTGTGTGAAGGTGAGTGAGATAGCTGAGGCCGTTGGAATATCTGAAGAAAGGGTGCGAAACATCTTGCACGAAGAATTAGGGATGCGAAATCTCTGCGCAAGGTGGGTGCCAGATTTGCTGAATGCCGATCAAAAGCAAATGTGCAAACGACCTTCGCAGCAATATTTGGACCGATTCAATAGGGATCCGACCGATTTTGTGCAGCGATTTATTACCATGAATGAGACATGGGTCCACCACAACACGCCAGAAATGAAACAGCAGTCGAAGCAGTTTGTGGAAGCCGGTGGTTCAGCGCCAAAAAAACGAAGTCGATCGCATCTGCCGGAAAGGTCATGGCCAGTGTGTTTTGGGATGCGAAAGATATCCCGTTAATTGATTACCTTGAAAAAGGCAGAACAATTGCAGGCGAATATTACTCCAATCTTCTTGACCAGTTGGATGCCAAAATTCGCGAGAAGAGGCCTGGCTTGAAGAAGAAAAAAATCATGTTTCATCTGGACAACGCACCTGTTCACAAAAATGCGTTGGCAATGGGAAAACTGCGGCATTTGGGGTATTATTTGCTCGGCCATCCCCCCTATTCTCCTGATTTGACAGCCTCAGACATCCATCTGTTCCTAAACTTGAAGAAATTTGTTTCTGGGAAGCGCTTCACGTCTAATGAAGAAGTCAAGAGGGCCGTAGGTGGATATTTTCCCAGCCCTCCCGACTTTCACTTCCGGAAAGGAATTCTGATGTTGGAGAAACGCTGGACCAAGGTTGTTGAAGTCAAGGGAGATTATGTAGAAAAATAAAATTATTTTTTAACTGAAGATAGCAGTCTTTCATTGTCAGGCCGAGAATTTTTCACCTTACCCTCGTATGTATTACACACATCTGTATCCTAACGTTTACTTCATCCAAGGCACGTGTTTCTGTCTCAATAGACGTCGTCAGTTTGGTTAGTGAAGTAAAGTTTGATGGCTCGCCTCAAAGGTGGCAAATTCTGTCCTATTAGATGGTACCAGATAATATAGTGTCTTTCTTCCTTTCTGTACGCTATTATCGGCGTAGTCTCTTTTATTCGTCAGATGTCACTAGATCATCTGGTGCCATCTGATAGACAGAATTTTACTTCACGAACCGAACTGACGACGTCTATTGAGGCATAGAAACACGTGCCTTTGGATGAAGTAAACGATGGAAAATTCGAGGTGTATGTCCATATGTACAGATATACATATGTGTAATACATATCTGTTTCAATTGTAAAAATGAGTAATACGTGGATAACTTATTAATGTACTCAAATTGTGTTTGATAAAACAACAATTGTGTTTGATAAATCTAGGCTGCGGAGAGTATTACTAACAATGTTCTGCGTAAATCGAAAAATAGAATCTAACTAATAATAGGAGTAATCTTAGTTTGATTAATAATAGGAGTAATAATAATATTTATTGTTCAATATATAACAAAGCACAACAACTTGCATGCGAAAGTATACTGACGAAAGATACCCAGTAGGAGTTGATCAAGTTTAATAAAATTTATACATAATATTTGTTTAATTAAACTTAAGAAAATTTCCAAACTAAATTTTTAAAAAGTAACAATTTTATTTAATGGGGAACCGCCGCGGTATCTTATGCATTCGATAACTCTTCGAGGTATGCTTGAAATTAAATGATTTATTGTGTCCTGGGGAATGTTATGTCAGTCTTGAATTCGGTGACGAAGGTCAAGTAGATTATTTGGTGGCTGAGGTAAATTACCCAGTCAAGTACTAATCATATCCCACATATGTTCAATTGGTGACAAGTCTGGGGAGCGCGAAGGCAATGCCAGCAGATTCATGCTATTTTCTTGTAGTAACCCTTGCTGCATGAAGACGTGCGTTTTTTGTTGGAAAACCGGTTGAATTAACCTTCGTAGGTGTGACAGTGCTACTGCAGTAGGTTTCGTATGTAATTATTTGCATTCAAAATTTTGACAATAAAAACTAGAGGTGACCTGCTACCGTATGTTATCGCACCCGGTATTATCACCCTCGGTGTAAAGGCCGTATGTCGTTCCACAGCAAATTCTAAATTTCTACGTTCTCCATGAAATCGTCTTACTCTTTTGCGACCATTGTGAACCCACAAACAGAATCGGCACTTATCAGAGAACACAGGGTGATTCCATTTACCATCCCAATTTTATCTGGCGTTACACCACTCAATTTATCTGAATAAAAGCGCGTTGTAGGGAAAAGGATTGTATTATTTTGAATACAATATTTTATTCTCTTTAATTGATGTTGCAGGCACTTGCTGGTGAAAAATTTTAGTAATTATTGATGTACTTGGTAGGAATAGCACACTTGGCTACATTTCACAAATTTTATTATATTTCTCTAACATATATGTTTCGGCAGTTATGCCATTCACAAGGAGTTTCTTACAACTAACTTAATCTACTTAACAGTGTAACTTATATACTTAGTTTTGTGATAAAGTGGTAGTTAGATGATGTTTATTTATATGATTTATAAACACCCCCATCATAGACACCATTATAAACATCATCTAACCACCACCTCATCACAAAACTAGATATATAAGTTACACTGAGTTAGTTGTAAGAAACTCTTTGAGACTGGCATAACAGCCGAAACATATATGTTAGAGAAATGTAATAAAATTTGTAAAATATAGTCAAGTGTGTTATTCTCACCAAGTACATCAATAACAATATTTTATACCAAAACACGAGAGCGGATTGATATGTGTCCAACTGTATAAAATAATACTAAGAAAATACAAAATAATGAAACCAAAGTATCACATTAATCCCAAATATCAAGGGCCTATCAGAAAAAATCAGAACAATAGGCAGCGACCATAGGATCAGAACAGCCATGAATACAACAAAAACCATCAGATCCACCATGACGAAAACAAAACCAGACAAAATCAGAGAACCAAAAATTATATATACGAAGTACGTTGCGAATGTTGAAGAAAGTACATCAGAGAAGCAGGCAGACCTTTACAGGTCAGGATCAAAGAACATCAGAAAATGATCCGACTGGGAGAAACCTACAAATCACGCTTAGCTCAATACGCTTGGGACGAGGGACACTGGATTACATGGGATAATTCTGGGAAAGAAGGACCATCAGATCAAAAGAAAGCTCAAAGAGACAGCATATATGGTCACAATACCAAATGCCATAAGTACACTGACCCTGGAGATAAAAGATGCCTGGCTACCAATTATTTGGAACATGTACAGAAAAACACTTAACCACGGTACCAGAGACAGAATAGAAAAGGCATACACAGACCTGGTTCGTATCTCACACGAATACATTTTGCAATAAAAAAAAAATGGGAAGACATATACGTCAGATATGAGTTTGGTAAGAACTGGCGCTTCTCAGGGCTACCTTGAAGACGGCAGTAGATTGACTGCCGAAACGTCAGATTATTCAAATCCTATGACCGATGAAAATAAGCCCAAACAACTAGTAAAGTAGCAATAGGTTGTTTCATATAATCACACCCAAATACAATGATTCATACCTTTTTCTCTTAATTTGTTCAGTGAAAACGTATTTTTTTCGATTCATCAGGAATATTTTCTTTTGCCTACTTCTCCATAAAGTTGCGAAAAACTTCATTCTTTAATTAAGCTAACAGAATATGGACGCAAATAAAAGCCGTATGAAGTTCTTCACCGAATACCTTGCGTTTAGATCCATGCCGAAGTAAATTACCTGTACCATTTACTATACCTGTCCAATATTGTTCTTGGCACTTTCGACTAACTGGTTTGGTCTATGTCCGTTAAGTGTCTCGATCTTCCACTTTCAGGAAGATTTAGGCATGGCAAAACTTGCTCACATTCTGCTATCTGTTATTTCATATTCATGTGACGAGCATTTACCCTACCACATGGGAAATATCACACAATTTGTCCAATTATAAATTTCAAATATTTAATGAGAATTTTAATTACGAGTCCAAAAACCCAGATATCTTTAGTTTAAATGCTCGTGAGACCTTACTCTACATACAGTTTAAAAGACATCTGTGTTATTTCTTTTGTTTTAAAAACAGAAATTAAAGTTGATTCACGACCAATCAAATGTCCACATAAACAAGTAATCTTATAAATTTATTTTAATGAACTTCAAAGTCTTGAATAGCTTCGGTACATTATTGACCTATCGCATTCATTCTTATAAAGATTATCAAATTCTGCATGATACAGATAAATACTTTTTAAGCTAAAATGAAGTGATATATATATATATATATATATATATATATACAGGGTGATAACGAACTTCTTAAGGAGCAATGAAGTATGAGTAGCCCATAGGGATGTAAACAGCATATAAAAAAATTAGGGTACTTTATGTACACAAATTGTGCAGAAAATTTTTTTTTATTTAGAGTGTGTATAACCGTTTTGAATGGCACTGTATGCACACTATGTTATTGACGCTTTCGTATGCACAATGAAATAACTGATGCACTGTTACACGTGCGCTATCCGATACAATGATCAATTGATGTCTTTAACGTACCTCAACGTCTGAGAATGCGAAAAGAAAATAACGGATAGATAATGCGCTGTTAAAATAAATACGCTTATATACGTACATTTTTTCACATCGCCACGGCAGATCCACATTTCGGAAACCGCTGAAGTGGGGAGTTATTATAGTAAATGTTCGAAGTTGCCACCTCCCTCTTCAATACAAAGGTTTAATCGTCGTGTCAATGATTCACGAATGCGTTCCATGTTGATGCTGTCTCTGATTGATTGTGCGCTTACGTAGATGTGATTGATCAACTCATTTACGTCGTTAACTGGGGTTGCGTAAACAACATTTTTTAAATGTCCCCACAGAAAGAAATCCAGCGGAGTTAGGTCTGGAGATCGGGGCGGCCATGCTTCGGGTCCAAGACGGCCAATCCATCTTCCCGGAAACTGATTGTTCAAGAAATTTCGCACTGCTTGTGCAAAATGAGCCGGGGCCCCGTCACACTGGAACCACATACGCTGGCGTACATCTAAAGGTACATTTTCGAGAAGCTGTGGTAAGTCCTCTCTCAAAAAGTGTAGGTACGCTTGACCATTTAAACGCTGCGGCAGTACAAAGGGTCCTAGGATTTCATCGCCAATGATTCCGGCTCATACATTTACCGAGAATTGATGCTGGTTGTAGTGCCTGTGTATTGCATGCGGATTTTCCACAACCCATTGATGTGTATTGTGCATATTGAACATTCCATTTCGCGTAAAACCGGCTTCGTCGCTAGATAAAATATCGGCTAGAAAATTACGATTGTCATGTTTCATATTCAAAAGTGATTGACAAAACCTAAGTCGTAGTGGATAATCAGCTGCTGTTAATGCTTGTACTCTTTGCACGTGGTATGAATGGTATTGGTATTCGTTTAGAATTTTCCACACAATCGGTTGTGATAAACCTGTTTGACGCGCAATTTGACGAGTACTTGTATCAGGAGATTCTTCAATCAAAGCACTTCCTCTTCGGCGTTCGCTGTGAGTCTGGGTCTCTGGCGACCGCCATCTCGTCCGAACTGAGGCTTTACACTGCCAGTGTCTCGAACACGCTGCACAGCAGCTAAAATTGTTCGAGCATTCGGCCGATGTCGCTGAGGAAAACGTTCATAATAAGCACGTGCAGCAGCCTCCATATTTTGATGAAACCCTCCGTACATTACAATCATATCTAGATATTCATGGTGCGTATAACGATGAGCCATTTTCATAAACAAAAAGTATATTACACTAGCGAGAACGGTATAGTAATTCGTAAAAAAAATTCACCACGACAAATTAATAATTTTATTTAACACATGCACTCACTTCACTGGTTGAATTTATACTAACTTAGACTGTTTGCTTTTCGCATTCTCAGACGTTGAGGTAGGTTAAAGACATCAATTGATCATTGTATTGGATAGCGTACATGTAACAGTGCATCAGTTATTTCATTGTACATACGAAAGCGTCAATAACATTGTGTGCATACACTGCCATTCAAAACGGTTATACACACTAAATAAAACTTTTTTTCTGCACAATTTGTATACATAAAGTACCCTATTTTTTTATATGCTGTTTACATCCCTATGGGCTACTCATACTTCATTGCTCCTTAAGAAGTTCGTTATCACCCTGTATATATATTAATTAATTGAAACTAAGTAAAACTAAGTAAAACTAAAAATATAAAGATTCTACTAATGGATTAAACTCTATATAATTTGCAATACAAAATTTTATTTATGATCACCGCTATAAGATGATTTTTCGAAAAATCTCCTCTTCTTGAAAAATTTAGTATATATATATATATATATAACCTGTGACGTCAATCTTTTTCCAAATGTAAAAATTCTCTCTTCTAAGTTATATTCTATATTTAGAAACTTTTGTATTTAATTCATTTACGTGTCTTAATATTTCCTTCTAACAGTGTGTAATATTATAAACTCGTTTTTATTCTAATTTTTAATATTTTTCAAGACTATATAAAAATCCGTTAAGATGTTTACTTTATGCCGTATCTTTCTTCTCTTACTAACTAATTGACTATCTTTTCCTATCTTCCGCTTGATGTATTGTCATGTACTACGATTACAAATATAACCTATAATCTTATAGCTAGTATTGTTTATTATGTACAAACAAATATATCTACCTCTAATGGATTGACAAATACCATATTAGCCTCTATTTTGTAAACTACAGAATCTGTTGAATTATTGTCATTGGCATTAATCCTTCTTTGGATTAATCGTACATATTTTTGAGCGAATAAACTGTTCTTATAGAAAAGTATTAAAAAATGTCAATTTATAAAGTTCATATTCTATCATGTATAGTTTTGTTACAAAGTTATTATTGTCTTTTCTAGGTTATCCTAATTTGTTGTGCATATTAAATAATAATATATACTTATATTCTTAAAACTTTAATGGATATCTTTGTTTGAAATTTTTACGTTCACCATGACAATAAACAATGCCTATGTACTTAAGAAATCTGCAAGATTTAAATGTTGATTATGAAGTTGTGCTGTTACTATAGTATTTTCAATATCCTTTTATATATTAGTAGGTATAGCATGATTTAAAATTTTAAGTTATTCACATTTATAAACTAAAACGTAAAGAGATAAAATAATCTATAAGATATTTAACATTCAATATAAATTTACTAAATAGACACAGATGTGTTTTCTTAACACGATCTGTATTGTTGCATTTTTAAAACTTATTACAGAAAATAACGAGAAACTCTTCATGTAAACAAACATGAGATTTGTTATATCGATGCTCATACAGGGTGCATTCAAGATTTACCCGTTTTAAATTTTTCACAGCTGTTTTCAGTTTGTCTCGTTTAGAAAGAATCACAGAAATATGTTATTGCTACATGTTCGGCCATTCTCTGCGATTTTTTATAATTTTGCTTACATCCCTTACCTTTCTTACCTGTCAACTTTGATTTATTTAAAATGTGTGACTAATTCATTTTATTTTTTTCTATGCAGTTTTTCTTCTTAAAGTTTTATTTTTAGTTTTTAGCTAATGTCTTAATTTATGTTCCTTAATACAAAAATTCTACAAAATATGTTAAAATTAAAATAATTTTAGTATTCAATCAAAAGTGAATTTCCTGTTTTGAACACGTAATGTCTTGTATTTCATTAGAACTATCGCACATGGCAGATTTAGACATTCTCTCAATACCATTTTCTATACTGTACTACTGTAGTTTCGGGTGACTTGGGACAACTTTCAGACTTGACAAGCGATAACACAGGTGCAATTGTTGTAAATTGATAAAAATGATCCTAGCCGATGCCAAATATGGATTTGGTTTTTGTAAAACTTTTGAGTATATTTTTATCCGTTTAGTCCAAAAAAAATAACACAGTGGTGTTTCAACTCACCTAAACATTTGGGTGACTTGGGATAGTGGTAAATTTCAATGTTTGTCTCAAGTACACAATATTATAAGGTGACTTGAGAAGGTTAGAATGTTATTCTGAGTAATAATTAAACTACTGAAGTTGTGGAAAATCATTTATTGATGTAATTAAAACAATGTCCAATTACAATGGAAAATAAAATCATATTCTCAAAAATTAAGAGTAGGTATCTTACACAAACTTAAAATAAGAAATTATAAAATATTCTTGTAAAGAAATGTATAGCAAAAGAAAACATTTTTTATATAAATTTCTTATAGAAATCTACCTAAAGTAGTAGAATTAAATTGAAGATGTCCTCTTCTTGATGTTGTTGGACGAGGGAGTTTCGTAATGTCATTTGTTTCGATGTCTATTGCGGGAAAATTAAATCTGCTGTCTATCTTCTCGTTCTGATTCTGTTAATTTAGTTTTTTCTAGTTCAGTCTCGTCCGTTTCACGTAATGATTGAGTCTCAGCTGGAAGGCTCATTGGTTCAGTGCCTTGCAATTTCTGATTTTTGTAAATGTTCTCCTAGGTTTACATCTAATTTGAAGTGGCTCCGATGAAGCTGAAGATTGCTGTATATCAGCAAAAGAAACACTATGACAAACAGGCACATCGAGTTTCTTCTTCTTAGCTACAGCCATCGTATTATCAATTGTTCCAAATCGAGCTTTTTCAAACAGACCTCTTAATGCGTTCACTATCAATCAGCGACTGACAGCTGATTTTTTCGCATCTTATTGCTCATCTTGATTCGGAATCTTCTTTAGGACCACGTCTCGGTCTAATGATACCAAACCTCTACCTTTGAATCCAGCTTTGATATTGTCTACAGAAGGAACTTCAACTTTCTCTAAGGTTTGCCGGAGTAAACTTGGAAACAGATGTTTTCTTAACGGACCTTTATTTGTCTTTTTCCACTCTTTTAGTATTCTGTGCCAAGATCCTTTCACTGGGCGGATGTAGCTCACATCAGGCGGTTGGCATATTTGCTGATAAGAGTAATATTATTTGATTCGCATTCTTCGATTACTTTGACAGGTATGTGGCTAGCGAGGTTGTCACCAATGATTGCTTTCGGTCCATCCGAGTTTTCATACACGCTAATGCCACTGTTATAAACCAGTCTTCGAAAAGGCTTTGGTTGAATCAACCAGATTTGTCCTATTGAATCAGGCATTAGCAGGACTTCGTTCTGCCCATGTACTCCAGATGTGTTCCGTCTTGTACACTATGTAAGGAGATAGAATTTTGCCACTGCCCGTTACACAGAACATGACAGATGTATTTGATTTAAAGGAGTCTAATACTCTTTCTGAGTGATTTGATTTCTTTCTGACTACCACTTTATTCCTACCCGGATCGTTCGTAAATCCGCTTTCGTTATAATTTAAAATTGTTTATAATTTAAAATTTCAGTAGGAATCCGTGCTAAAGAAACTTCCAGATTATCAAAATAGTTGTTAATCACTGTTGCTAAAACAGAAACTCTATTCCTTTTTATATTTTCAAAGAGACGTAAGTTTAACTCAGTATTTCTTGCAATGAACCCACAATACCGGCTAATGCCAGGTCTATTGTCGTTTCATGTTGAAATTCTCTTCCCTCGTCTGTTCATGTAGCTTTGAACTAATTCCATAACATCACATGCTTGGAAAGGAAATCCCCAATCACTAGGTGATGTAATCGCGTGATATTTTATATTTTCTTCAGTTTCTGTTAATACTATTTGACCTTCCAATCTTTTTCATATTTTTAATTATATTTCCTATCCAACGTGGATTTGGGAATGCCATAATTTTTACTAGCTTTTCTAAATGATAAATTATTATTACTATTATTATCTCTTAATGCTGTATCCAGTACTTCCTCTGAGAAATCGCGATATTTGCGACTTCCCTGTATTGTTTGGTATTTATTTGGCATGTCCCAAGTCACCCTGAAAAGAAGACAAAAAATAGAGGCGGCTCTATATTAAAAATTTTTGGTTAGATTCAAAGATTCGTGGTCTGTTATCAACCTAACAAGAGCTAAGAAAAAAAATAATACGCGTCCTTAAATTTCCCGTGTGCTGTGTACTAAAAGAAGTTTCAGGCGTTTATCATAACTATAATATCACTGGCCAATGCAATTTTTGCTGACTTCTAAGCGAGACTTGTTTTTTTACTAATTAAAGTGTGCTGAATCTGAAAATCATATTAGTTTTTACGTATCACGTCAAAATTAAACTGTATACTGTACTATTGTACTCTTTGAGGAATCACTAATGCGGCTAAGCAGTTACTTACATAAGACCTGTTTCAATATAAAGATAGTATACAATTTAATAATTCATTTATTTATTTCAATACAATATTAGTCACGAGTATGGTGCAAGTATTTACACAATAATTATTAAAAAATTACAAGAGTATTTTTAGAAGGAAAAACAGCAATCAGGGAATAAATTTTCATTTGTAGCACTTTCTGCTGTATATTTTGGTATGGCAGTCCCTTTCAATACTCCAACAGTAGCCATCATATGAGGAGCCCATCTTCCCTGGTACCGAGTTTCTATGATTTTTAAATCTTGATAAAATCTCTCGCCTTGTTCAACGCTTGCGGTACCTAGATTTTCAGGAAACCTATCAAGATGACAATGAAGGAAATGAAGCTTTACGCTTATGTTACAACCTAGGTGGTGAAATTTTTTAAGCATTGATTGCACTAGATCTTCATAATTGCAGACTTTTTTGTTTTTAAGGAAATTGTTCCCTACCATTGTGAATGAAGTCCAGACTTATATGTCAGCTTCGTTCAAAGAGTTGATGAAATTTGAATCTCTCATTAAAGTTCTAATCTGAAGTCCGTCAAATACCCCAGCTTTAATTTTTCGTAACTTAGTCGTGGAAACTTCTCACATATGTACGGGAAGCAATTACCTTGCAAGACTCAATCTGATATGAAGAAGAGGAAAAATTACATTTTCTATATCAACTAAAGGTTGACTTATAACATTATTTTCTCCAACATCTAAGGATGTTCTAGACAAATTTTATTTTGTATATCCTCTTTGAAAGCCAAGTAAAAAGTTTACCATTTTTAGATCCACACAGAAGACCCAGTTATGGTCTGTATATTTTAGTAACTTTATAACCTTCTTAATGTCGTCATATGTTTCCTTTATCCAATATATCCAAATTAACAGAGTATCCAATAGGAATTGAACCGAAAACATTCCCGTTGTATAGTAGGACACACATGAGACTTCTGCTGGAACTGTCGATAAACAAACGCCACTCACTTGGGTCATATTGGACAACGCCAATTTTAATTAGCAATCCTGGCACATTGTCACAATAAACAAATTCACTCTCATCTTTAATATTGCGCAAAATCACTTCCACAATTCCTGCTACAAATAAAAAGTTATCTTCGTACTTTGCTCGAGTAAGTTCTTTTCATTTAATCTTGAAGCTAGCAGTTCCGATGAATACTTTGATATGCCCAAACCCCTTATTAAATCATTCAATTCTGCTTGAGTAAAACGTTGCGGTTCATCATTAGAAATTATATCTCCATAGTCACAATCTACATCTGAAACTTGTTCCTCAATATCATCTTTCATGTCTTCAGCATACCAGTATTCAAGTGAAGGAAGCTTTTCATAAACTGGCACGGGTATTTCATCGGAATGGGCACCGGTCGAATTGCGGAGTCGATATCAGGATATACAATTTTATTCTTATTCTTCTTATTATAACCGGAGGTCTGAACTAAACAAAAATAGCAATTATTTACGTGGTTTTTCAGTTCACGCCATATCATTGGAACGCCAAAAACCTAATTTCTGGTGTTTTCCCTTGCTCCACTGCCGCAAATTTTCCAAACATGGTTTACACACATTATATGGAGCTCATGACTTGTCCTGATCAGCAAGTTTTACGTCAAAATATGCCAAATATATATTCTTAACGAAAGCAGTAATAGCTACCCTTTGACTGGCTACGGTGAAGCTGTCACAAATGTAGCAGAACGAATCGGCACTATTTACACATCTTCGAGTAGTAGTTTCTTCCCTACCAACTAACATGTGACTAACGTTTTATTATCACCCTTGTTTTTACTTTTAAATAGTCCTTCACATAATGAACAGGAATAGCTTAATAGACTTGCATTTCTATATAATTGTTTATTACTTAATTAGTTTATTAAATAGCTTAAATATTATCAGGGACAAGTGTACATTATGCTAATGAGATAAATATATTTAGAATGGCTTTCAATTCTTTGAATAATTAAGAATTTGCTGTATTTACTCAACGATTTTCAAAAATTTTGAAATCGGCAAACAAGAAGTGGCGTAGAAAGAAAACTTGACGTGATAGGGACAAATGGGTTTCATATTTGGCATTAGTGTACCAATATTAATTAAAAACAAGTGTCAGATTATAGTCAGCAGAAAAAATGGCAAGGATTATAATTCTTACCTTTTTTAAGTTATTTTTTAAGCACTTATACCTGTTCAAGTTTCTAAGTT
Source organism: Melolontha melolontha (assembly GCA_935421215.2). Classification (NCBI taxonomy): domain Eukaryota; kingdom Metazoa; phylum Arthropoda; class Insecta; order Coleoptera; family Scarabaeidae; genus Melolontha; species Melolontha melolontha. The sequence goes on along the minus strand of OW285243.1, from coordinate 28,317,906 downwards.
TTGCACCTCCTACAACTCAAACACCTGCTATAATCAAAGTTAGCAAGCTTCCGCTATTTCCTAATAGGCAGCATGCAAAATTTAAATAAAATACACTTTGTCCCAAATCACCCACTAGTCGCAAATCACCCGAAACTACGGTATATCTTTTCATTTAAAATTGATTGAATTAGAGATTAACTTAAATTCTCAATTAATACACGAAAATAACTGGTGATATCGCTTACAATTTCAAAGTAAAATAATTAATTATAGTATTAGCTAACATTGTTTGAAAATTAAATATTTGTCATAAATTAATTACGCAGAATAAATCTTTAAATTTAAAATCCTGTCATTTCATAATCGAAACGATAATTTAATAATGCCATTATTTCGTTAAAACACTGCAAGAAAACATACTGTGTCAATAAATGCGCAAATATAAAGACCACTGGGGTTCGGGTCCGGACACTGATACCCAGATGTTTGCGTGGGGCAATCGTTTAAACTATTATTATGCTGATCGAGCCCTGATAGCGGGATTACACATGCTATAAAACTGGCAGTGATACATATCAATGCAACCTCAATATGCTGCGGATGCTTATTTATGACGCGAACTGGTGACAAGGGGGGAGCGTCAAAAGCCCTCTTTCGTTGGGGGTAACACCATCATACATACAAATGCACCGCGTTGTTATTGCACTGAACCGATACCATTAATATAGTGTATCTGCGGGAATTATTTATTACATATGTAATGTTTTGTCTCCGCTTGTGGATATGTAAATTGGGTTTGTTTAACCGTAAGGAGGTGGAATAAATTATTGAAAAAATCATTATAAATTTTGCATTTGTTACTCAATACTGTGTTTGATATATTATAATAGTTTAACACGCATATGCCTTGTCTGTAAATTTAAATTATAGTTTTTAACTTTGATAAATAAAGGCCGTACATTTAAGCCAAAAGGGCATGTTCCAAATAATAAGGTGGATAGAGAGACAATTAACTTTTGAATTAATGCGTGATATAGAGGCAAAGGATAACCTGTGAAAGTTGCAATTTCTCAGCGTATCAATGCTATACCGAAAGTATGCAAATGCATATTATTCATTACTAAAGCTGGGAATTATATCCATATATGTTTTAAAAATTCGATAAAAATATGCAGAACTTTAATTAAAATATGCAAAAATATGTAAAATTTATGTGATAGTTACACAATTAAATTATTGCCAAAATATTGAATAATGTCAATATAAATTTAGAGATACCACAAATATGTACTATCAATATTTTATTTGAAATTTTACAAAATAAATGTATAATAATTATAATAAGAAGTAAGCTAAACAATGTAACTCTTTGTATTTATATTTGCATTTGTATAGTATTGTAAATATTAATATATTAAAAATGATTTGCAATACGTCAATAATAGCTTGCATGCTGAAAAGCTTCGCTCAACGTCAATTGATGTAATTGGCGTATACTTATATTTGCAGATAATTGATGGACTCATCTCAATAGTTTGATCGTAGTTTCCTTCAAACTCATTAGATATTCTACTAAGTTGATTAAAGCCCGCGTTTTTCTTTAGAACTTGTGTTAATTTAATTTTGAACCGTTCTCCTATGATACCTCTAATATTAAAAATTTCATTCTTGAAACTTTGAATCAATTCTATTGATTTACTTAGTTTAACTCCTCGAGTTTCAAGTTTTCGTAGTGTTTCACTAATGAAACCATAGTTTGCTTTGACAAAAGCTAACTCTTGGCGCATTGGGGCCGCTCAAGTATCACGTAAGCAGAATTTTAGTACTTTTTAATCCCTCTCTCCCCCTTGACAGCAAACGTAAGCAAAGCTCTTACCTCCCTTCCTATGCTTACGTAAGCATTGGTATAATTTTTACAAAATCTGTTCAAGTTTCTTTTTGTTATTCACTTGCAACTATCTATCATAGTTATTAAGTCTATCACAATGAAATAAGCAATTTATAAGCTATAAAGGAATTTAATGCACATTTAATATTTATTCAAGAAAATCATTAACATTATATTTAAATATTATATTATTAACATATAAACAATATCTAGTTATTGTGTTCTACTTCAAAATTTGGTAAACTCAAATTAATCGTCCTCAGTCCAAGATACTTGAATCCATGACTTTCGATGACATTGGATGTTTGCTGCTCGATGTTGTGTGTCTGCTCACTTTTGTTGTCTTCCGAGATATCGACATCGTTCTTTTCAAGCCATCCAGCAACTTGGTATTCGTCTAAAGTATGTACTATGCACATCAATTCATTGGCACAAAGAACATCCACTTTTATAGGCCTCAGTCTTGTTTCGGTGTGTGTGTTTATATTTTTATGGATCTTCTTGCTGTGACAAATTAATGACTTGACAAAGGCATGATAAAAACAATATGTTTTACATGTTCGACTTGATAGTTTCGATTTCACCGTTGGACAAAAATTATCGTAGGGCATGTGTAGAAACTATTTAGGCGAGGAATTTAAGTGTAGAGCTAATCTGAGGGGATGGACAAAATGACGATATTATAGAGGATTTCGTTTTTTTTTCCATTTCGTAGCTATAGTCTAAAAATATCTACCCTAAAACCGTGGGCAGAGCAAGTTAACAACAAACAGAAGGCTAACTTACCTTGGAAAAAGCTTAATAGAGTCGATTTGTTCCTAGTTGCTGCTTGGGATTCTTCTTCAATTCTCTCACAATAATATCGAGTTCCTTGTCTGACTTTGCTTGTATTTTATAACCACGCCAAACTGCATTAACTAACTTCTGCACATTTGGTAATTTTGTGTGAGATTTTTTAAAACTTTCGAATAATTTTTTATTTAATTTTGATTTTGAAAACATTTTAAACTATTTCAGCGGTGGCAAAAGTCGATCAATAGTAAATTAACATTAACTTAGAACACATCAACTCCAATGATATTAGACGGGACAAATGTAGACAAGTGAATAGTGCGCGCGGTAAATCCCCTGCTTCTGTTCTTTCTTACTTAACCATAAAAACACCTTGTGAGAGCGAGTATAAAGCAATATTCAACTATTTCGGGGAATCCCTGAACATGCTTTTCATTTTCGAGTATATGCAAGTAGGGTTGCCATATGTATTCAAATCAAACAAAAAAAATAAGAAAAGTAAATAAATAAATATTGCTGAGGTGAGGCAATCACCATTCAGAACCAACATGGGTTGTGGAGGCAGCGCCAGACCAGGTAACTTATCTTTGTATGCTAGAACCCTCAGCGGTGCTCTAATAAATGCTTTTTTGTCAAATTGATCAATGAATGAATATCTGGAAATGTGTAACGTATTTTTTCTGCTACTCTCTTAATAGCATGGGCCAAACATGTTACGTACTTTAGATTCGGGTAAAACATCTCCAAATTCTGTGCTGACCTCACCATACATGTCGTAGCATCCGATAACATCAGTAATACCTTGTCCCTTGGGACGGCATTTGGCAAATAAAACCTCGTTAAACTATCGTTTATAAATCTTGTTATAGTTATTTGTTTTCTCCAATTCTTGGTACCAATTAAAAAGGATTAGCCGGCGCAATTCTCATTTAAAATGCCAATCAATAAGTTGGCAATATAACGTCCACAACTGACTACGAAATAAATATAATTTTCACCTATTGTTTCCTTAATTTTCATCATAATTTTCTCAAACAATAGATTAATATACTTTTTCTTGTAGTTGAGCGACTAGGAACTGACAGTTTCGTATATTTCTTTAAGGAATTTTTAAACGTTATCCAACTTTGAAAATTAAATGTTTACACTTAAGAAGGCGTTACATAAGTCATAATGGAAACTATATTGTTCTGTAGTTTTACTTATTGAAGTAAACGATTGATTCAAAGTAGCTTGTTTCTTTTATGCATATCAGTTCGTACATTCTGCGTTAATTGAATTTTTTTGTTGCATCGAATCTACAATAATTAATTGCAGGTATTAAAATATGAAATTAAACATAAACAAGTATAAACTTACAATTTTACTGCAATACTTCCAAAACACTCTGCCATTATCTACACAAAGTTCAGGATAATCTTTTACCCAGATCGACACATGTAAATATAATTTCGACATATAAAAAAATAACAAGCTAAAATTACGTTTCCATATACTTTCGAGAAATAAGTAAACACAACTGGCCATATAACTGACCTATAGGTCAACCTCATTGTTCGTAGATTCACTGGAACTTCCCCACTTGATAAACACAAATCTAGGAATTCTCGCTGTACAGAAATGCTCATGCGGACTGTTAGTGTAATTTTGATATATCATGAATAAATGGTTATATATAATTTTTACGGTGTACTTTAGAAATAAATTATAAAATATGAGCAAGTATGCAATTTTATATGAACTATGCTCAAAGCAGTATTTAAATGCAAGATATGCAAAATAAAATTAGTCGCAAATGCTTTCTTTTTACGATCTCCAATAATTTTAGTAAATATATCATAAATAAAAAATATGCATTTTCATATAATCCCAGCTTTAATGATGATTAAAATGACTGCTAACTTAACATAAACTATATTAAAAAATTGTTAAACCCAAAAGGGGAGAATTTTTGTAAATGTAAAATATATCGATGGCATCGAACACGCGGTTGAAGTCTCTATAAATATCATCCAATACAATAACCAGCATTGTCTAAAACTTTGGATATATTGTGGGTATAGTGTTGTGAAGAAGAAATGACGGGGAGACACTTAAACAAGATGATTTTATGAAAGATAGATTTAAAGATTTTCGCAAAAGACGAAATAATAAAAATATTTGTTTAAAGTTAGAAATTTCAATTTTATGACCTATTTGAAATACAGGATAAATTTTAGAAATTTTTAGAGTTTGTCCCAATGAAGATATTTTAATAGAGACGACGAATGTGTTTTAGTAATAAAACGTTAGGTATCAAAATTAATCTCAATCATTCGTTGACCGATATCTAAAGTTTCATTGAGATACGGCAACTGATTTAGTAATAGTGAATTTTTAAAGTTTATATTTGGACGAAAAATGGAATTGAGTCGAGAAAATTTTTTCAACTCCCAGAGAGGATTAAATCAACAATAACGTCTTGCTGAGTTGGTTTCTGTTTTTGAAGATGAAGCACCATATCAATCGAGAATTTCACGTTGGTACTGTGAATTCCAACGTGGACGCATCCGTATCAGAGACGATCCCAGGATAGGTCCGCCAAGAACAGTAGTCACCCAGAAAAACATCGATTCTGTCTCCGCCTGATTAATAAGGAAAATAGAACATGTGACATATCGTGAAATTGAGACATCCATCGGTCTTTCAAAGGCCTCAATCCAAACGATACTACATGATGAACTGGGTGTGAGAAAGTTAGTTTCCCGTTGAATTTCGCATCTTTTAACCAAAGAGTAAAATTCGGTTCGGGTTAATTGGTGCCGAAAAACTTTCAACTGGTTCAATAACGAAAACTCAAAAAACGTCTATAGCATCATGAGTGGTGATGAATGAGCGATTTATTGCTATGAACCCGGAAATAAAAGTTAGTCCGCTGTTTTGGTGTTTCAAGATGAAGATATCCGACAAAAGTTATTCGTTCGCGAAGTGTGTCGAAAAAAATGGTGGCAACGTTTGTCTCAAAATTAAGTCATGTAGCTACAATTCCTTTACAAGATCTAAGAACGGTTAATGCGGATTGGTACACAACCATTTGTTTACCAGAAATAATCGCAGTGCTCCGAGAAATCAACCTACAACGGCGAATCATCCTTCATCATGATAATGCTAGTTCACAACATAGCTCGAAAGACAATTGAGTTTTTGGAGGGGCAAAATATCAATTAATCGATCATCCTCCGTATAGGTAATTTTGACTGCTCCAACTGAAGACTAGAATAACTGGTTTGACTGAATGCAGAAGTGCATCAATTTTTGTGGAAAATATTTTAAAAAGCAATAAAGCACTTTCTCGGTCTCGACAAAGAAGCAGAGAATGGAACTAACACGTAAACATAATGAACGGAGAAAGAATAGCAAAAATCGCAAGAGATGGAAAATCACCAGAAAGACGACCAATAGGAAGACCTCCAAAGAAGTGGAAGGATAACTGGCAATCGACGTCTCAAGAAAATGCACTGTAGTAACAGGTCATGGAATAACATAAGCATAAGAAAAAGAACAAGAATAAAGCACTTTGTTCCACTGTTTGATTTAATGGCTACATGCAACACTAAAAAGATATCCCTCGTAAAGTTAGGTATAGTGGAAAAAGAAAAAAAAACTTTAGCGCCGATAATTTCTATAGATTTTTGTTATTTATGATGCGTTTTTAAGGGGATATTTAGTTATCTTTACATTTTCTCAGAGAACACAATATCTACAACGTATTTCAAAAAGAACTTCATCTCAGTATGCAATGAGTAACTAGTACTTGCAAATTATTATAAACCACTTGCATTTTCTTATAACTAACTATTTATCTAATATCATTTTGACATTTGTCATTTTGTGACTAGCAATATAATGTTTTCTTACAAATATTTTTTTACTTAATAGACAATACCATTAAATAATGTACACATTGCAAGAAAATATTTTTGTTGTTGAAGCATATTTCCGAAGTGCACAATTTCTTAATGGAGAATGGCAATATTCCTACGCGGAATGTAAGCGACAGTTTTACTTGCAGTTTCCGAATAGGATTGTGGATACGTGCTTTACATCATCACATTTGTCTAGTCGTGGAAAAATTTCGGGTACAGTATCTGTGTTAAAAGGCAAAATATTGTTAAACGTGTAGAAAGCCTTGTTGGAAAAAACCCACATATTCGTCGTTCGTCGTTTATCAGTTCAAACGAACGTATCTTCTAGTACCGTTCACAGAATTTTGAAGCGCCGTTTACATATTGCTATGGTTTTTTTCCCCAATAAATATTAAAATTTATTTATTTATCTATGTAATATTATTTTGGATTCCTATATATATTTTCTTGTCATGCGCTTTGTGGTGCACGCCACTATGTTAGAGTTGGACGATTTGACCTTTAGACACAAGTTAACAGTTAGATGAGAAAGTTCAGTTTATTTGAAATAGATATTTATCTATTGTAATGTAACTTCGGTTTGATTTTGAGTTTAATTAGTTGTTTGGTGTTGTAATTTCAATTACCGATATTTCTACGAGTTTTTAATCTCGTAATTTTTGATTTTTTACGCTTTCTTGTCTACGTGTCTCTTATATTTTTACGTAAGTAATATATATTTTTTTAAAAAGATATCTTTTTAAATTGAAAGATTTGAATATTGTATTTTCTATTGTATTAATATTGTCATATTGAGATTTAGTCTTAATTAATTGATATAGATAACAAAGAGGATTTTTAACATTTCTAAGTAAAAAACAGTAAATGTAAAATTTAGTGCGTTTGGATTTCAAGTACATTTTTTCTTGGACATGTAAGTGCGCATGTTTTTAGAGTTTTGTTCGAGCTGTCAAGTTTGTTTATTTTTATTTTGTTCTCTGGGGAGACATTAAAAATAATCTTTGTTATTATTTTAATATAAGTGTAATGCATGTAGCGGTCATTTCAGTATGTTATTTTTACCTCAGATGTAATAAATATATTATTACAAAATCTTTATACTCTATAAAGATTTTTTTTTCTTTTTTTTGATTTTGTATTAAATTTTCATTTAAATTTTATATTGTGATTATTATTTCTTTAACCTTTCATCTTACATTTTAATAAGTAACTTAAAGATATTATAATAACTTTTTTCAAACAAATTTTGAGTGGCGTTTCCACGTTTCCGATTGGAACCCTGAGAGGAAAGCAGTCCCATTTTTTCGAAATAAACCGGCTGAATATCCTAGTTGGATAGATTTGTCGTGAACGGTGGTATAGTAAATATAAAAACCACAGTTCATAGCAATATGTATCCATTCTAAGCATCGATTGTTCAACAGATCTTACCTAGAGATCACGCTAGTAGGCTTAATTATTGCAACTTCTTTCGAGAAAATTTAAATAATGACGAAATTATTGATCTAAGTTTTTTTACTGATGAAGCATGGTTTCGTTTAAACGGGTTTGTAAATAAAAAAAATTGCTGAACATGGTCTATATATAACCCAAACAATCACTCGAAGTTCCTTTACATCCTGTTAAAGTTGGAGTATGGTTAGTTGTATCTCGTCGTAGAGTAATAGCACCTATATTTTTTCACAATAACATTAATAGCCAATGATACCGAAAACGGTTATTAACACCATTTTTAACTCAAGTGCAACGAGACGAATTCATTGGGGATTACTTCCAGCAAGATGGGGATATTGCACATTCAACACGTGAAAATTTAGCGGTTTTAGAATTTTACTTTCCTTATCGAGTTATAAGCCGAGGTATTTGGCCAGCAAGGTCACCAGATCTTACTCCGTTAGATTTTTCTATTTTCGGATTGCTAAAATATGAAATATATAAGACAAGAATGAATAACTTAAATGACTTGATGAATACAATTACAGTGAAACGTCGTATTGTATTATGCATTCAACAAAATGGTGACCATTTTGAACACTTGTTATAAATTCTGATTATTAAAATTTCTACAAATTAGTTATTTACCTTGGTTGTTTAATTAATATTAAATTAAGTAATAATCTAATTGTACTTGCTACAAATTTCATCACCGTATCTCTCGATGATAAATTTTGACAGTGACAGGTATGTAACCTTCACACCATTTAATCTATATCGCATTTCAAGAATGCAGAACATCATAATTTATAGGAGAAATTCATGGACTACTACATTTAATTCTTTTTGAAACACGTTGTATATAGTTATCTGGAAACAAATCATTTTTCCATTTTAAATTTTCTTAATCAAAATTAATTTATTATACGTATGTATGGAAGTGTATTGGTAATATAGTGCAAGGGTTTATTAAACTTAAATGAATCAAGTGACTGCCTAATATCAGAGACCTAGATCATTTTAATATGACATTATACACGCAGAGCGAGGCTTCATACGGACACTAACCGTGGCGCAAGTATTGTGATGTAAATGCATTTAGTTCTAATTTACGCCGGCCGATATGTTTCATCAATCAAGGCTGCCAATTAATTCTATCTAACATTAGGTAGACCACATCTTTCATCTCTGTCACCGGCGGCACGAAGTGAATTTATTCAGTGGACGAACCAGTAGGAAACTGGAAAAAGCAATAACCAACTGGGGTGCACATAACCAATTCAATATGATGTAGCCCATTTGTTTTGAAAAGCGATCTCCTAAATGAGAGAAAATTTATATTGCGGAAAATTGATATTAATTAAAAAAAAATAAGAGAGGAGAAGAGAGCTTCGGCAGGTGTGGGGTGTGTAATAAATAAAAAACTGGTAAATAACATAAAAAAAATGGGAAGGACACTCAGAGAGGATCCTTACAGTAGAGCTAAGTATAGACAAAGATACTATATCGATAATAGCTGTCTATGGCCCCAATGAAGATGAAAAGACAGAAATTAAAGACAAATTTTGGGAAGAGCTAAATCAGATAACGGAAAACTGCAAGGGTAAAATAATAGTAGCGGGAGACATGAATGGAAGAGTTGGAAGGAAGGACATATACACGGGAGTGATAGGAAAACATGGAGAGGAAACCAAAAATAATAATGGAGTAAGACTAATGGAATATTGCCTCACAAACAACTTAATAATAGCAAACACATGGTACCAACATAAAGATGTGCACAAATATACAAGAAGGGGGCCAAATAATGAGCTATCTATTATTGACTATATACTAGTGGAGAAAGATAACAAAAAAGAGGTAAAATATGTTAGAGCTAGAAGAGGTCCAGAACTGTACACTGACCACTATATGGTATTAGCTAAAATTAAAAAACAGGAAAAAAGAATTGATGAATGCAGGAATAAAGGAGATGTAATATTTACAAGTATAAGAACATACAAACTGAGGAACGAAGAGGTAGCAAAAAAAAGATCAAAATATGGTAGAAAACAAGATGGAAGAACTGAAGATGGACAAGAATGATGGAATTGAAGAATATTGGAAAGCCTTTAAGGAAATACTATTATGCTCGGCAAGGAATACCTACGGGGAAATGAGAGGACGCGGTGGAACTAAGCAGACAGCTTGGTGGAACGTCGAAATTAAAAAAGAAGTTAAAATAAAGAAAGAAAAATGGAAACAATACCTGGGAAACAGAACAGAAATAAAATATGAGCTTTACAAAGAACAAAGGAAGAAAGTAAACAAGATGACAAAAGAGGCAAAAGAGGAAAGCTGGACAGAACTCGGGAGTAAGATAGAGAGCAGCAGCAAGGGAAACCAAAAATTATTCTACAAAATACTTAAAATATTTAGAACAGGAAACACGACAAAACATGCACCAATTATGGATAAGGAAGGAAATATAATAACAGATGATATACAGGCAATGAGTAGATGGAAGGAGCATTTTGAGGAGTTGCTAAATATAGATAGAAATGTAACTGAGACAAACATAAGCGATGAAGAACAACGAATAACTATTGAAGATGAGGAAAGATTGGGACCCATAACCAAAGACGAAATAATAGAGGCTTTAAACACACTGAAAAATGGGAAACCCCAGGACATGACAGAGTAACCACTGAAATAATGAAGAACGTAAAAGGAAAAGGAATAGAAATATTTTGGCAAATATGTAATAGAGCATGGGAAGAAGGTAGAATACCGGAGGACTGGAAAATTGGACAAATAGTGCCAATATATAACAAGGGAAATAATAGGAAGTGCAGTAACTATAGAGGAATAACGTTACTAAGTACAGCAGCGAAAACCTATGAACGCATATTGGAAAGGAGATTGCAAAGATATGTGGAACCAACACTTGAGGAAACTCGAAGTGCATTCAGGAGAGGAAGAGGGGTTCACGACAACATATTTACTGTGAAGCAAATAATTGGAAAAACAATACTAAGCGCAACTAAAGCATATTTCGCATTTGTAGATCTAGAAAAAGCTTTTGATTGTATAGGAAGAAAAAAGTATGGAATAGCTTGGAGAAGAGAAATGTTGACAAAAAGCTAATAACAGCAGTAAAGAGCATGTATACAGAAAGTATAAACTATGTATTCAGTAAAAATAGAAAGTCAGACATTTTTGAAATTAAAGACGGTTTGCGACAAGGAGGAGTACTCAGCCCGGTACTGTTTAATATTTTCATTAATGAAATAATTAAGAAATGCAAACCACACATGAAAAAACTCAACGTGGGATTCAGAAACCTAAAAGCAATAGAGCTAACGGAGTGTGTATTCGCAGATGATGTTGTCATTATGGCTAACACCGAAAAAGGGCTGCAAGACAATGTAAACATATGGAATAACATACTAAAGGAGAATGGAATGAAGATAAATATAACAAGGACAACTGTGATGATAGTAACAAATGGGGAAAATGAAGAATTGAATATAAAAATCGACAACCAAAGGATACAACAAGTTGAGCAAATTAAGTACTTGGGAGTAATACTGGAAAAAAATGGTAATCAAAACATTGACATAAGTGAAAGTATCAAAAAAACAACAAATCTATACCATGCAATGAGATCAGCATTTATAAGGAAGAAAGAGATATCAAGAAAAACCAAGATGACGGTATATAGAACAATATTCAGACCAATATTAACATACGGAAGCGAATCATGGGTACTATCAAATAGAAATAAAAGCAGAATACAGACGATTGAGATGAAATTTCTGAGGGGAGTGAAAGGCATAACAAGAAATGACAGAGTGAGAAATATTGACGTACGAGAAGAGCTACAAATAGAAGAACCCATAATGGAATATATAGAAAAGAAACAATTAGGATGGTGGGGACACCTACAGCGTATGAGGGAATGTACACAAACTAAAAGAGTATAGACTTCCAAAATAATAGTCAAACGAAGACCTGGGAGGCCGAAGCAAACATGGGAAAAGGAGGTAGCCAAATTGATAGAGAACAGAGAGGAAACAGTAGTGAACGCAAGAGAAATAACCAAAGATAGAAAAAAGTGGAAAAACTTTGTACAAAATACTGACAATACACATTAGTTAAGAGATAAATATGTAAAATCCCTACACCGAAAGGTAGAAAGGGAACTTAGATTATATATATATATATATATATATATATATATATATATATATATATATATATTTTTTGAGGATTTTGCTAGCTAAAAATCCTGAAATATAATATCCTAAAGTAACGCCTGGTCAATTTTTATTTCATCTGAACGAATTTTCTTTCGGTTTCACCGTTTGTAGGTTTTAAAATTTTATAATACGCTTATTTATTATTCATAACATGTCAATATATTCGTTGGCAAAGAGAAAGCCTTTCTTTTGTTATCAATCTGGTCAGTTGATCCTTGCAAGAAATTCTAGTTCAATTCTAGTATCTACGTTCTTTTCGAATTTCTGCAAAATATACATTACGTTTTTGAAACAAAAGTTATTTAATTTATTACATACTCTTCTTTATAATTGTATCATGCCGCATATAATTTTAAAGCTTTTTTCACAAGGGATATTCTAATGATATTTATTTTATCGATATCACAACTTTTCAGTTCGCGCTTTTTATTAGTTCTTATTTTTAAGACATCGTCAGCTTCATCCCCCTCTCATCCTTGGGCCATAAAAACCTATTTCGACAAGGAGTGTTCTCTTACACAAAACTCACCATGTTTTCTTAGTCCAGCTGCCATATTGTAACCATCGTTTCTTCGTAACAGCTAACTCTGCGTACTATTCAAGTACCTACCCGTCATGAAGCACGTGCTCAGGTTTCTAAGGTAGCCCTTTATTGTTCGATACAGGGATTATTTTATTTTAGTTGCATTCACATTAATATAACTAATTAATTTCTTCGTCCTCCTGCCAAACATCGCTCTTTATACTTGTTCAAGTACCTGCCGCGAACCACGTGACCGACCAACACACGCTTCCACAAGTAACTCTGTATTGTTCGATGCAGAGGTTATTTTATTATGTTAATCACATTTAATTCTCGTTTAATTTACGGCATAGTTTAAATTCTTTTTCAGGGTACTGTTTGTGTGTTAATTTTTAATTACTTATTCGATGTTTCTTGTATATTGCTATTTTTATTTAATTACTTTAACGCATTTTAAATCGCTCAATTTCTTATGTAAAGATTAAATAAAAACTATAAGGACAACGTTGTTGTGTTTTATTTAAATAAGTTGTAGTGTATTTATCTCAGTACATTACACACGTCCTGGACCTTTGACGCATTACCAGCACCACCAATTATTTGTTTTAAGTAATTTCCTTTATTGTTAGCACGCCGCCACAACCGAAACAGCGCGTTCTAGTAACAGTATTTTCTCCTTTTCATTTAAGTTAGCCTGTTAGTGCTAAATTGCTGAATATCTAAAAATAAATAGAAGTAATTTGAAAAAAAGCAATATGAATTGATGATGTAAAGCGTAATCTAATAAATATTAAATAATAAATAGACTTTTTTTTTATATGTGTAGCTACTGGTTTTGATAATATTCCCATTTATTTCTTAAGAAAAGAATGTCCTGAATGTTATGTAATACCCATATTATAAATTTTTCTCTGAATTGCGAACTATTTACGGCTTCGTGTGCTTCCTTGAAATGGTGCAATTGTGAAATGCAAATGATTTAAATAATTATAGACCTAAAAATTTATTAAAAAGTTTTTCAAAAATATTTGAAAAAGTAGTATATTGTCGTTTATACAAGTTTTTTATAAAACACTAGCTAAACCCGATTACGCTCTGCTGTGATTCAGTCTGATATGAAATGAATGGGAATGTAAATAAAATTATTGTACCGAACACATCATTCAATTCAATAGACTGCCTTGCGTTCCTGTGGCTATGTGGAATGAAAGGAAAGGAAGAAAAAATATGTTTTTCACAAAAACATATTTTTTATTGTAGAGCGAATTGTAGAGTGAATTGACTACATTTTCTGTTTGTCCGTTTTCTGTATAAACATAAAGATCAGGCGGTTTACCGACTCTGGAGGATGCCACGTATAATTGCCCATGAGAGAGGCAATCGTTTTTTAAATTCAAGCCGCACACTTGCAATGATTCCCCTTGCGCTTTATTGATAGCGAACGCAAGGCGTCTTGGAAATTTAAGTATTCGTGGAAGTAGAACGTCTTAACCTTTATGAAGTCGAATCAGAATTGTTGCTTCAATTAGATTGTCCACCAATTTTTTAATTATTAATCGTATGCTTTGTAATTTGTACATCTTTCCGATTTCAACGGAATTACATGAAGTATTGTATTGAATATTCGGTTCGTATGAAAAGCAATTCGGTGATATGAAGCTCGATCATTCAGATATTAGAGCTGCATACGTCTTCGGTGTTGATCTAAAAGTTCTTGGCGTTTTTGAGATGATCATGCTGCTCTTCTTCTTCTCGATTTAACTCGTAAGACTTCAACTCTTTCTTCCCATTGATCTGCCGATTCTTCTAGTCGCCTTTGAGAGAAGATCTGACTCTAAACGTTAATTTTCGTCTACACGTTTTGATCATTGCAGTTTTGATCTCCTTCGATGTTCTGTGATTGCGTGTCGAGAACGACGGCCTAAGTTCGAACGTGGGCGGGGCATCTCTATAAAATCAATAATAATTTCTCCTTTTTTTCTTTCAAAACACAGCTACTTGTTTAATTGCGTTTCAAATATCAATATTCACATTTTTATGTATTGAACAGAAGTAAATGCTAAAAATACGAGGTGTTTGTCCATGTTTACAGTGACGGATATGTATTTTGCATATCTGTTTCATTATATAACAACTGCGTAATACGGCAGATACGTATTGATAAATATCCCTTTTTTGTATATTTACCGTCATCTGGCGCGTGTTAATGGACAGCACCAATATACGTATTTTTCCGCTTTTTTTCGTAATAGCATTGCTATTCGAGCGGAAGATCGCCTTTTCTGGCCTAGTCGCTTTCTTCCGTCAGATGTCACTGATTAAATTGGTGTCGCCTGATAGAACGAAACTGGTTATAGCTTGGGGACGATTTTAGCGTAAATGTAGATACAGATACAGATCCGTTGTTTAACAGATCTGTATTAATTTGTATACACATTGCTTCACTAGTTCAACCGATGAGGCCTAGATGGCTGAAACATATGTATTGAACAGAAGTAAATGCTAAAAATACGAGGTGTTTGTCCATGTTTACAGTGACGGATATGTATTTTGCATATCTGTTTCATTATATAACAACTGCGTACTACGGCAAAAACGTATTGATAAGTATCCCTTTTTTGTATACTTACCGCCATCTGGCGCGTGTTAATGGACAGCACCAATATACGTATTTTTCCGCTTTTTTTCGTAATAGCCTTGCTATTCGAGCGGAAGATCGCCTTTTCTGGCCTAGTCGCTTTCCTCCGTCAGATGTCACTGATTAAATTGGTGTCGCCTGATAGAACGAAACTAGTTATAGCTTGGGGACGATTTTAGCGTAAATGTAGATACAGATACAGATCCGTTATTTAACAGATCTGTATTAATTTGTATACACACTGCTTCACTAGTTCAACCGATGAGGCCTAGATGGCTGAAACATATGTATTGAACAGAAGTAAATGCTAAAAAAACGAGGTGTTTGTCCATGTTTACAGTGACGGATATGTATTTTGCATATCTGTTTCATTATATAATTCTAGTTACTGTAATGCTTTCGGTTGTAAAATATTTTTTGTTCAGCCATCAGGTGCACACAAAAATAAATTTGTCGGTTTGCTAACGCGTGAGCTGACCACGTACAGCTGTCCAAGTGAGAAGCATGGATTTTGTAAATTCAATTCACACACCTTAAACGATTGTCCCTTGTGCTTTATTAGTTGTCATTATCAAGGTCAGTCGAATTGTAAACTACAGTCTTTTCAATACAAATGTCACATCTGTCAGTACCATAGGTATGCGTGGCAGTAGCATATCTTCTTCTTTATATTCGCCATTCAATATTGTGACTTCGATGATGTTTTTCATCAATTATTTGACTGCAAATCTGGTATCGTTGCAAAGTCGTGGCGGGTCGATGTTTCGAAGCAGAACAATTGGTATACAAATTTTGAATGTGTGGTGGTAAGCATGGCTAATCTTGTGAAATCAAGAATTCAACAGAATAATTGACGACTTCGTCTTGACACATAACACAATCAACTGAGTTGTACAATCTTAAATTCACAGATATTGATTTTGAATGGCCGTATTTATTGCAATGACGTTTCTGGGTCCCAATATTGCTCATTCGCACAGCCACTGGTGGCCGTGCGCTGGTTTCCGAAATTGCGTGCAATATTTGGGAAAATGTGGACCAATTCACCGGGGTCATTTGTTCATGTAATAATGCAGAAAATCGAATAGTACTATATTGCAAACAGAGCAATGTAGTATGCATCGACATCAATTTTGTCATTACCAGCATCTAATAGATGTTTAACGAATCTAGCAGCGGAAGCATCTTTTTTCAGTTGAACTCGTATCTGGGTTGTTAATGTTAGCTTTTAAACATTGTGCCAAATAACTGATGATTGAGACATGGGCTGAGTTCATCGATTGGTGTCGAACGTGGTATAACTAGTAGAGTTTGGCGGAAATCACCTGTCAATAAAATGAAAGCACCTCCAAGAGGGTGCACGGTTTCTCTCAATTCCTGAAGCGCACAATTGAGTCCTTCCAATGATTTTTTGGGGGCCATTGTGTATTCATCCCAAACAATGAGCTTACATGATCGTAATACTTTACCCGTTCTTGAACATTTTTTAATGTTATATGTGGGTCTCTCCGTGATTTCTATATTCAATGGTATTTTCAGTGTTTATTTTTCTGTTTCATTAGCCAATTTTTTAAAACTATTGTTCAACGCCACATATAGTAAATATACATAACCTTTTTTCGAAACTACCTTTGTGTCAAAGTTTGAGCTTTGAGACACACAAGCAAACAAAAATTTATTCTTATAGAAACTACTCAAAAAAATTAAGGGGTAACTTTTTTTAATAACTTATAACTTTCGTACGAGGCTAGCTATGATGATGATAATACATATATTCTATCAACCAAGTATACAATTGTCATGGTATGCTAGTTTTGTGTCATTTATCCATGGTTTCTATAAACGAGTAAGTTATTTTACTTTGTATAAAAGCAAAGTGTTGCTACAGAAAAAAGGTTTGTATTGTTACATGTTCGTAGACACTCATTTATTTTGTCGCAAATTAGCGTCTTTCTTAATTTTATACTGAACCTATCTGTATGTTCATATGCTTACGTTCACATATCTGCAAAAAATGCTTGCGTATTAGTTTTCTTAGTGGCTTTCTTCCCCAACCTTGGTTATCGAGTGCGAAATATCGTTCGGGGAGATGTTGACTGACACCGATATCGATGAGTCGTGATCCCGCTCTCGTTCATCGCGTGCTTACTTATTTATAGAGCCTTAATTATCTCTTAATGTAGAGTATAGTTTTGTGGCCTCCTGCCTCAGTAACACATAGTTTTAATTGGAAGTATTAATTAACCGTTCTGGAATTTTTTTTGGACGAGTGGGTATCGTTTATCACTAACGAGATATATTAGTTGTATTATAAAATAACTATTAGAGCCACTCTGGTACGTAATTTTGAAATAATTTATTTCATTTAATTTTTTTTTATTCGTTTATTTGCATCTTTAGATGGTTTTTTTGTATGGGCGACTGAAGTCACCCCGATTGTTGAAATCTACCTTTCTTTTTTCTCTACGGCCCGCCGTAGGAGATTACATTACAGGAGATTACAGACATTAACTTGAAACAAAGGACAATTAGACAGAGCAATCAAGGCTAAGTACCCACTACGTAGACGGACCATCAAGATAAGCGTTTTCTATTTTTTTAATTGATTTATCATTCTCTTATTTATATACGAGTATATCACGTTCAGTTAATTTAAGTTCTTTTTTTACATGCTACGTATGTAATTCACAAGATCAAAATCATAATTTAGTTAGTAACTAATGTTCAATCTATTTATACGTTGTTAAAATATTCAGATTTATTCTTTCTCTATACATATTAAATTTCTCTTTACTTTTTGTTACTACGTAATTCTATGCACCATATCAATTTTTTCTTAACTTGATTCAAAAGCATCATACAACGTAATTACACACATGTTACTCTTAAACAAAAAAAAAACTTTTGCATTAAATATATAAAGATCTTTTCGTTGAGTTTTTCTTTGTTGTTTTGCGCAAATTTCTATTTTTTTTAATTTGTGACTTTAAATTAAGATTTACATTTTCTCTATTATTTGTCACATTAATTAATTATAATCACTAATTCTTTTTTTCTAAATATTCTAAAACCGTAAACTTTTGTTTAATTTATGTCAATCTTTAACTTTGTAAATTTTAACTTAGTGTATTTTTAAAATGTAACAACCTCCAGACATATACCAGGTCTGCCCAATAGATCTGGCTTATAATTTGGTATTTATAAATGTGAACCAGATAAATACGTATTTTGACGGGATTAATTTTCTGAGTAGAGTTTATTCAGAATTGCTTATTCCATACATAGTAGCTTTCTTGTTCTTTTTTTTATTTGTGTGTCATTAATCTGTCACATCTTACGTAGTACTACTTTTATTTTGGGTTCGATTTTGATATTTTATTTTCCCTTTACAATCATTCAAAATAAAGTGTAGAATTACTTAGCTGAAGTACGAATTTTTCTTTTCTTTTGTTTATCGTTTCGGACAGCTTGGTTGCGCCATCTACCTGCCGCGTGTCGTGCCATTATTTTGTTTTGGTGTTTCCGAATTTGCAGCGTCTAGCGGTACCAAATTCGGTGGCGCCCATTTCCACCTCTTTTCCTTTCTCGCATTTTTGGGTCTCCTTAGCCCTGAAAGTAGCCGGGTGGGTCGCTAGACGTTGAAAATAGCGGGTAGGTGGAGCAATTGAAGTCGACCGAAACCTTGTTGCTTTTTTTCTTTTCTTGTTTCTTCTTTTTTGTTTGTCAAAACGGTATCTTTTTAGCACCGTAGCGTTGTATTTATTTAGAATTTTGCTTTTGACTTCAAAATACAAAATATTGCACTTGCATTGTCAAACGAGACATGAGAAGGCATTTAAATTCAGTAGAAATGGCAAGAGCAAAGCAACGATATGAACATACCCAGCAACAAAGTTTAATATATTACAAAGCTTTCATGTCTTTTATTTAATTACAAAATAAAATTTTAAGGACAACATGGTTTTTCTTTAATATTTTATTTCAGCTTTTTACGATATTCAGAATGCTCGATACTAATCGTCAATTAATTAATAATTTTTATATCATTGTTAGGGTGCTACAACGTGGGGACTACAAATACAAACCCTGGGATATCGCTAGCAGTAACATATAAGGTACCATCAGACTTTCCGCACGGTCAACACCGACCATTTCTTATTGAAATTGCATCAAGCATATCCTACAACATTCTACCCCTTCCTAAGGTGAAAAAACTTGAAAACGTTGAAGTCTGGCAGTCTACCCATATCAGAGTTTTCTGTTCAGTTCACTACACAGGAGGTCACGGCTGCACTATCGAAAATGAAGGTTAGAAGGGCTTCTGGATTTGATAGCATCCACCCGGAGCTTTTACGAACATATTGGAAACACGTGAAATTCTACAAATGCTCAAACGGTCGAAAATCATAGCAATAGGAAAATCACACAAGCCAGATGCCTAACCACAAAACTATAAATTCAAAATCTATAAATTTCCGGAACGTTTTCTACATAACAGAATTAGCGGGAGAATATTTGAAATGATATCTGTCGAGCAGGCAGGTTTCAGACATAACCGTAGCTGCACAGACCAGATTTCCTAACAATATTCGTAGAGGCGACTTTCAAATAAAACTGAAAACATAAATTGCTTTTATAGATCTGTAAACTAGATACGATACTGTATTCCATGTCAGAAAATAGCTAGCCTCGTAAACAATATGCTTGATAATAGAACTGTGCCGGTTATTATGAATAATCTGATGAGCGAGCAATGAAGCTCAAGAATGGCTTACCGCAGTAATCTGTGTTACCCCCATGACCTTCAGCCTGTATATTACAGATGTGCGATATAGTTTTACAAAAATTTGGCTATGTATATGACTGGGCAGTAGTTGCTAGGCACAAAAGCATTGAAAAGGTAGGAAAGCATTGCCTGAAAGCTATTGGAAAGTAGAGACAAATTCTGCTGTATTGTATCGCGCAAAGCTGGCATAAAAAAATACAAAATGGACATACTCATTTTCAAGAGTTTATGGAGACCTTCAGTTGGAAGAGATTCTTCGTTAAAGTGTTGAGGCAACTACCAGTATGCAGTAATAATCGCAAGAGCTTAAGCCTTCACGATGGACTAAAGATCATTTTCGGAAATTGGGAAAGATGAACAGGCAATCATAGAAGTATTTTCCAAGTCTTAGCGGCGAAATATTAGTTTGTGTAGCATGTGATGAAAAATTGATTTATCTTCGTAATCACATCAGAACAAATAAGTGATTGATGTCAGGCAAGTCTGCTGAACCTGTTGCAAAACGTAAAAACTTTGAATCGAAAATGCTCTGCGTTTGGTGTAATTACGAGGATACGAGTTGGAAAATTGAGGGAAAAGCCATGAAGAAAACATTTAATACGCAAATAAACGGCTTTATTTTTTCGAAATATTCACCATTAAATTCTGTACACATTTGTCTTTTCTTCAAACCAATCATTGAGTTGTAGTACTCTAAATGTTTGGCTTGAATACAGTGATGGCCTCTTTTGGACAGGAAATAGCGGTGGCCCCACATTCTTTTTTGATAGTTGCTACACTTTTCGCTACCAAAACAAGTCAAACCAAGTAGTCTACGTAGGAGCAAGATGTACAGCTGGGTCACCCTCCTTTGCCCCGAACCTACCTGTTGGTAATCGTCCCAAGGAAATACTCTGCCGGCCAGCTCAAACGTTTTTCGGAGTGTGTCGCGAGTCCAAGGTCGCGAGGTGGGGTGTAGCGCCACCGTATTTTCCTGCAAAGTACCCCCGTAAATACGGAAGCGGGTGGAATGCTGGTAGTTCCAAAAGCAAAACAGTATGACCCTTTACTACTTGTAACCGAATCAATTTGAACTTTGCTTATCTCAAACACTTGAGGGAGGGGTATCAAATAAACACATGTCATCAGCAATAACAAATTTATTAACAAAACAAAGTGGGTTCACAAAATTTATAATGACAAAATAATCAGTCGACGATTGAGCAATTATCAAAAGAGAGTAAGAATGTATATAGTTAGAATTTACAAAAATTAAAGAGATGACAATTCAAATCGAAAGCGTCAAGGCAATAATTAAGTTTAGATAAATTTTAAAATATAGCATAAAGTTTCCCAAATTAATTCCCCAAAATTGAATAGAAACGCACCAGGCGCATTACAGTGTTTACTATATAACAGATTCCCATGACAGAACAACACCCTGTATAATCAGGTAGAATTACTGTGATCAAATTATGAATTAAATTCTTACAATTCTAAACAAGAGTTCAGCAGCACACAAATTAGGTATACATAGTCATGGGTTCTTTACAATATGGTTAT
Source organism: Melolontha melolontha (assembly GCA_935421215.2). NCBI lineage: Eukaryota > Metazoa > Arthropoda > Insecta > Coleoptera > Scarabaeidae > Melolontha > Melolontha melolontha. Next base: position 28,296,175 of record OW285243.1, on the reverse strand, counting down.
AATGTTTTAATCAAAGTAATACATAACAGCAACGTACCCCAAGTTATTGAATAAACTGTACGTAGGCCTGTCTGAAGGATCTTAGCCTCGTACAATAGAACTAAACCAACTTCACCTGGTTGCCAGTGAAGCTAGACATCCAGTTATAAATAATAATTCAGTCAAATGCTTGTATCCAGGTGTACAAACACCTAACTTCTAAAATTTATTGAATAATGCCTTGCTCGCTAACTATGTTTTACGGAAAAAATTATTAAGTGACACAGTGAAGTAACAAATGTTGTAAAGTTAAGAACTGTTTGCAAATTATTTCTGAATTCAATCAATCAACAAGTTCTTGCAATAAACGAACCCTATTAACACTAACCTGATTACAACAATCAAGTTCTTACGATACTATTACGTATGAAGAATTTACTTTACAACGACTGCCGAAATAATAAGTGAATGGCTTCTCTAGAGCCTTACTTAAGTGTAACCAAACTGATAATTAGTTAAATTTAATAGGTTTGCACATGTCTAATTAATCATCAAATACAAGGAAAAGAAATTCTACACCTACTTTAAATTGTCCCAAATATCGTCTAATTATCAACCTTTAATGAGAAAGCCTTCCAAGGGGTTGCACGGGATAATCAATTCAGTAGGTTATATCGTACAATTGCAGCCAGTTTACGCCGCCATTACGCTTTAGTACGCCATCTTGGACGCGTCGAAAATTCGTTCTAGAATCTTTTTTTAGGAAGCCACGCCGCTATCAAACTCGCTGATGAAGGTGGAATGTGGTTATTTCCACCGGCTTTTCCTCCAAAATATCGAAAATTAAAATGATCAGCTATAAGGGAAAAATGTGTCCGCTAGCCCAGCCTTTCACGAGGTTTTTCGTGAACTTCGTAGGAATACGGCAGTAAAATAGGAAAATTATCAAACCAATAGGCGGTAAAATAAAATTATATCCTACAAAGGGTAAAGGAAACACATAAGACAAAGTTCAAAAGATTATAATACTTCTTACCGCAAGACTAGGTTCTCACACAAAAATATAACACAACTAGCGCCGACAAAGATCTCGAACCAAGTGCGATCGATTGAAGAAGCGTGTAAAACGATCGCGGACGGTCATATGTCACACACGATCGTCGGAAGATGCAAAGATAGGGCGACATTTATTGAACAAAAGTAAGAAAGCAAAAGAGGCTGCCGATCCAAAAGGTTCGAAAATCAATTAAATGAAAAGAGTGGAAAATTGAAAGACACGAAGTTAATCCAACAAATAATAAAAATAAATATAAATATTCCAATTGGCCCTTAGTCGGATCGTAAAAAAATCACTTCGGTCATTAATTCGATGTCTTTACTTCATAAATAATCGACTGTTGCGCATGTGATATGAGAAGTACAGTATGGCTATTAATTTGTAGTACTAAAACTATCAAAATTTATTCACTTAAAACTGTAATAATAAATTAACACTTAAGTAATTAGCGTTACGAATAACATGTTCCAAGTACCCTTCATTACGTTGAACGCAGAGTTCGTATCGTTCTTGCATATTGTGTGAAATTACATTGTTTCCAAACGTCTCCCGCGCGAAAGGTTCATGTAGCTTGCGCTGTGTGATACGTTGCCCCATCTTGCTGAAAAACTGGCTACAGAAAGGTAAGTTTCTTGATCATCAAAACCTTCATAGGTCATCTACAAACGGTGTGAGAACTGTAATAATATAGCGCTCTTGATTAACAGTTACTGGATGTCCGTTTTCCTCAATGGAGTAAGGCCCAATAATTCCTTGTCCAGAAACTACGCACCGGACTTTTTTCACTAATTAAAGGTATTTTTGCATATCTTCTGGTCATTGGAAACCTAAAAATCTATTGCTACGCCTATTTACATGACCCAACAAATCAAAATGACATTCGTCACGGTACCAGATGTTACTGATGAAATTGGGGTTATCATATTGCAGAGCAAGAATTCTAACACAGTATTCAAGTCTTGCAGCATAATCACCCATTTTCAATTGTTGGGTCGTCTGAATAATGTATGAATGGGCATTAAGTTATTTAAATATCTTCTGAGAAGTCCTCCTGTTCATATTCAATTTTGCAGAGGACCTCCGTTGACTACGACGTGATGAGTCCATAATTTGATTGAATACTCGTTCGTGACTTTTGTTGGTATCCAGTGCTTTTCTTCGTCTTTTCCTTCGTGTAGCATACTTCCAGTTCTAAATTTGGTTATAATGTTCAGCACAATAGCATTACTTGGTGCCTGTTTATTGAAATGCTCCGAAAATTTATCGCGGACGAATTTAATGCTTGGACCATTTTGTCTGTCTAAACCGCATGAGCGAAAACAGCACTCAACTAAAAAGCTTTTTCTCCAGTAGATAATATTATTTACGAACTTGCAAACATATCAGTACATCTAACCAAAACCAAACGTCAAATAACAGTGTGAATTATTAGAGGTTTAACCACTAGAAGGCCTGCCGTTTCAGTACTGTAAATTAATAACCATATTGTAGTATTATAATGATGAAGGATCATTGCACGGGTGAGGTTGGTTTTTCGTCATTCATTAATAACTTCGGACAAACAAATCGTTGTATACCTTTCCGCATTTACAGTTCGAAGATTATATAACTGTAGCAACAGATTTTGCTATGAAACACACGAACATTTTTTTGTGCTTCGCAAGCGAACAATTTTTGTTAGCAGAACTTCATTTTGAAACATCCAAACTCTTGGTTGTTGTTTTGATTCCGGTTTATAGGAATATATCTACGATTCGTCACCTATAATGATGTCATAGTCGTGGACATGAGTTGTGGAAATATTATGCGGTATCCAACGATAACAAAGTTTCCTCGCGGCTCAAAATTTAAGTACCAAGGTCCTAGGAATGTGCATGATCGCCTGAATCCCATAATTGCATGACAATCTTCTTCAATCATTCGACATATGACATCGATATTTTCTGCAACAATAGATGTTGCAGGACGCCCGTCCCTTGCTTGTGTTACGCTTCGCATATGTAGAATGTTTAATTTAATTTTAAATTATATTTCTTCACCGCCCACGGGGCGTAACTTCCGTATAAGCTGGATATTTTTTTTGGTTGGTGGCAGTTATATTGAAAGTTGGTGATTTCTGAATGTCTTATTTATTTTACAAAAACATTTAAACCTAATTTCACAAGATAAATCTCTTAATGTTAACTTAAGCTAAATTTTTTCCTGTTTGTTCCAGACTGTACGTCTTGTACTGTGTTGAGTTAAGAATATGAATGTTGTATACAGAATGATTGTTGTATTCAGAATCATTGTTGTGTTATAAGTTGATAGAATATATATCACTACCGCTACCCCTACATAGGTAACTAAAATGTGGGAATACGTTTGACGTCATTGTTGTGGAATTTACCTACATTATTACTTCTTGGAAATTTACCTACATGCAATAATAACTAATGTTTATGAGTCTTAAAGATCTTACTATTAAATAAATATAATAATAAAAAAATAGAATTCCTAATTACATATTAATAGGGTCATAAAGCTATTTAATGTATTTTGTAATGGGACACATTACGACCATCTTATTTCAAGACATTAATATCAATCTGTTATAATTTTAAATGATATCAAAAGTTAATTTGTATGAAATAAAAAGTAAAATTATATCAATATTAATGCTTTTCCCGCCATTGGGTATTATTGCGAAACATTTCGCAATAATAATATTAAATGCATATTTCAATCAGATCTTTTTATGCAAATGACATCATTTTCTGTAGTTCAACTTGTATAGTTAGTCATGTATAAACTCCAATAGAATGGCCTTGTATCACATATACGAAGCGATAGAGTAACTGTATTACATCATCCACGTAACAAGAACGATCGAGAACCTCAAAAAGAAGCTGGGGATTCACCGAAAGCAGAAGACGCCTGGCCTGGAACGAATCTAGGAGAACGGGACGGGAGACTTGGTTCGAAGTAGCAAACCGAGTCAGACGTGCGGACCCCTAAAAGTAACAGTAAAGAGAGGGTTTTACCGCAATACATGTACTTAAGTAAAAGAAGAAGTACATAGTGCAGCAAGAGGTGTTTCTTGCATACAAGTGAAAGCATTTGTTTGACACGTAAATTCCCACGTTTATTACATCAAGGCTTTTGTCCGAGATCCCAGGCACCTTGAGGCGTGAAAAGGAAGTCAAATTTAGTGTACAAGTGGATCACCTCCAGAGGAAGCGATCAGATTGTGTAGTGATATGGCCATAGTGTAAAGATATCAAGGTTAGTCATTATTAATACTGTTTCTTTAATCTGATCAGACTAAACAGTTCAAATATATGTAAAAGTTATCGTATCTCGCCCTATATGTATGTATAGTGTCTAGTTAATATTTCAGAGTAACAATAAAGAATTTTTTAGTAGGTTATATGTAAATTAAAAAGCTATTTTATCAATATATAAGTATGTTTTATTCAAATCATGTAATATAAACTTCATTGTAAGAGCATATTAATCAAAAAGGAATTGATTGAAACAAGTAAATTAATAAAAAAGAGGGATTCATTCGTTTCACCTACGTTTTCATACACGCCTTGAGATAAGAAGGCGTAAGTACCATTTCAGCTTACCCGCTTAATATAGAGTTCTTTTTCTTAATCTCTCCGCAGACTGTTAGCTAACCGGCAATTAGTATAAATTCAATTATATACCTTAGAAGGGGTAAATCTTCTTGGCGCCCAACTGAACAGTAATTGAATAAATCAATTACTTATTTTTCAACTTTGTAAATCTTTATCTCAATATTTAGGGTAACTGCGGCATTTATTTATTTTCATCACCGAAGTTATCATTGTTAACAGCGACCTCGAATCCCTCGACACACAGGCTATTAATAATATATGCCAAAGATAAGGTCTGTTACAATTTGCATCTGTACCATTCATCAATAACAGATTTTTATGATACATGCATATTTGGATATCCTGAGCCTATTATGTAGGTATATGAAATAAAACAATTAGGGTCTATTAATCATTCACTAATTATCCTAGGCAATAAAGAAACGGTCTAAATGTATAAAGCAGGTAATAATCACATTAGTAAAAGTAAATTCTTGGAATCTAAGGAAAATATTACAATTATGAATATGCTGAAAAAAGTACATTATATAGTGGTTTACACTTGAAAATTTACGTTGAATATTTATAACTTATATCTAAAGGCCGTTTGACACGGCATAAATTTTGTTATAAAATTTACAATAAAAAATATTATAAAATACTATGCAATTTGACCTTCAAAGATGTAAAATAAAACTGTAAGAAAAAAATAAAACACTGTTTGACACGATTTGAAAAATTTATTGAAAAATTTGTGAGTAAGTTCTGATGCCAACTTCCCACGTGATACCTTTTACTGTGCACTTTTTATTCTTTATTTTATAATTTATAGAACCAATCCTATAAATTTTCTAATAATATTTTATATAAAATTTTACATAAAATAATTGTATGTGACACGCTATTAATTTTACAAATAAATTTTATAATATTTTTTGTTGTAAACTTTACAACAAAATTTAGGCTGTGTCAAACGGCCTTAACATATAAATATATACAATATAAGAAATTTCGTTTTATGACGAAACAATTACAGTATACAAAACTATGTAATGTACATCAACTAAAAAACATTTTACAACTAAAACTTAGTTCTAAGGAAACATATAACAATGTTAAAAATCTGCTCTTAATTTTGCATTAAAAGCAACACAAACCAAAGCGAAGTCAGGCACAAACTGTTCAATTGTGCTAAATTCGTGTGTTTTGTTTTAATAGTATTACCAACCTTTCTAAATATCACATTTAGTTAAATGCTGCTTAAAATAGATTTCATAATACGGAAACCCTAATTTAAAAGACAACTAATTTAAATGTCTTTTAATTAAAACTACTTTTAATATCAGTTAATAATTCCGACCGTTACTGTATATAGGTGAGCTTTTAAATATCTTATATCTTTAATTTATTGAGAGAGCAAGAGAGGCCTTGAGGTCTCTTCTTGTGAGCTAATGAGATATCGAATGTTATAGCTTATTTTATTTTTTGCTTATACATATTACCTTACTTTATCTGAGTAAAGTTCTTATGTGTGATAGTTCTATGCGAATATAATATTTAGTAATGTTTTGACGAGAGCAGACAAATTTGAGTAAATATAGTATGCTGAAAGCTCAAAATAATATTAATAATTAAATTTATAGTTCAGTTTTAAGTGAAAATGGCCTTTTTGTGATTTAGTTTACGAACGTCCAAAATAACTTTATAGACACGTGAAAATTTATTGGCTAGAGTAGGTGTATAGGTAGAATTCGTTTCAGATTATATAAACTAGATTACAGGCTCAGGATACTACGTCGGCAACAAAATATGAACATTTGTGATTTCAGGATATCCAGGACCATTTGGAGGTTTAGATGTATTTCAAAATATTGCTTGATTTTATTAAGTCGTTTTATCACTGATTACGGGTTTGCAATATTTTTATTATGGATTTTTAAAACAGAGCATTAAAATTTTACGTTAAAACGCTTTCTGCAAAAAGGACGCCATTCCTTAATTGTTTTTGTTATTCCATGGCCTTATATTTATATATCTAAATTAATATTATCTATGCTAGTATCTTTCTTAATTGACATGTATTAATTCATATTTTGTATTTAAGTGTTTTTAAGAATTACTAAATTGGCCTTTTGTAATACTACATTTCATAATTTAGTGTTAATAGCTTTAGAAATTCATACAATCTAGTCATATAATCTCGTATCATGTGCGGTACAGTCAAATCATAAGTACAATATACGTAAATAAAAATTATTCTAATTAGCCAAAAAATATGTTTTTAAAGTAAATTTAATATAATTAATGATTGAAATTATTTTAGTAATTTAGGAAACGAATAACGATATTTAGGTATTGATAAAACTACATTGAATTATACAAGGGTTAACCAAGGGTACAGGTTTCATTAAATACTTACTAATAAATGTTAATACCTTTTTATTTTGTAGTAGAATTATGGTAATCAAGAGAACCAAAACAATACATCCTGTAATTGGTCTAATTTGTCTGTTGGGTTAATAAATGGATTATTATTATTAATATTACATTATAAAATAATAAATGTCACACTGTATAGACAGTACTCTTACTGTTAAAATGTTATAAACATATCCATGCGCTTATGTTTTTAAACTAAAGATTTTTAAAATCATAATGTATATAGAAAAACTATAGAATTGTAAAAATGGCAGCACCAAGCAGTATCTATATGATAATATCTAGTTTACTATCAAACTTTTTTTAGATTTTAGTCTGTTCTAAGTGAATTTTTGAAGATCATGTTACGTGTTAGAAAAAAAAGGTACATTTTACTTAATTAAATCGTTCTTCGTTCTTTCTGGTACCGCAACCAGTTTTGCTTGCATAGAATCGTGCAATAGATGTCGCCCTTAACTTTTGAAATATCCGATGTTCATGTCCGACGCGTGACCGGCTGCGTGCGTCTCTCTGTATTCCCTCGTTGAACGTTCGTTGCATTACTTGGTTCTTAGTTAGATACTAACAAGGTTTTTGCGGTAAGAAATATCTTAATTATTGGTACTTTGTCTAATAGTTGTCTCTAATCCTTTTAGGGTTTATTTTTATCGTAGGCCTGTATTTATATTTTCTCCTGCGGTTTCGACACGTGGGACTTCGCGGATACCAGGCGATTGGCGTTCTCGTTAGCTTCCATCTGCAGTCAATTCAAGGGGGTCGAATTTCGGATGAAGACCGTGTGAAAACGGCTTCATTTCACCCTCATTAGAGGAATTTTTCCAAGGCGTGGATCTAAGGGAAAAAAACTAACGTTCTAGAACATTATTCGACGTCACCAACATGGCGAATTTCCGATGACATCTATGGCCGCAGTGCTTTGGGTGAATTACAAAGGAGTTTAATGAAATAGTATTCAACAAAATCCCTTGGGAGGTAATTTCCCATAAAGGTTGTAATGTAGACGTAAGCAAGGATAATTTAAAGTAGGTGTTAGATTTTCTTTTCTTGATTTTGTTTAAAATATAAGTACAATTCATAACCTCCTGCGGTTATGTATGTGTGTTAACCTTTCATTTAAGTAAAGGCTCTAGAGAAAGCCGATTATTAATTATATTGTGCATTCGATGCAATTTAAACGTTACATAAATGATAGCATCGTCAGATTCTGTTAGATTGATACATTTTATTTAATATAGAGCTCGGCTATTGTGAAGAGCATTTTAATTGTTTTAATTCAGAAGTAATTTACAGTCAATTCTTTACTGCACAGCGATTAGATTATTCGCTCAGTTTTACTCATTAATTTTCTTGTAACTTAGTTAGCCGAGCAAGGCATTAATCAATGTGTATTTAGTAGATAGGTGGTTACACAACAAGTTACGTTCTATTTCTTGTAGTATTATTTATACTGGTTGACTAATTCCTTTAGCGGCCAGATGGAACTTGTATTGTTCTTCTGTACGTGGCATTGATCCTTCAGATGGGCCTACGTACTGGATAAATATTATTTTGGGATAGGTTGTTGTTTTGATTTAATTAAGATCGTTATAACCTTATTGTAAAGAACCCAGAATTAAGTATACTTAGTTGTGTTCTACTGAAACACTTGTTCAGACACTTATTTAATTTAATTCGTATTTTGTTTACTTTAATTTCTTACCTGTTAATACAGGGGGATATACTTATTTAACCTAATTCAAATTTTGTTCACTTTAATTCTTACCTGTTTATACAGGATGTTGTACTTTCGAGTGATTCTGTTTTTTTTTGTAATCACTGTTATGTGCTAGTGGCGTGAGAGTCTTATTTAATAAATTTTTGTATTGCTCTTAAAGCCGTCACATTTCTATTCTCTTAATTATTTTGTATATGTAGGCCTATATCCTGTGTACTTTCACTTTCAATTTTGCTTGTGGGCCACTTGGGCTTGCTACTGTTCATGTAACCTTCTTTTTCGCCTTTGGCGATACATCAGTAATTTTTTGGATTCTGACATTGTATGTCGGCATAACAAGCGTTAGCCTTTTGGTTTATTATTTTCTTTTTGTTAATAAATTTGTTATAGTTGATGTCATGTATTTGTGTGATACCTATCCCACAAGTGTATGAGTTAGGCAAAGGTATATTGAATCAGTGTCAAGTAGTTCAGAGTCAAACAAGTTTTGCTTTTGAAGCTACCTGCATCTCACCCGCTTCCGTGTTACGGGGGTGGCTCTGCAGAGGAATACGGTGGCGCTCACTTTCCACCTCGCGACCTTGACCCGCGACGCACTCCAAAAATCGATTGAGTTGGCCAGCAGAGTATTTCCTTTGGGACGTTCGCCAACAGGTAGGTTCAAAGCAAAGGGGGTGGCTCAGCAGAACATCTCGCTACTACGTATAACTACTTGTTTTGTATTTAGATTTTGTCACGAAAAGTGTAGCAAATAATTGGCGCCTCATGCGTGGAGCTTTTTCTTGTGTTTAAAAAAAATATACCTTGCTTACTCACACCTGGTGGGGGGAATCAAATAATTTTTTTTTGTTGTCTTCGGTGCTACATACTATTTTGAGGTCCGTTAAGTGGTGTAAAGCTACTTACAGTGTGTTTCGAACATTATTGGTATCGCACGTTTCCACAAATTTTCATCTTCAATTTTCGAATTTCTACTTTAGCCTATCTTGAGTTTATTTTTATGTACTTTTGGACAGACCACGTTGTGGAGTTATATTTTCAATAGTTTCGCTGAGTTTTGGAAGAATTTTTTTAGAGATTTTTCGAATTTTTCGTAATTTGGAGTTTTCTGATTTATAGTTACGACATTTTGGGGGAATATATTTTTTTTCAGAGTGTGTCTGTTACTTGAGTCATTATGGAGGGTAAAGTGGAAATAAATAGATTGGAACGTGATGAGTTGGTGTATGAATTAAAGGTTCGTGGTGCGAATGAGGAAGTGCCTGTGAAGACGACGCGCGCTATCTTAGAAGTTTGTTACAATTAGAAACTGGAGGTATACAGGTGGCTAAACCGTCGAATCCTTTTACTTTTGAGGAAGCTGCACGCGAGGTTTCGCAGAAGATTGCTGAAATCAAAGATCTTCTTGAACAATTTTCCGAGATTGAGACAAGCTTGAAATATCGTATGATTAATTCCAAGTTAATTCATGCATTTTTTCGTATTAGGCGAGCGAAGCCAGTGACTCCTGAGGATGAGGAGGAAGTGGCAGGTAGTCTAGTTGAGTTAGTGACCATTCAGGCGATCTTGAAATCCAAGGCGCGAAAGGCTACGTAGTCCGCTTTGGCTGGTGCAGTTCAAGCCGATGTCATTTGTCTTTGCTTCCACTAGCATTGCGCATAGTCCACCTGAATCCAACAGCGAGCTGTCAGATTCCGATGAATCAGTGAGTGAACCCATTTCGTCTCCTGTATGTTCGACAACGACTCCTGCGGTGAGCGCGGTGGCAGTTTCTGCGCCCTCTCCTGCTTATAAGATTATTCCGGCGTCAAGGTGGAACTTCACCAAATTCGATGGGGAAAGTTCACGACAGTCTCTAAATGCTTTTCTCGAGACTATTGAAGATAAATGCATCTCGAATAATCTTTCTAAGGAGCAGTTGGTTAGGTCTGCTACTGAATTGTTTTCAGGGAAAGCCCTAATCTGGTGGCGGTCTACCCGCCAGAAAGTATCGTCATGGGTTGATTTTGTTCGTGAACTCCGTTTACAGTTTCAGCCTTCGTACTTTAATGAAAAGTTGTTCCTTAAAATTAAGAAACGAACACAAGGCCCTAATGAAACCATCGGCATGTATGTGGTAGTCATGAATAACATATTTGGACGGTTGACGGTTACAGTTGCCGAAGGTCTTAAAGTAGACGTGCTAATGCAAAATATCGCGCCTTTTTATCAGTCAGTTAGGCCTTACCGAGGTTAAGTCAGTAGATCAACTACTTGAATTATGTAGGAAATTAGAAGCGTGTAAGCTGTCTATAGAAGCTTTTGCTCCACCTCCTCGCATTAAGACTTCTTTGTGTGAGCCTGATCTAGCATACGCGTATTCTCCATCTTCTAGTGCTGCAGCGGCAGCTATACTTTCGACCAGTAGTGGTCCTAAATGTTGGAATTGTGGTGATGTAGGTCACTTCGTGAGGGATTGTCCGAACCCTCGTACTTCTCGCTTCTGTTTTAAATGTGGTGCTCGAAGACATGCCTTAAATTCTTGCCCTCGATGTCGACCTTCTAACCATTCGGGAAACGACAAATCGATAATCCATCGAAAAAGGAAAAAGCATGTGGTCCCTGATGCGTTGGCACGATCCGTTCCGGTAATTAGTCCATTGAAGGCCATGCTGATACCACTGATAAATGGTATATCCGTCTTTCACGTTGTGTTAAGGAAGCTCCAGAGAGATATGCAGCCTTTCAGATCATTGATGGTAAGCTTTTCAAGTATGTACGCCCTTTGCGTGATTATTTTGGTTCCAAAAGCGATTCTTGCGACCATTTCCCTGGTCCCTAAAGATCGACGTTCCGACTTGATTAAGGCTTGTCATAATCCACCTACTAGTGGACACTTGGGTATCTCGAAAACTCTAGGTCGCATCTCTCAAACTTATTATTGGCCAAAGATGACGGCTGACGTCATTCGTTTCATTAGGCGTTCTAGAACTTGTTTACGATCCAAACCTGGACAACGCAGACCGAGTGGTCGTATGGGTGGCCATTCACGTATAGAAAAACCGTGGGAAGTACTTAGTGTAGATATTGTTGGTCCGTTACCTAGGTCTAAGAGTGGTTTCAGTTATATTTTGGTGGTTTACGATTGTTTCAGTAAGTTTGTCTTGACGTTTGCAATGAGGAAAGCAACCGCAGTTTCGGTAGTGAAACATCTCGAAAACGATGTCTTCCTATTGTTTGGCGTTCCTCGCAAAATAATTTCTGATAATGGTGTGCAATTCCGATCCAAAGAATATCGTCAGTTGATGTCTAAATATCAAGTACAGTCTGCGTTTACATCATATTACCATCCTCAAGCTAACCCGGTTGAGCGTGTTAACCGAACTCTCAAAACGATGCTTATCTCTTATGTGTCTGAGAACCATCGTAATCGGGACTCGGTGCTTCCGGAAATTTCTTGTGCGATACACACGGCTAAGCACGAAGTCACCGGTTTGACTCCGTACTTTATTAACTTTGGCAGAGAAATGTACATCACTGGTGAGCGATCCTTCCAGATACCTGAAGCCGAGGCTGTTTGTTATTCCAAGTTGGGTCAGGACTGCGAAAGATTTGTTGTGACGTTTCTCGATTCTTGACTTTGATGTTTATATTTTGATTTAGACATTTTCGTTTAAAGATTTTGACTTTTAGGTTTTGGGATAACTTTTGTTATCGTGTTGACTCTGCTAACAATCTTGTAGATTGGTTAACTGTTAGATTCTCGAGTTTGGACTTTTAAGGTTTAGAGTTATTGATAGTGTGTTCCATTTGCTGTAGTTGCATCTCTATTTGGAGGATTCGAGGTCCACACTTACACACAGTTCTAACCAGTTTGTTGAGTTCCTGCCGTTGAGGGTTTTATCGTACAGTTTAGGTTATACTTGTGTGAGGGCTATTTTAAACTCTTATACGGGCTGGATGTGTTACGTTTGTCGTTTAGGTCATTTAAATTCTGATCTATTTTACCGATGGAGAGGTGTTTTCACACCTTCTTCAATTTTGACATCTGTTAACTGTTGGTTAACCTTTTAATTACCGTTTTGGACTTTCGAATTTTATCCCATGGAGTTTTAACACTGAGGTCTGTATTTAGCATTTTGGATGTTCTTTCCTGTAAGAATGCTGTAGTTCCGTTTTCTTTTGGACCGTTGTGTGTTACTCTGGAGGATAACCTTATTATGACTTCGGATACATCGTTGATGTGACCCCTCTTTCACTATTTTGTCGACACGCTCGTGTGTAGAAGCGGGGTAGACCTCAATAAATTCCGTCGTCCATTCCTTAAAGCTTCGTATAGGGCTGAGACCGGCACCCCTCGTTCCGTATCGCGATTCTTTTTTTTGTCGGTCTTGTACGTGTCTCTGTTTGTTTGCTTATTTTGCATATCGGTGCTCAACCGCGTCAGTGTAGAGGTTAGGCCGCCTCCGCACTTCAAACTTTTGTTTTTACTACCGTTCATTTTCTTTTGTTTGGCCAGTTTCTAGTTTTGCGTTTCCCTATCTTAAGACGTTTCGGTTGAAGGATTGTTGGAACTCGTGAGTACGCGGTGTCTCAGTTGCTCATATCCTACCTTTTAGCTTCTAACCTATTTTTCCTTAACCATTTGCATCCTTTAACGTTAGTGATATACCTCTTTTAGATAATCCTGTTTTTTTTTTGAGCTGCTTCTGCTTCACAGTAGTCAGTCTCTTTTGAGCTGTCGGAAGTTGCTCCCTGTTTTGGGTGTGACGCAGCGATATTCATGACTGGTGTTCAACGCAGCTTTCCATCTTCTTTCGCCGTTAGGAGTAATGATCCCCTCCTAGTCTGGGCTTTTTTCGGTGCTTTATGCAGCTTTTTCTTCCCCTTTCTTGTTTTCTTCGTGGCGCTTGAACAGTCGGCATGATCTCGGCTGTTGCGCATTCCGCTGCTGGGGTGACGGCCGTTCAGTATTGTTTGTTTTGTTGCTTGTAGTTTTCGTTATTTGTAGTTCCCGTACCGATCGACTGTCGAAGGGCCTCTGTGGACGTTAGGCCGGGCAACTGAAGGGCATAGAGTTTGTTGTGTGCTAGCGAATCTCCTCCGTCTCTTGATCCTTTCGTTGATAGTTTTACCTGACTTTTTGACAGTTCTGTCTGTTGTGATACCTTTTCACCTATCTGTTCTTTGATAGTTTTATCGAATACCTTTTCGCCTATCTGCTCTTGGTTTGTTTAACCTGATTTATTGTTGGAGATAGTAGTCTATCTGTTCTTGGATAGTTTTCCTGAGATATATTTTGGTTATGTTCGTTGGTTCACTTCTGATAGTGTTACCTGATTTATTTTGGCTAGTTTTGCCAGTCAGTTATGAATAATTTTGCCAGATGGTGATGTATAGTTTTGCTGTTTAATTTTGAGTAGTCTTGTCAGACTTTTTGCTGTTAGCGTTGCCGACTTTAGGTCACCTTATCTTCATTAAATAGTTAGAATTGCGATTTTGCCGAGGCATTTTCTGTTAACCTTTGTTAATTTCCGTCAATATTGATTACCGCATTACGTTTGCCTTGCTGTTCGCTCTGCTGTCGTAACTTTGGCTTGCGTTCTCACTTTTCATGTTTTTTTCTTCTGTTGGAGAAATTTACAGGTAAATTTCTTTTGGGAAAGGGGGGAATTGTTGCGTGTTAGAAAAAAAGATATATTTTACTTAATTAAATCGTTCTTCGTGGTGCCGCAACCAGTTTTGCTTGCATAGAATCGTGCAATAGATGTCGCCCTTAACTTTTAAATTGTCCGATGATCATGTCCGACGCGTGACCGGCTGCGTGCGTCTATCTGTATTCCCTCGTTGAACGTTCGTTGCATTACTTGGTTCTTAATTAGATACGAACAAGGTTTTTGCGGTAAGAAATATCTTAATTATTGGTACTTTGTCTAATAGTTGTCTCTTATCCTTTTAGGATTTATTTTTATCGTAGGCCTGTATTTATATTTTCTCCTGCGGTTTCGACACGTGGGACTTCGCAGATACAAGGCGATTGGCGTTCTCGTTACCTTCCATCTGCAGTCAATTCAAGGGGGTCGAATTTCGGATGAAGACCGTGTGAAAACGGCTTCATTTCACCCTCATTAGAGGAATTTTTCCAAGGCGTGGTTCTTAGGGAAAAAAACTAACGTTCTAGAACATTATTCGACGTCACGAACATGGCGAATTTCCGATGACATCTATGGCCGCAGTGCTTTGGGTGAATTACATAGGAGTTTAATGAAATAGTATTCAACAAAATCCCTTGGGAGGGCATTCCCCATAAAGGTTGTAATTTAGACGTTAGCAAGTATAATTTAAAGTAGGTGTTAGATTTTCTTTTCTTGATATTCTTTAAAATATAAGTACAATTCATAACCTCCTGTGGTTATGTATGTGTGTTAACCTTTCATTTAAGTAAAGGCTCTAGAGTAAGCCGATTATTAATTATTTTGTGCATTCGATGCAATTTAAATGTTACATAAATGATAGCATCGTTAGATTCTGTTAGATTGATACATTTTATTTAATATAGAGCTCGGTTATTGTGAAGAGCATTTTAAATGTTTTAATTCAGAAGTAATTTAGAGTCTATTATTTACTGCACAGCGAATAGATTATTCGCTCAGTTTCACTCATTAATTTTCTTGTAACTTTGTTAGCCGAGGAAGGCATTAATCAATGTGTATTTAGTAGATAGGTGGTTACACACCAAGTTACGTTCTATTTTCTTGTAGTATTATTTATACTGGTTGACTAACTTCTTTAGCGGCCAGATGGAACTTGTATTGTTCTTCTGTACGAGTCATCTACGTACTTGATAAATATTATTTTGGGATACGTTGTTGTTTTGGCTTAATTAAGATCGTTATAACCTTATTGTAAAGAACCCAGAATTAAGTATACTTAGTTGTGTTCTACTTAAACACTTGTTCAGACACTTATTTAATTTAATTCATATTTTGTTTATTTTAATTTCTTACCTATTAATACCGAGGGTTATACTTATTTAACATAATACATATCTTATTTACTTTAATTTCTTACCTGTTAATACAGGGGGTTATACCTATATAACCTAATTCATATTTTGTTTACTTTAATTTCTTACCTATTAATACAGGGGGATATACTTATTTAACCTAATTCAAATTTTGTTCACTTTAATTCTTACCTGTTTATACAGGGTGTTATACTTTCGAGTGATTCTGTTTTTTTTTTGTAATCACTGTAATGTGCCAGTGGCGTGGGAGTTTTATTTAATAAATTTTTGTATTGCTCTTAAAGCCGTCACATTTCTATTCTTATAATTATTTTTTTTATTTAAGCCGATATCATGTGTACTTTCACTTTCAATTTTGCTTGTGGGCCACTTGGGCTTGCTACTGTTCATGTAACCTTCTTTTTCGCCTTTGGCGATACATCAGTAATTTTTTGGATTCTGACATTGTATGTCGGCATAACAAGCGTTAGCCTTTTGGTTATTATTTTCTTTTTGTTAATAAATTTGTTATAGTTGATGTTATGTATTTGCTTGATACCTATCCCACAAGTGTATGAGTTAGGCAAAGGTATATTGACTCAGTATCAAGCAGTTTAGGGTCAAACAAGTTTTGCTTTTGAAGCTACCTGCATCTCACCCGCTTCCGTGTTACGGGAGTGCTCTGCAGAGGAATACGGTGGCGCTCACTTTCCACCTCGCGACCTTGACCCGCGACGCACTCCAAAAATCGATTGGGTTGGCCGGCAGAGTATTTCCTTTGGGACGTTCGCCTACAGGTAGGTTCAAAGCAAAGGGGGTGGCCCAGCAGAACATCTCGCTACTACGTATAACTACTTGTTTTGTATTTAGATTTTGTCGCGAAAAGTGTAGCAATCAAGATATTTTATATATTTCAAAACGCTTAAATTATTCTGTATTTATATATTTTAAATAATCATATTATGTGTTCTTAATAAGATTCTTATTATTTATTTATTATTATTTGAAATTTAGCCTAATTTTTAAAAGAAAACTATGTTAATTTAATTATTCGATACAATATTTACAATGTATACATTTCATTTAATCGGATTTGTTTTCTGGAATGTCTTTGACAGCGCTATAACTGACATGTTTACTTACCTCTAATAAGAGCATAATTCTGTCGATGAACTACTACCTACCTTTCAAAACAACTCAATCTTTTCATAATTTCCATCTATGTTTGATCACATTATGATAACATCAATCACAGCGGCCTAAGTGATAAAAATTACAATGAGCACATTAGGCTTAAGAACGGTATTCTCCTTATATATATATATCAGAAGATATTCTATTATGTTATTCTTTATATTCATTGCTTATAGCACCTAAATTTGAAGGGGAAAAAAAAGAAAATTATGCAAAAATGAAATTTTCAGCGACATTCTGCTGTTTAAATTTTTATAGTCTACTAAGGGTTATTTTTTATTAACAGCTCACTATTTATAGCTTTTATTTAAATATTTTTCTAGCTACTTAGTATTTAAACGTATCTCTAGGTCACAAAATTATAAATGGATATTTTATAAAGAAAACTTACTGGTTATACATATTAGTCATGAAATTATAACCGTAAATGGTCTTTTATATCCTATTTAAATTAACGTACGTAATGCATGTTTTTATTCTAAATTTGAAGTATCTCTGTAATGTAAACGGTAACGTATTGATATTGAAGGCAAAAAACATGTAAAGCAGTTGCGTTTTTAAACACGGTCTGTTTAGTTACATCGTGAGTTAAATGAACCATATAAGAGAATAAACCAATGTCTTTATGCAGAATTCCCCTCAGGCTAGTGCGGCTAATGTTGAGTTGCTGAGATCTGCGGCGTGTTGATGTTCTCGGGTTCATGTGCACGCTATCGGTAACAACAGCAATATTCTCGGTTGAGCGGATCGGACGAACATGAGGATAGCTTGCGTTGTCAATTAGCATGCCAACTTATGGAACTTTCTTCACAAATTTACGTATACAAGGAGCGGTTGGTGCATTATCTCAACCGAAATTTCTTATTAAGATTCGCACTGTTTCTGCAATACAGCATCCACTTTGGAAGTAAGTTTTTAATATTTCGAAACGTTGTTCAAACGTAAAGCGATCCATTTAGTACCGCGGAGATATGATACTTGAGTTTCTGACACTTGTTTGGGTGCAAAATAGCTGACAGTGTCAAAATAACATGTGATTTAAAAAGGAACCAGCAGATGACCCACCCCTTATTACAGAAAGACTGGTCCGTAGACTCTATAAAGGTTTTGAAAGGATTAATAAAGACTACAATAAAACAAGAAAAGATATGGAATAAATTTATTGTTGACTAGATCACTGAAAATATTTATACAGTTACAAACGATATGCAGAGTATAATAGAATTAAATTAGGTACAATACTTTTGGTTTGTTTTGAACTATACATTCTAACTTTTTTCTTATCTTACTGGTAGCAATTTACAGTACAATCTGTGACAGTTTCCTTTATTAACTGTCCCTTGTTACTCCGTCCATTTCCAGTCTTTCCTACCATTCGAATTTTTTTAACTTCATACATATATTTTACATTGCACTTTTGCGTTTCTGATTTGCTTTTGTACTAAGGTCTTAATGCTCCGACCTTGTCGATCACAAGTCCGTATTTTTGCTTCACGCCATCGCCGCGTGAAATCGAAATAAAAAATATATAATTATGATTTTCTAGAAGAAAATATGTTTCTTTTTTTGGTACTTTAATCTATGTAAGACTTTGGCAAATGTTTCGACATTTCGGGATCACGAAATTAGCTAAGTACATGAAAACAAATAAGTTTAGCGTGATACGTCTATTTGAGATTTCAATTTTATATATTAGTACTTTTGAGAAATTTAAAACGTTTTGTAAAACGTAGTATATTTAAAAATATATTGAAATTGTTTTTACTTAAAAATTACGAGAAAATGATTACAATGGCTTAGGAAATTTCCAATATGTAAATATATGCAATAATATAATGCCTAAAAATATGCTCTGACGTGCTATTTTCAACACACTTATTTTTAAATAAAAATTCGTTTATGCTCAAGAAATGTAATGGTAATTTATTTCTAATTTTAGCTTTTCGGATGAATTCCAATACATCGGTAATATACGAGACAAACTGACGAATGTTTTTTGACATAACATTTTGACTTTCTAATTCTATCATACTTTTCATACTAACTAGTATTGTATTATGGAATTGGAACTGAAGGTAGGTTTATAATATTTTGGAGATTTGCAGAGAATTTGCTGAGTTGGGTATAATAAATCCGGGATAGTATTTTGCGTTAGCAGCATAATATGAAGGATATTAAGATTGAAGATTATTCCAAGCTTGTATTAAAGGCGTTTATTAAAAGAAAATCTGAAGGTTATCAGCCAAGAAAAGCCAATACTTTTACTCCACAGCAAATTAATGAATTTTTTAACAAATCACCTGATGATAAATCTTATAATAAAGGTAACAAGTTGTCTGTAGACACATTAGTTTTTATGTATATAATAAATAATACTTTTAGATCTCTTTAATCATGGAATTAATGGGGGCTTCTCGTGCAAATGAGTTATATTCTTCAGATGTAAAGTACTTTCAAGACAATAAAACAATTATCGTTGTGGATGTCCCTCTTATGAAAACAAAAGTTTATTTACTATAACAGGTCATTATTATAAAATTTGTAAGCTATATATTGACAAGCGTCCCGCTAATGCTACATCCACTGCCTTTTTCTTAAATTACCAAAACTTATAAATATACTCTACAAAAAAAATTGCACAAATAAACTAAGAGCATTGGCAAGCAGATCGCAACGTTTTTTTTTAAATCTACCAAATCCAAAAAGGTACACAAGCCACTGTTTTCGCGGATCATCTGCTACACTTAGTTGATGCAGGTGCCGATACAAGTGTATTGAAAAGACAGGAGGTTGGAAATCCACAACAGCGGCAGAAGGATATATAGATAATTCTATGAGCAATAAGATGAACACAGCTAATAAAATTATAAATTCACTAAATAAATCCAGTACCAATACACATCTTCACCCTCCGATGTCAACGGCAATATAAATGTTAATTTAAACTCAAATGGAAATAATCTTGATAATAATTCAACAACATCCATGCAATTTAAAAATTGTAATGTTAAAATAAATTTATATAAATCTTTACAAATATGTGTAACCTTATTTGGAAATTAATTAATCAGAACCACTCACTTCGTATAGAAGTGGAAAAAGTATAGTATTCTACTCCCGTCTAAATGGACATTAGTCACTCGGATAAAGCCGTTAGGCGAGTGTCTTTAAGTTTTTAAACATCATCCTCGTGACTAATGTCCATCTTTAGACGCTCGTTGTATAATATACTATTTGTAAATAATGTAGAATAAAGCTCGTCCCAGGAAAAAAATTGGGAACATTCCAGCTGTAAAGGTATTGGAGCTATGGCTGGTTAAACCTGACGTATATTCCCTGCGATCTTTTCTCAAAAGTCAACTTTGCACAGCCGCAACTCTGTAATGGTGAAAGCTAGGATTTTCTGGTAGTTTCACCCCCTTCTAAGTCTGTATACAAAATTTCAAGTTTACCAGATCCGAAGCTACGATTTTTTGCACGCCCTCCTCCATATAGAAAAAGTTACTACCGGTCTCGAGTCTCTCTCGGGAACTGTAGGTAAATTCTGACGAGATTCGGATTCTACGAGGTAGATTTCCGCAGAATATGTTTTTCTTATGACGAAAAAGTTAAATTTGACACTCTGTGTATTGAAAAGAAAACGTTCGTTCAAATAAGAACATAAGGAAAGTGCAATTATTTTATCCCAAAAAAAATATATGGCTGACGGATACTTTTCTGTAATTCTTATAAATAATTTCAAATAATTCTTGAACTATACGCGCTTTTAAACCTTTAGTAGTAATTAATAGTTGTAGGTGTTGTCTTAGTTAAAAGTGATTTTTTTCCAGAGCTTATTTTTATACATTTTAAATAATTAAAGCAAATACTCATTCGCTTTATTTTTGAAAATATCAAATAGACGTATGTATTATAATACAAAATTAAGTACGAAACAATAAAAAATAAAATATGGCACAATAAAACAGGTAATTTAATACGTGATAGCTATAACTATAATTAATGATTATTAAGAAATATACATAAATATTAACGATACGTTTGGTTTCTTTAATTACAAATTGACAACGCCGCAAACTTAACTTATTATTATACACTTTAGGTAGGTATACGCATACTGTAGTTATAAAGTTCATTGTATCTTGTATCAATGCAACAATCATTACCATCACGATAAATTTACATTTTATTTACATAAATGTCGATTGCTAGTCAAAATTGCAAACATGAAATTAAACAACAAAAAAATACACTTGGTACCTATTGTAATACATCTTATAACTGTATTGTAAACTCACTTATGCAATAAGTAAATAATTTCCACGGCCGTTATTTCATTTATGGAAAACAGTACTGACAAATTGAAATATATTTCGTCCATTTTGATTAATGCCGTTCGATAATAATTAGGGGTTATTTATGTTTGCATTAGAATTCGTAGAGATATGGATTGCTTTCTGTGGTACTTGTAAATATTAACGTAACGTAGTTAGAAATAACATAATCGTATTTTTGAATTAAAAATAGATGCCATTATTGGCAGTGGATTTCAATCTTTACAAAAGTAGACTTTATTGTTTTAATATTGTAAAAATTAAAGCATATTTAGAATACTCTGTTTATTCTTCTTACATAATTTGTAGTTTTGATGTATTTTAACACGAATTTCTTACATTATTAGTAGAGTTGTTATTTTTCCCAGATTCCAGAGTCGTACTCAGTACAAGATAATATATACGAGATCTACGCTACTAAAATATAAACATCTAATATAAAATATAAACACCTGCACGACCTAACACAATGCATACAATGAACATGCTTATCTTCAAATTCTTTTATAACTGGGTATATCTTGTAAAAAAAACTTTTCGTAAACATCTCTTACAATAAGCAATTTCTTTGTTAATACTTAAATCTTATCAGACTGTATATATTAACAAAAATGCTGAGTTGTAATTTTATACGAACACGTGTTTTTTTATAAAACCCGATGTGTTTCGAAAACGTTCGTACTTATATATTAACTTATACTGAGTAGGATTCTGGAATGTGGGGAAAATCTGACAACTCTGATTATTAGTTATTGAAAACATAATCATGTGAATCTTGGTAGGTAAAATAAAACAGTACTGGTCAGTATAAACCTTACCATTAGGATCACTTCTTGTTGGCACCTTTGATCTATTGAAATAAAACCGTAACACGCGCACGTAACTGTGCATATTCTGTTTCTTTCTTAAAGATGTGGTACAGTAGGCGTCAGGGATACCAGACTGCTTGACTGTTTGAATAAGCCGTCTGTATATCTCAGTTAAAACCTGCATTTAATAAAGGAATATTTGCGTAGTTACTGCGCCGGTTACCATTTTATTTCAATAATTTTCAAGAGCGATGCTACCGGTAAAGTTTACACTGTGGACCAAAATCCAGGATTTAATACACGGGTTTCTTTTTAACTACTCTACTTTTTTCTCATTCACATGACCATGTTACAGCAAGAACGAGATTCGGACGCCCAAGAATAAACATAAGGAACTAATGAACAGATATAAAGCTGATTTTAATAGGCACGAACAGATGATGATTAGGTTAACCTGTTAGCTATCTGTTCCTGGGTGGTTTCTCGCGTGCTGTGATATGGTCATGTGGGTGACAAAAAAAATTGAGGAAATAAATTGTCAAATTGGACCGCTGTGTTGAATCTTTTTTAGATTGATTTTGGTTTTGTATTCTCTTTCTACTAGCTTACTTGTTAATATTTTAATTTGAAAAGAGGTGTAGTTAATTATTTAGCTCCTGTTGGTCATTTAGTCTTATTAACGAGAAAGAAAATCTAAAATTCAACTGTAATGTCTGGTGTAAGGAACTAAGGAAGGAGAAATTAGAACCAAACAAAAATAAAACAACGGTAATGGTAATATCAGTCAAACCCGAGAAAGTAAATTTTAACATGAATACTAAATCAAGCAAATAAAACAAAATAAACAAGAGTAAGGGTGTGGGGCAAAATAGAGGATTAAAAGTCGATAATAAAGAAAAATTGAAGGGATTTACGAAGAAACAAATATAATAGAAGTTATAAGAATATAAAGATTGGGTAGATGGGATACGTGGGAAAAACGAAGGACATATGCCATTAATGTGAAGTACAATAAGGGAAAAATGTGAAGAGATGTTTCTAAAACAAAACGGACGACTAAAGTCAAGAACGATATAAAAATGTAAACGTTATGAGAAGAAAAGATGAAGAATAGAGTTATGTAGAAATAACTCTAGCTAAGCAAGTTAGGGCCATGGCTAGGAGTGATAATGTATAATTTAGATACTGCACCTATTAATTTACATACACCAAGAGGAATATATGATTGAAATTTTCTTTTAAACATTTATATCCATAAGAAAGTCGATTTTCTAAAAGAATTAGTAACGTTGTTCTTTGCCGTCAGGTCACCGGCAAAAGAAGCGATGTATAAATATAAAAGTAACGGAAGAATTTTGCCGTGCCTAGTAACGAGTATTTTACGTTTAATGAAGTGATGAATACACGTATACAACCATACTGTTGAATTAAAAATTATGATTATGAAAAGAAGCAAGTATAACATGAAATAATTTAAAAATACTTCTATTAATATTATTTTAGGATAAATATTATAAATTGATTTAAACATTTATTGTTAAGATGAAGAGGTGGTATATGATTGTGGTCTTAATTTATTACATATAGCTTTTTATAAAAAGAATATTTTTTAAAAGCTTTCACGTGCTTCTAAAGGTGACTAGACGGTCAAATTCATGAATTTATTCATGAACGTATGAATAAATAAACAAAAAATTGTTATTGGCAACTTGGCGTCATCAAGTGATGATGAAATTCATAACTGTTGTAGGTTATTAGAGGTTATTGTTTACGTAGATCAAGTAAGATAGTTACAATAAATCTAAAAAGTTAAATAAAATGAATCTAATTTGTGGACAAAAAATATTTGATCGTACAAGGATTTTTCAATTTTCAATAGATTCATGAATTCCTTTGATCGTGTAAAGTCACCTTTATAATTGTTGTAAATTGACTAGTTAACATATACAAATATATGTATATAGCGGGTGTATTATGAAAAACCTTTCGTGCTGTAACTTTTTTATTTTTTATCCGAATGTAATAAATTATACGTCGAACTAAATCGTTTTAAAAACACTGTAACGTGATCCGCTTTAAATTTTTTTTTACACTTTGTTTTTGACAGACAGCTGGAAACTGTGTTTTTTTTAATTGCACTATATTTTTTTTTTCCTTATTCAAATATATTACTTTTTCTGAATATGAAACTGTAAACAACGATATCCTTGTATGAAAAAAAATCGAGAAATTGTAGGTTTTTTTTTTAGTTCGATTTATTCTGGTTTTTCCGAACACAGAGATTTCTTAAATGCATTTTAAATACTCTATTTCATTTTATTACCAGCAAATGTGTGTACCTTTTAAAATCACTTACATTCAATACTATATAGCCCATAAAGGATTACAAACCAATGTTATCAGTGAGCGGTGGGTCAACAACAACATTTACAGTGTTTATTTTAAAAATTTAAAAATAAAGCAGTCATATTGAACGATAAAAGTGCATTCCAAATTTTCGAAGAGAGCTGTGATATCTGTCAGTCACACATTCATTATAACATTTTCAACGATTTATTTCTAAATTTTGTTATTGATATGGATAATGGCGAATGTGTGGATGCGATTCAAGCATATTTTGAATGCGGAACAAATTCTGCAGCTGCTTTGCGACTTTATGGAAATCATTTTTCTGATAGACTGCGTCCAAGTGCCGATAAGTTTGGAAGGCTCGTGCGAAATTTACGAAATTTTGGATCATTCAAAAACCGAAAATAAACGCACGTGTAATTCAAGATCAAAATTTAGAATTAAGTGTCTTGCTCTATGTGGAAGAAAACCCTAATACGTCTACGCGAGAAATTGCTCACTACATGCAGGTATCACATTCTACAGTTCAGTACATTCTGAAGAAGCACAAGTTCTTTCCTTATAAACCACGGAAGGTACATGCTCTCGGTGAAAACGACCCTCAACGAAGGGTTCAATTCTGCACGGTTTTCATGAATAAACTAAGAGAAGATCCAATTTTTTATCGTCGTGTGTTGTGGTCAGATGAATGCACTTTTGGGAAAAATGGTGTATTCAACAGAAATACTCATCGCCATTGGAGCACTGAAAATAACCATGTTGTGATGCAACACAATTTTCAAAATCGGTTCAGTGTAAATGTATGGTGTGGCATTTTAGGCGATAGAGTAGTAGGGCCTTTTTTTGTGGAGGGTAATCTAAACCAAGAAAAGTATAATAATTTGTTACGCAATGAATTAGGCGGTTATTTAGATGAGTTGCCACTCGCTGAGTTAAACAGGGTGGTGTTCCAACAGGACGGTGTCACACCCCAAAATGCACGAATGAATACTGATTTTCTAAATAATTATTTTGGCGTCAGATGGATGGGCACTTACGGACCTATTCGATGGCCTGCTAGATCGCCAGATCTGAATCCACTGGATTTCTTTCTGTGGTCTTACATTCAAGAACATGTCTATTTGACTGCACCTGATACCAGAGATGATTTAGTAAGAAGGATAGTACAAGTATGTCATGAAATACCACCAAATCTTATATTAAACGCAGCAGTTGGAGTTAATAGAAGGTGTCAAATGTGTCTGGAACAAAATGGGGCCAATTTCGAACATTTGATTCATTAAAATATATGATAGCTTGATTTCTGTAAATTTCGTAG
Source organism: Melolontha melolontha (assembly GCA_935421215.2). NCBI lineage: Eukaryota > Metazoa > Arthropoda > Insecta > Coleoptera > Scarabaeidae > Melolontha > Melolontha melolontha. The sequence goes on along the minus strand of OW285243.1, from coordinate 28,270,395 downwards.
TTTTTTTTTAATAATAATAAATTTGTCACTCAATTTAATGGAGGTGTCTTCAGGAAATAAATGTTTATTAGAATAAGTAAAAAAAAATATGTAGTACAATTTAAAAAAAAAATTTACTACTGTCTGTGGAGGGTAATCTAAACCAATAAAAGTATAATAATTTGTTACGCAATGAATTAGGCGATTATTTAGATGAGTTGCCACTTGCTGAGTTAAACAGGGTGGTGTTCCAACAGGACGGTGCCACACCCCATAATGCACGAATGAATACTGATTTTCTAAATTATTTTGGCGTCAGATGGATGGGCACTTACGGACCTATTCGATGGCCTGCTAGATCGCCAGATCTGAATCCACTGGGTTTCTTTCTGTGGTCTTACATTCAAGAGGATGTCTATTTGACTCCACCTGATACCAGAGATGATTTAGTAAGAAGGATAGTATAAGTATGTCATGAAATACCACCAAATCTTATATTAAACGCAGCAGTTGGAGTTAATAGAAGGTGTCAAATGTGTCTGGAACAAAATGGGGCCAATTTCGAACATTTGATTCATTAAAATATATGATAGCTTGATTTTTGTAAATTTCGTAGTTTTTTTTTAATAATAATAAATTTGTCACTCAATTTAATGGAGGTGTCTTCAGGAAATAAATGTTTATTAGAATAAGTAAAAAAAAATATGTAGTACAATTTAACTTGACCTTTGTATATGATAGTAGATTTAGATAGTCGACGATTAACAGCGATTTTAAATATATATTTAAAATAATCTCTTACATGTTTCGGAAATTGGTGCCTTTTTCGAAGAATTTTAAATTTTAAATGACAGTATATTAATATTATATTTATATATGTGAAGTTGCCATTGATAAAAATAACATTATTCAAAAATATATTCAAGTTTAATAATAATAATTCTTGCTTTAGCATTCCCGAACAGTCTGACGTCAATTACAGGGGGCACTGTTAAGCCATGAGTTATTATTGTGTTTGCGCCTGTGAGGCGACTTAAGAAATTCAGCTGTCGGCCGACAGCTGAAGATCTTAAGTCGCTCCAAGCGGGTCCATGAGGTCAATCTGTTGGAGAATGCTAAGAGATGAATTATTATTGCTAAACTTGAATTTAATTTGGAATAAAGTCACTTTTATCCATGAAAACTTCACACATATAAATATGACATTAATATACTGTCATTTATAATTTAAAATTCTTTGAAAAAGGCAGTAATCTCCGAAACATTTAAGAGATTATTTTAAATATATACATATTAAAGTGAAACAGACCTTAAATCGCCGACTATCTAAATCTACTATATATATATATATATATATATATATATATGTATATTCGTATACCTTGGTATGATTCGTGACCTTGGTATGATAAGGTAAACTTAATTAGTCGGCGATTAAAGGTCTGGTTATTACTTCAAAGTGTATATATTTAAAACAATCCTACATGTTTCGGCAATGATGCCTTTGTCAAGGATATCCTTATACACACCTTATATATATATATATATAAGGTGTGTATAAATTGATCTACTAACTATACGTGACGACGTCCTTGGCCAAATTTGAAATTAAAAGTCTTAAGTTGTAAAATTTTGTGATAGTATTGACTTATTTCTTCATAATCATAATGAGCAAACAATACAACAAGTAAACACGGCAACATGAAAACTAATTAAAACTGTACAAACACGAAAAAAAAGAGATTACAGAAAGGATAAGCAAGTCGAGGTACATAAGTGTCAAAATTGAACACTAGAAATGCATTTGACTGAAATAACATTAGGCTACCTGTTTGGTGGCTATTTATTGTTTCGCAACGTTGTCAGATGTGTTTTTCGTCAAAATAAGTTAATAAACAAATATTAAAAATAAATTTTAAAATCAAAAAGAAAACTTCAACGAAAAAATAATAATAATTCTTTTTTATTATAAATTGTAACCCTTTCTGTCAACAAATATCGATTAATAACGTTTATTTAAAGACAAAAAGTCTGAGCTTTAGGAACCTCGTGCAGAGGCATGAAGCATGGTACAACATTTAGGATTTTAGACTCCGAATTTAACGAAGAACATCGCCACGTGTAGATAGTACTCCAACTTATGTACACTTGTATAGGTGTGTATGTGTGTGTGATTTACTGATGGTATATATTCCAATCAATAATAACTTTCTCAATAATATTTTATCGCTTAAAAATTGAATGTTTAAATGGGAATAAATTCATAAACAAAATGAAGTTTGCATAAGAATTAAAAAATATTATTTTAATTTTCTACCAATGTCATTGCATAATATTGTGTGTATGTCAGACGACATACAAATTTAATATCAGTGAATAAGTGCCTATTCATAACAGAGATTCGGTTAAGATACATACAAAGCAATTTTTTCTCAATTATATTTTACATTACGTTTCTTTATGAACTTTTTCTAACTAAAAAAGTTTAATTTAATTTTGTAAAGCTTTCTAGAACACATCTAACTCCTATTGAACTTGACACACATGTTTAAATAATAATAAAGATTTGCTTTGAGTTTGAAACTTGGTTGTTCAAATATTAACAGGCATTTTGTTTAGCTATATGGATAAGCATTTTATATGATCATTCTTCTATACTTTGAATTTTGATGATTGCATGTTGTTTATGAACATATCCTAAAATAAGCAAGCAGAAGTAACACCGACTGCTGGACATTGTATTATAATTAAATTTATAATAATTTTACATATAGTTTAATACAGAAGAAAGTAAGCGATCATAAAATTCCTGGTTATTTTGCGACATAATTTCTAGCACAATATTGATGTTTCTTCAAAGACTTGTGGTAGATTTAAAAATTATAAAGTCCACGCAATTGAAAGATTTGTGGCAATATGTAATTAATATAAGTTAATTAATATGAATTACTAATAATTACTTTCTTATAAAAATATTTCAGAATCTATAATGACGTTTATATTCCACATCCGTGAAATTGGGTGTAAATTCTTTCCAAATCCTTCTTCGATAATGTTTGAAATTTGTGGAGGAAAGAGGATACATATACCTATAATCATGGGCATACGTATCCTGTTTGTCTCACTTTGGGAAATCTGTTTCGTTTATAATTGAATATATTAGTGGTTCAAATTTTCGTCCTATGATTGACTATAGCATTTAATTTTAGCAAGAACAAAACAGACAATAAAATAACTGAAAGGGAATAGCTAAACCAATATTTGGTTTTGATTTTTGCATATAATATTGATTGAAAGAATAATATGCAAACCAAATGCAAGATAATTCATTTAAAAGGCATAATATAGTATATCAGAATAATTGAAACATACATGAGTAGGTAAACCCCACTAGTTTTGTATAATACAAAGGTATTTTTAATAATATAAAATATTATTAAAAATCTGGTGTGAAGAACACAAATACAGGTTCACTATTAATATTTTTTGTGAACGTGTCCGAACATATCCCTCCCCAGAGACGTAGATACGTATTTCGCCTTTCTACAGGCCCGTCGGTACGCCCCTGCTGGAGAAAGGATATTCTCAGACACATTCACAAAAAAGAACGACATCACCACATCACCGAAATTATCCAGACCGGGCGTAGAAGTAAATTCAGCCCCGTCCACATAACCAATGTGAAGTAACGACGCCCTACCAAAGGTGGCACAGCCAATCTCTCTAGAAACTGCATTTTGTTTGTGTCTTCACTCATACTACGGACTAACCGCATGTGTAATGTATCAGAATAATTGAAACATACATGAGTAGGTAAACCCCACCAGTTTTGTATAATACCAAGGTATTTTTAATAATATAAAATATTATTAAAAATCTGGTGTGAAGAACACAAATACAGGTTCACTATTAATATTTTTTGTGAACGTGTCCGAACATATCCCTCCCCAGAGACGTAGATACGTATTTCGCCTTTCTACAGACTTGTCGGTACGCCCCTGCTGAATTTACTTCTACGCCCGGTCTGGATAATTTCGGTGATGTGGTTCTTTTTTGTGAATGTGTCTGAGAATATCCTTTCTCCAGCAGGGGCGTACCGACGAGCCTGTAGAAAGGCGAAATACGTATCTACGTCTCTGGGGAGGGATATGTTCGGACACGTTCACAAAAAATATTAATAGTGAACCTGTATTTGTGTTCTTCACACCAGATTTTTAATAATATTTTATATTATTAAAAATACCTTTGTATTATACAAAACTGGTGGGGTTTACCTACTCATGTATGTTTCAATTATTCTGATACATTACACATGCGGTTAGTCCGTAGTATGAGTGGAGACACAAACAAAATGCAGTTTCTAGAGAGATTGGCTGTGCCACCTTTGGAAGGGCGTCGTTACTTCACATTGGTTATGTGGACGGGGCGAGGTATTTCGGCTGTCTGACAACAGGCAGCGCTGAATTTACTTCTACGCCCGGTCTGGATAATTTCGGTGATGTGGTTCTTTTCTGCGAATATGTCTGAGAATATCCTTTCTCCAGCAGGGGCGTACAAACGAGCCTGTAGAAAGGCGAAATATGTATCTACGTCTCTGGGGAGGGATATGTTCGGACACGTTCACAAAAAATATTAATAGTGAACCTGTATTTGTGTTCTTCACACCAGATTTTTAATAATATTTTATATTATTAAAAATACCTTTGTATAATATAGTATAGTATATTAACTACCTCACGGAAATATTTTCGCTATTCTAATTTATTAATAGAAATATTTGTAGTACAGTACCTGTCTATGGTTACTTAAATATTACTTTTTGTTTGAAATTTCTCATCTTTTATATATAACAGAAGAAGCAAACCACTCAATCATGACAATTATGTTATTTCCAAAAACGTTGGTCCAATAAAATTTAGATCGCTTTTATGTTAAAAAATCTATACGCACAAAATGTGTCCATTATCTTCTTATTGATTTTTTTTATGAATCGTCTTGATGGTCTTCGTGTTTAAGTGGTGCCCCAAGGGGCAGCTCGTTTCCTCAGCCAGGTCTCTCCCCTACACCAATGCCGCTGCTCGCATACTGACACGCCGATAGTCCCGTCGAACTCGACCTAACCGGACTGACACTGCTGTAACCGACGAAACCCGTATGCTGTTTGGCCTTAAGACGAAGCGAGGCGATGCTCGAAGACATAGCGGTGCAAGGTTCAGTACCAGCCCTATGATGATACACAGAATATGGATTAGTTGGGGTCGTATAAGGGCACGGTTGTGCAGCTACCGCTGATGGTGTGCTGGTCAGTCCCGTTCCCATGGCTCCCGGTAACATGGACGTCGTAGCTCCGCTCATGGAAGCTGCCGCGACGGACGTCGCTGCGTTAAATCCGGGTAAACTATGACTTTGATGGTGGTTCGAGGGTACAACAGGCCAGAAGGGTTTTGTACCTAAAGGACTGGGTACCTTCGCCCAATTGTTGTAGCTGTAAGAAGAGTAGATATCTGTGTCACTAAACGCTGGCATCAAACCGTTAAATTGAGTGCCAAAGCCACTCTTAAATTCTGCAGCGGCATTCATGGCATTCATTGCGTTCCGTTCGCGCTTCCTCCATTTCGCGCGTCTATTTTTAAACCATACCTGGAACAAAGAAAGAACATTTGTTAGTATCTCTATGATACATGCGTTTATTAATGTAAGTTTTATTGCAACAACTTGTTACATTTGTAATTTCTTATTTTTATCTTATTTTCTTATCGTCGTTACCCGGCGTATTATTTTTCATTTGCGAGTTTAAATTCATTTAACGCGTTCTTGTAGCGCCCTCTGATTTTTCTCACTAATTACTACGACTTTGCGTATCAATCGCCTATGCGAATCCTATCGTAGAGCGTGAAAAATTTATAGATTTGCCGAATATCGATTTCGAAGTTTGAGAAGTTTGTAAGAGGAAAGCGCCTGGTAAGTATAGTACCTTTTTGGCGACAATTCTTATACGGACTCCAGCTTCATTAAAACTTCTCTGGCGAAGACAAAAACCCAGACATCTTACACCCTAGTCTGCAGCTACCTCAGAATTTGATTCTCCAGTGTCAATTAGTGGAGAAGAAGACGTAGAATTTACAACTTTCGAAGGCGATTGTATGTAGATACCGACCTGTGCGCAATTTCCTGTGGACGGATGTAAAGACAGAATAACTCGTATAATATTTCTTTAATGCTATAATTTTTGTTATTTCTAAAACTAATTTACCGTTTTGAAATTTAATTACTCATGATTATCTATCTGTTGATTTTATAATAAATTTCCTATTAGATCTAAACTTTAATATACGTTTTGAAGTTTATACTCATTCATATTTGATTCTATTGTGTAAAATAATATATTTTTCTAAGATGTTTGAAATTTAATTACGATTCGTGTTTAATTTATTTAGCTTTGATGGTCTATAAGCTTATCTTTAACTTAATATTTATTTTTATTACTGTTTTGAATTTATCTAAGTTTCTATTCATTTTGGAACATAATATTTTAAACTAAAATTTCTTATTGCCGTTAGATTCTTGTCTTTATAAATACATAATTTGTTTATTGTCGCGTGACCATCTGCGTTCTCGGCTTTGAGAGACTTGTATAAAAACTATACGTTCTGGTACAGATGCACTGACGATAACGTCAATAAAATTCTAGAAAGACGAGTATATTTGAATAAAATTTTTAAATTACATGTAAAATAATTTGTTATGTGCATATTCTGAATGTATTATGTTGTACGGATATTTCTACGGATCCCTAGAAAGGGCTTTTATTTATTTAAATCTGTAAATCTAGACTATTTTCGGTATTTCTTTCTTTGCGTAATTATTTAATTAACATATATACCTTTGTTTTCTATTTCATGAGATATTTCAAGACATATTATGGTCAGTTTTTTTAATATAAAGTCACTCTTTTGTAACGACTAAATTTCAAAATTACTATATACGGAGTGATCATGTTCTTTAACAGGATATTTATTTGGTTTATGGTTGGTACTGGATATCATTTTCATTTAACGTTGTTTGTTTGTTTAATTTATTAATATACGAGTTTTCTCTCTGTTTCTAGCCTTTCTTTACATTTTTTCTCTCTCTTTAGCAAGTTGGCTGCTTTTCTTTTCGGATTGTAGGTATATTGTGGAGCATTTCGCCGTTTTGGATTCAACGTTTGTATTTACTGGTCTGTATGCGCATACTTCTCCGATCGCGCGATCCCTTTTCTCCGTTTTCATATTTGAGCTTCCGTAAGTAAAACTGAGTGGCGCTACCTACCGTCTTTTATTTAATCACAGACGCCGTCTCCACTGACTAAGGGCATATACAATAAATAGAAGCTCTCATAATACTTGTGCGATACGACTACCGGTTTCGATCTGTTTTCGACCATCTTCCTATCGCCATTGCTACACCGGCGCGCCGTAGGTAGCAAACTGGTAAGGTTTCAGAACACCTGCTCTTATAACTATAATGATGCGGAACTCAGAGCATCGCAAGGGTATTATAAACAGAATTTGCAAATTACTTTAACACCATTCATGATAAATCTGATGCAGAATATTGCAACTTGTGAACAAAAGTGTTATTTGGATAAAATATGTGGTTCACAAATATTAGTAACATTCAAAAAAAAATTATTTTCTTAATAATTAGCTGGTGGTTCAGTTATATATTGTCCCAATTGACAAATTCAATACATTTGTGATCAGAAGCTTGTTATTTTGCTTACATCAAACACAATATTAAGAATTTATTAGTTTCTTTTGATTAGTTCAGAAATTCAAATCAAATTCATTTATCTTAGATAGCTTACCGAACGAAAAATTGTATTTACGAAAACCGCAGTGATTTTAAGAATACTCTGGATTTATAAGGTGATTTATTTACTTATTTTCTAGACTCGCAGTGGATCATGAGAAAGGTCAATTCAGTAAGAAAAAAAAAACATTTAAATATAAACTAATAAATAATTAAAATCACAAAACATCATGCAAAATTCTGTTATTGGGATAGTAGCACTTTTGAGTTAAGAATTCTTTGGTCTTATTACGTTTACGACATGAGTTTTTAACTGTCGGGTAATATATTCATTAACTTTATAGCTAGATATTGAGGATTCTTCTCACTAAAACTGAATCTATATTTATACATTTCGAATGTGATAGTTACTCTTGTTCAACCTTGGTCACCTATCAAAGTTCTGTTTAGCATGTGAAGGCAGGACCCAAATATAGACACACGGTAGAGTGATAATTCCCAATTTAGGAAACAAATAAATCTCTGCAGCTAGTTCTACCAGAATTCCATGTCATTATGCTTACTGCTCGTTTTTGAAGTTTGCAGATAATCCCTATGCTAGTACACTGCGCGACATATAAAAAGTGTACAATTCCTATGAGCATAAAATCAGAGTTTTTTAGTTGCGTAAACTGGACAAATACATTCATACTGTCACTAATAGACTTCATAGGTTTTACATACATTGCTAATACCTATAACTTTAAGTCAAATTTGACAACTCAAATAAGACATATCGAATTTGATAAGCCTGACCTACATTGATAATATGCTAGTGTTCGGGTTTTATACAGGGTGGGGAAAAAGTACTGCATATCGCTTGTAACTTTTGAATGAGCAATTTAGTTAAAAAATTTCTTATACAAGAGATGGTTCATATAATATTTGACATCAATTAGTAGCATTATTTTTTTGAGTTCATTGTTTTAATGCAAGGCCAACTATTTTTTTTTTCTTAAATAGCGTATGTATTTTTTTACATATTAAAAAGACATTTTTCACGTGAATATAATGGCATGCAATTTATAGCGGGTTGTATAAGAAAATTTTCAAGAAAATGGCCAAAAACCTTTATGATTCCTAATGACAGGCTCTGTTGTCTTGATTTAATAAATTATTCTGTTTTTAAATATCAACATGACATAATTTAAAAAACTTGACAATCACGCGACATTTGATAAAATTTTAACATTTATTCGATTGTAAAACGTTAATTTATGTAAAAAAATGGAAAAAATTATCACAAAAAGAACAAATTGAAGTTTTTATTATGGTTGGTTACTAGTAGGAAACGTATGCAAGCTGAGGTACGTGTTTTATTTAATAATAAGCATCCTGAGCGGATGAACAAACTGTAAATCGTATTGCAAAACGGTTTCATGAGATGGGTACCGTTAAACACGCTCCAAAAACCGGCCGACCAAGAACAATGATTGACGGAGATAAAGCTCTAAACGTATTATTAAATGTTGAGGAGAATCCATAAATTTTATCCTGAACTCTAGTTTCAAATAATGAAATGTGCTCCACCTAATTATGGAGCAGGAGTAAAAGAGTACTTAAATGAGGTGTTTCTTGACAGGTGGATTGGTAGTAGAAGTCTTATCAAATAGCCTGCTATGTCTCCAGATTTAAATCTTGGATTATTTTTATGTGAGGCCATTTAAAAACTGTTGTTTACCGAAATCGACTGAAGTCAATCCGATTTCACCAATTGCACTCCAAAATGTTTTGCAGGGGTATAGAGACCGACTAGGTCATTGTTTGACACTAAATGGTGCCCATTTTGAGCACTTAAACAATTTATTTTGTCAAGTTCCTTTTTTTTGGTTTTCAAATTAACTCACCGCTTTTGTTTGTACGAATTACAATAAGACTTTATCTTAAGAATGTTTTTTTTTGTTAATTTAATTAAAATTTTATAATTTTACCATAGTAAAGGTTTTTGACCACTTTCTTGAAAATTTTCTTATACAATCCCCTATAAATTCATATCGTTATATTCGCCAAAAAAAATGTCTTTTAAATATAGAAAAAAATATATGACGCTATTTAAGAAAAAAAAGTTAGTTGGCCTTGCATTAAAATAGTTAACTCAAAAAAAAACGAATGCTACCAAGTAATGCCAAATATTATATGAATCATCTTTTGTATAAAAAAAAATTTAATTAAATTGCTCATTCAAGAGTGATATACAGTACTTTTTCCCCAGCTGTTGGACAGTGTGCGCCATACATCATAACATAAAATAAGTGTATTATTTCGGAAGTAAACTACTTTGAAGGAAAGTAAATAAATTCGAAAAAAGAATAAGCGTTTTGGCAGTCCTTTTGGATCATATATACAGTATATATTCGGCAGTAAACGCCCTAGATATACTATACACGTGAAACCAACTTTGTTCCCAGTTCGTAACGTGCGTATGTATTAACAACAAGAATGTCAAATATTTTAAAACGTAAACGTAACGTGCTAACTATTAAACAAAAACTTGATTGAAATTGTGAAAAAACATAAGAGTTGGGTTAGTGTATCACAGTTAGCAAACAGTTATGACATAGGACAACAAACTGTACGCGATCTAGTAACAAACAAATTAGAGCAATTTATTTCAAAAGTAGATAGTGAAATATTATTGACTAATCGCAAAACAACAAAAAATTCTAAATTTCAACAACTTAATGAAGCTATGTCCTTGTCGTTTTTACAAAAAAGAGCAGAAGGTATACCTATATCGTTACGAATGTGCACTTGCAAAGCCCAATATTTTTATCAGCAGCTTAAAATTGAAGGTAAATTTAGTGCATCAAATGGCTGGCTATATCGGTTCAAGAAGCGACACGGAATACAAGAAGTGGCTATTCAAGGGGAAAAGTTAAGTGCAAATCCTATTGCAATGGTAGAATTTTGTTATAAGTTAGAGAATATCATACATGAGAATAATTTTACGCCTGATCAAATATATAATGCGGATGGGACTGCATTATTTTGAAGAGCAATGCCTTCAAGAACTCTCGCAGGCGAAAACGAAACAAGTTTTGTTTCAAGGCAAACAAAGACCGGATAACTGTATTGTGTTGTGCTAATGCATCCGGTAGACACAAATTAAAATTAACAGTAATTGGCAAATCCAAACGGCCAAGAGCTTTTGTAAATACAAACATATCTTCACTTCCAGTACACTATTACAATCAATATGCTGGATGGATGAATCAAGACATCTTTCAACACCGGTTTTTCCTTAGTGAAAATAATTTACCAACAAAAGCATTATTGCTGCTTGATAATGCGCCTTCACATCCAACGCAGTCCGTTTTAATGTCAGAGGATGGAAATATACTTGTTTTACATTTTTCATCGAACGTAACAGCAGCTGCACAGCCAATCGATCAAGGCGTCATTGAAGCAATGAAAAGATACTACAGAAAAAACCTCATGTCAAATTTAGTGCAGGAAAATATTGATCTGTTAACGTTTTGGAAATCTCTAAATATAAAAGATGCAATTTATGGGATCGCAAGCGCTTGGAATTTAGTGAAAAATATAGCAATAAAGCGAACATTTTCGAAGATAATGACTTTAGGGGAAGTTCTTGAGGGGGGGGCGTGAGACTTGATAAGTTGGAACATGCGACTGATTTACGAGCAACGTCTAGTAGTGTACATAAATGTAACATAAAATCCTTAAAAAACTTAGGAGAAAATTAAATTAATGAATGCTTCAATTGTGATAGCTATCATCAAGGACATCTAATATTTGCTGATGAAAATATTGTGAAGGAAGTTGAAGGGACAGTAGTATCAGAAGAAGATAGCGATGAGGAAGCTAACAGTTCAGTCAGTAACCATATTACACATTCCCAGGCAAGTGAAGCCATTAATATTGTTCTTCGATATTTTGAAAATCAATAGAATACTCAAATGGCAGACATTTCACATTTAAGAAGGTTAGAAGAGATTATAAAAAAATTAGAATAGTTCAAAAAAGCAAACAAACAAAGATGACAAATTTCTTTAGAAAATTAGAATAAAATATCATAGATGTAAAATAGATGTATTATGTATTTTTGTTAATATGTTTTAAAGTACTTAACTTTGGATTTCAAATATTATTTGCTGTCCACCTTATTTTTTTTATCCATGATTTTCGATTATCTGTGCTTGGTACAATCCCAACTACTATCGATAACAGAGGGTCTACTGTATTCCATATAATTTAATCTTTTCATTTTTCATACGTTTTTATTTCAAGAACACTCGATATAGTATAACTAAGTGTATGGTGTAGTATATTCATAAATTACAATAATCTGTCAGTTAGTGTATATGTAAGCCAAAGTAAGTTTGGTGATACAATATTCGCTTCACTGCATAAATACATTTAGAAAACATTTTTTTAAAAATCTTTATGAAAAAGGTTAGATTATTGTTTCAAAAAGAGTACAGGATATCGCAAAAATTCTAGAGAAAATCGCCACTCACTCGAATAATTTTCCTTTTATTACATCCGAATAAAAAAAAGGAAAGAGAAGTATAGGAAATATAAGGCGGAAAGAGAACATGTAAACGGTTGGTCGCAACCAATCGTACAGCTCGTCTATCTTCATTCAGGCGCCGCAATTAGACGGGTCGTTGGCTACGGCGTGTTCAGGGAAAACTAAATGAACCCCTCGATGGACGTACGAGATGGGGGTCGTATCGATGGTAGATGAGGGTTTCTCACCGCAGCCGTTGAGTTTCTCTTCTTTCGTGGGTGGAAATGAGAAGATTTCTTCGCTTCAGATGAAAGACGCGCGTAATGGAAGATGACGAGGAAAATGGTGGCTCGTTTTATAAAGACTAATTTAGAAGCACCCGAATCCATATGTCACTATAGTTCTGAAAGGTGTCCCCTTTCCTGAATATATAGTTTTCAAGTTTGGAAATAATGGCATAGAGTGTTTTCGTGAACGAATATAAATTAAAACAAAATAGTTTGTTTTGTATTTACTTATAAATCCTATTGACCAAGTTATACAGAAATGTATAATTGAGAGGTAAATTCATTTTGTATAGTATCTAACGCATTTGTGATAAAAATTCGAATGTAAAGACGATGGTTATTACTCTTAATTGAATTCATTTACAGATAGAATATCTATTCGTTTAGTCACCATTTTAACAAAAGAATTTTCTACAATCTCTTACTACTAACTTACCTGCTAATATTTTAATTTGAAAAGATTTGTAGTTAATTATTTAGGTTTTGCTTATAATTTAGTTTTAGACTGATCAACGAATTTTAATTTTTTTAATTTTTTCTCAAGAAACTATGTATAATAAACAATAAATTTATTTTGGCATATCAGGTTTCAGAAATAAATATTTAAAAGTAAATGAAATAATATTAATTATGTATGTACAGTCGGCGCAACCCAAATATGAACGCTATTTGGTTGTCATTTGATTTTTTACTGAAATTCATTACTGTAATTCTGGCTTTGGCCAAGGGTATTACAAAGAGAGGGGATACTATTGAGAACATAAATATATTACTTTTATTAGTGCCTTTCTGTTGAATCGGTATTATTTATATTAAATGTGCAATAAACTAATTAGAAGAATCTTCTTGGCATGGTCAAAATTAAATGTAGCATGTTTTAGGAATTCACGAGCTCTTCCCAACGATTTTCAATAAATTCTCAGAGTTGACCGCGGTTTACCGGCCTAAATCTCTTTGATATATCTTTTTGACTAAGCCCCATACATTTTCAATTGGGTTCAAGTCAGGACATCTTGCTGATTATGGCAATACATTTATGTTATTGTTGGTCCACTCTCTTATTATTCGAGTAGTATGAACTCAAGAATTATCCTGTAATAAAAATCAATTATTATAAACATTTAGTGTATTCCTTACTGTTTTCTTGCATTAATTATCAGCTGCTAATCACCCATCAATTTGCCATTGCAGAACCATTGACGCTTATCCACGCCCGAATATTGACGGAAAAGCGGCTACTATTAGTAGCACCCAACGTATAATTCTCCTCGAATCTTGAGTTTCTAGGACGATAAACTGGTAACCTTCCGTTGTTAGAATATTGGAATGTCTTAATTCTTCATCGGAAAACACCACACTGTTCCAAAATTCTTCTCCGTGATTTAAATATTAATTTGCAAACTGCATACTCCTGCGCTTATTTGCCGTCAAAAAAACTTTTCGGACAGCAGCGCAGTTTTTTAAGCCAGCTTGTTGTAAACGCATTTGAGCTGTTTTGGTAGATCCTGGGAATAGTGTTTCTTCTCGTACTTTCACAGCCGTTCCAAAAGAATTTTGACGGATATATTCTACGAGAGCATTGTCTTCGTTTTCATTAGAGACCTTCCCTACACCTTGTCTGAAAGGTCTTCGCAATTTATGTTATTTTGCCAGCATTTTTTAATGTAAAATATGCAAATTTACTGACACTTAAATCAGCAGCAACTTCATTGAAAGATTTTCTTCCAATTTTGCTATAGCCCTCGACTTTTGAGCCTCAGTTAAATTGTAAATTTTAAAAAATTTATTTGGCAATAATTATTATGATCTGTCAAATTTAAATGAGACAAACGACTATGATGTAAAATGTGAATTGCACCATTAAATTTTGACGTTCACATTTGGGTTTCGTCAATGGTATATTATATGCAGCTGTATGGTATCGTCCTATTTAAAATGGTTTTCTTTTTACTTTTATTTTATACGGTTCTTCGACACTTTTTGATATCAATGTCTAACAATAACCAGTAAGCATTTCACTGTTCCACTTGCCCTGATAACATTTTTCAATAACAAAAATGTCTTGATGAAACCTTTCGCCGCATTCATGACTCACGTCACCGAGGTTAGGAGGAAAGAAATCTAAATGCGGGCGCAAAAAATGTATTTTAAGGCTCATGTTATAGTCCAATTTATGGTAACTTCCAAGAATTTCATTAACAAGTGCTACATAATTGTCAGATTTTCTGTTTCCTAGAAAATTGTGGGCCACATTCTTAAAAGCATTCTAAGCAATACGCCCCAAGTAACTTAAAGTTTCCTCAAACTCCTTATCTTGTTGTAGAAGTTTAATCTGGGGTCCTACAAAAATTTTCTCTTTAAGTTTTGCATTTGAGATTTTGGGGAATTTTTGTTTAAGGTATTGAAATCCACTGCCATCTTTATCAATTGCTTTCACGATATTTTTCATTAAACCTAATTTTATGTGTAATGGCGGTAGAAGTATTTTATCAGGTTTAACTAGTGATATTCTTTTGTCCAGAAATATACTGAGCTCTGACTGGCCACTCTTTAACAATGTAGTGGAAATTTCTACTCGGTTATACGAAGAATTGCTGTTTCCTTTCTGAGTGGAACAGTCGCCCAGAAAGAAAACAGCAATTCTTTGTATAACCTAGTTGTAAGCCGAGCAGAACTGCTACGACTTTGAAGTCTGAGCTGATATACCATTTGTACATTTTGTAATTAATTCTGTCTAGAAGAAAAGTCATATTTTCATACATTTTTTTCGTGGTCAACGGGGATGGATGGCTAAACTATGTAAAGAAGAACAGCTTTCAAACCCAATTTCGAAGCATCGACAAAGAGATTCCATTCTTCGGGATGGTGTTGGTAATCGAATGCCAACATCGAATCGTCGACATTATTGCAGTATGAAAAACCCTTGTCGTTTAAAAAATATTGTGATAGTTCTTTCTGGCGATTACGATACACAGAAATATGTGTGCTTGGAGTTAACAGTTTCCATCCTTGGAGTCTAGCTTGGTATTTCTGCTTTAGTTTTTGACAAATTCAGGTCTTGAATAATATCATTTAATTCTGATTTATTAGGTGTGCTCCATACTTTGCAGATGGCAAATATTCATCATCGCTGGTCGATAACTTAAAACTTGCTTCTTCTAAACCAACTGTACGTAAGGAGTTTATTTCAGGTACCAATTTAATATATTACATTTTCAATATTCAATATTGTTGTTTTTTTCAGCCTTCGCAAGCGGATATATTGGCATCTTCGGATGTACCCACTGATAAACAATTTAGTTTGCGAGCAATTGCGGCAAAGGAATACAATTCTTCTCAGGATTTTGTCAGATGCAACTGTCACAAACAATGTGGTAGCAGAAAGTGTAATGTGTACTGAACAAGATAAAATGTAATATCAAATGTCATTGTACTTCATGTTCCAATAAATAATGAAATAAATGTTATGTTCGTTCCAGTACTGCATTTATTTTAATAAAAAGCGCCTTTTTGTCATATTATGAAAGCATCAACTAACATGTCGGGATCTGTTCAGAATAAGTTAGCCAGATGCTGAATTCTGTATTATTTCGGCATGTGGCCATCTGGGGATATGTCCAAATATATCGGCCACGGGCTGAATTCATCGTCTGCTTCAAACAGATACATTTAGTCCATCTGTGTTCAAGTTTCTTTATTCCGTATAACCCGGCAAAATAATCGTCCATTGTTGAAGTTAGTCTGCACAAATGAAGATTTGTGCAGAACTTTTTGGCCACAGAGAAAATATTTTAATTTAGAAAATAGATAAAAGTCCGATGATGCTAGGTCTGGAGAATATGGACAGTGTGGTACAAATTCCAACCTTGAGTCTTCAATTTTTTTTTGCATTAACCATATTGGAATGCACAGATGCATTATCATGCACATTATGATGCACTTCATTTTTAGTATTTTCTGGACGTGTTTCTGCAGCAGCTGTCTTCAAACGATCTAGAAGATTTGCGTAATATTCGCCGTTTATGGTCTTGACCCTTTGAAGATACTTATCAACAATATTCCTTTTGCATCCCAAAATACCGATGCCATCACCTTTTCCGTCGATAAAACTGTCTTGGTCATCTTTGGGAGTTGGTTCTTCACAAGTAATATATCGGCGCAAAAATCTGTTGTGTTGCGTTTAAACATTTCTAAATAACTTTTGATATTTGACAGCGAACACGTCAGTAAGCGCGGCACCCATCTTGCCGACAGCTATTTGATATTAAGTGCAAAATATAAAGAACCCCTTCCTTGGATATGCCCACTGCCTCTGCTGTTTCTAACGCTTTCAATCGACAGTAACAAATCATGGATTTTATCCACCATACCTGGACTTGTCGCAGTTTTCGGCCCTCCACTGTGGGGATCATTTTCTAAGCTGGTCCTGCAACGCTTAAATTCATTTCTGATTTTCTGATCCCATTTTCTGATGGTTATATACAAAGGACAACCCTCACCTAGTTTATTTTATCTCGCATAGGAGAAGCCTTTCTTTGAAAGATACTTAATCACCGCACGATGTTCAAATTTATCCACTTACACTTAATTAGCAGCAGGGTAAAATTTAATAAATTGCCTACGAATCACGCTTTGCCACATATTAATTTATCAAACACTAACAGTAAACTGACAAAGCTTCCGTTATCAAAATGTAATGTGCATTTTTTTTATTTCACGGCCTACTCTAGGCGGCCGCGTGAATAAGTCACCTCGTCTTCGTACTTTTTATCTTCTTTTAAATTGAACACCAGAGATGCGAAAAACTGTAAAATCTGCAACATGGAATACCCTAAATTTTAAAACTAAAAACAATGTAAATTCTTTCAATGGAGACTGTGGTTAAATAATAATTTAAAAAGGTATATAACCCCTTACCACAAATTGATAGTCGTATCCTAAATACGTATTTCGACAACTAAGTTGTCATCATCAGTAGGTAAAAACTACTAATTAAAGTCACACGGGGCACAATAAAGTAAGATAAACGCTTACGCACAACTACTATACACTGCAACCCTGTAAAGACTAAATTTACCATGCACATTTCAAACTACGAGATAAAACACTTGTCTCTTTGGAAAAGGTTCTTAAACATCTGTTAAAATATCGAACAAAGGGACGGCAAAAATTCTTCTCTAAATGCGGCGCCAACTAAAAACGATTTTAAAGCTACGGTGACCTACTAATAAACTAAATGAAACACC
Source organism: Melolontha melolontha (assembly GCA_935421215.2). Classification (NCBI taxonomy): domain Eukaryota; kingdom Metazoa; phylum Arthropoda; class Insecta; order Coleoptera; family Scarabaeidae; genus Melolontha; species Melolontha melolontha. The sequence continues at coordinate 28,252,576 of OW285243.1, read as the reverse complement.
TATATTTCCACAAAACACTAGTATAATTAAATGTATGAGCATTTCATGTGCAATGTACAAATTAATTGTTATTATTTAAACGTGTTATATTCCAATACGCAGGTAGTGACAAAATCTATATTGGGTCCGAATGTAGAAACACTTTCCATTAACAAAAGGTTAAGAAGTCGTATCGTAAAGGCCGAACTCTCATGACAATTCTGAGAAAGACAAAATTAAGAAGAGGCGTTATATGTGAAAAACTAGACATCCGGCTTGTTGTATTATACTAAATGAGAATAACAATCCTCGTGAAAAGGGTCAATAAATAATTAGATATTGTAGGTGTATGATTTAGAATTTAATTATAAATAGGTGACAATGTGTTATATTAAATGAGAAACCATTTCGGTGAACAGGAGGTTTATGAATAATTAAATATTGTAGGTATATAAATTTAAAAGTTAATTATAAATAGGTGACAATGTTCTAGTTAAGGGGTTAAGCAATTTAATATAATGTATAGAATTCACGGTAGGCTCTGGGTGTGTAGGAGGTAATTTTGGATATTAAATGAGAATTCAATTCACGTGAAAAGGGTCTTGAATAATTGGATATGGTAGGTATATAATTTAAAAGTTAATTATAAAAAGGTGACATGTCCTAGTTAAGGAGTTGCGCTATTTAATATAATGTATGGGATTCACGGTAGTCTCTGGGTGTACTAAGGAGGTAATTTTGCATATTAAATGAGACTCACTTCACGTGAAAAGGGGGGGGGGGGGTCTATGCATAATTGGATATTGTGGGTATTTAATTTAAAAGTTAATTATAAATAGGTGGCATGTCCTGGTTAAGGAGTTAAGCAAAATAAAATAATGTATAGAATTCACGGTAGGCTCTAGGTGAAACATGATAAATAATTTAATAAACAAAAACATCCGGTACATCTGTTCCCCAAAACGCGAAACAAGATTTACATTTCGTGAAACAAGCCGAATGCTTCATTCAAAAACCATTGTTTAGGAGGTAATTGTATTATTTCACGTGTATGGATTCCCACATGTCTATAATTACTGATGTTACATCCCCCACCCACTTATAAAAATGTGAATAGACTACTGAAACGGTATTGGAGATTTATCGCTATTCAAGGAGGTATGTTTATTTTTCACGATAAATATACTTTCGTAAGCATCAAGTTCATGGGGTTTATTAATTCCTTTTATCAATTTCAAACCTGTAATCGGTACATTGTGTAGTGTGCTCAAAGCGTGATTTGCGACATTTGATTTATCCGGTCTATTGTATTTGATATGTGCTATGTGTTCTTTAAAACGTGTTATTATGGGTCGTTTAGTTTGGCCTATATATTTCAAATTACAATCCGCGCAACTAATTTCATAGATCCCTGATTTCGAATTGGAATTGATTTTATCTTTAGTATTCCCTAGCAGACTTTTGATATAATATTATAATTAGAAAAACTAAAATAAAAAATACGATCCGCGAATCCACGAGTTTGATACCCCAAAATAACCAAGAGAAAAAGTACATATGTCTACCATACCACCCTGTCACGAAAAACATTAATAGAATTGTGAAAGAAAGAGGTCTCCAGGTAGCATTTCGGTCTGAAAACACTATCAAAAGTCTGCTAGGGAATACTAAAGATAAAATCAATTCCAATTCGAAATCAGGGATCTATGAAATTAGTTGCGCGGATTGTAATTTGAAATATATAGGCCAAACTAAACGACCCATAATAACACGTTTTAAAGAACACATAGCACATATCAAATACAATAGACCGGATAAATCAAATGTCGCAAATCACGCTTTGAGCACACTACACAATGTACCGATTACAGGTTTGAAATTGATAAAAGGAATTAATAAACCCCATGAACTTGATGCTTACGAAAGTATATTTATCGTGAAAAATAAACATACCTCCTTGAATAGCGATAAATCTCCAATACCGTTCAGTAGTCTATTCACATTTTTATAAGTGGGTGGGGGATGTAACATCAGTAATTATAGACATATGGGAATCCATACACGTGAAATAATACAATTACCTCCTAAACAATGGTTTTTGAATGAAGCATTCGGCTTGTTTCACGAAATGTAAATCTTGTTTCGCGTTTTGGGGAACAGATGTACCGGATGTTTTTGTTTATTAAATTATTTATCATGTTTCACCTAGAGCCTACCGTGAATTCTATACATTATTTTATTTTGCTTAACTCCTTAACCAGGACATGCCACCTATTTATAATTAACTTTTAAATTAAATACCCACAATATCCAATTATGCATAGACCCCCCCCCTTTTCACGTGAAGTGAGTCTCATTTAATATACAAAATTACCTCCTTAGTACACCCAGAGACTACCGTGAATCCCATACATTATATTAAATAGCGCAACTCCTTAACTAGGACATGTCACCTTTTTATAATTAACTTTTAAATTATATACCTACCATATCCAATTATTCAAGACCCTTTTCACGTGAATTGAATTCTCATTTAATATCCAAAATTACCTCCTACACACCCAGAGCCTACCGTGAATTCTATACATTATATTAAATTGCTTAACCCCTTAACTAGAACATTGTCACCTATTTATAATTAACTTTTAAATTTATATACCTACAATATTTAATTATTCATAAACCTCCTGTTCACCGAAATGGTTTCTCATTTAATATAACACATTGTCACCTATTTATAATTAAATTCTAAATCATACACCTACAATATCTAATTATTTATTGACCCTTTTCACGAGGATTGTTATTCTCATTTAGTATAATACAACAAGCCGGATGTCTAGTTTTTCACATATAACGCCTCTTCTTAATTTTGTCTTTCTCAGAATTGTCATGAGAGTTCGGCCTTTACGATACGACTTCTTAACCTTTTGTTAATGGAAAGTGTTTCTACATTCGGACCCAATATAGATTTTGTCACTACCTGCGTATTGGAATATAACACGTTTAAATAATAACAATTAATTTGTACATTGCACATGAAATGCTCATACATTTAATTATACTAGTGTTTTGTGGAAATATAGGTGTTTCATTTAGTTTATTAGTAGGTCACCGTAGCTTTAAAATCGTTTTTAGTTGGCGCCGCATTTAGAGAAGAATTTTTGCCGTCCCTTTGTTCGATATTTTAACAGATGTTTAAGAACCTTTTCCAAAGAGACAAGTGTTTTATCTCGTAGTTTGAAATGTGCATGGTAAATTTAGTCTTTACAGGGTTGCAGTGTATAGTAGTTGTGCGTAAGCGTTTATCTTACTTTATTGTGCCCCGTGTGACTTTAATTAGTAGTTTTTACCTACTGATGATGACAACTTAGTTGTCGAAATACGTATTTAGGATACGACTATCAATTTGTGGTAAGGGGTTATATACCTTTTTAAATTAAAAACAATGTTTTTCAGAAAAAAAGAAATAATTTGCAACTCCAATATTACATTTGTTTGATCAATATAGTATAGCCTACTTCTAAGTTTACCAATTTTGGTATATCATTACTCAAGTTAGCCTTTTTTTTAGAAGAGATGTATGAAGTGCTTTAGCCCATATAAATTTAATAGCGTTTTTGTGAATTGTTCCGAAATTTTAAAATCTTATTCCTATAGCTCATTAGCTTAATATGTCCTTGCTCGCTATGTCATAAATTAACACCAGCCCAAAAGATCTTATCGATTGGTGCAAAGCTACTCTCGGACATTTTGTTTGCGGACCTTTTCACTTAAATAACGTGCCTTCAAAAACTATCCTCATTAGAGACGGCTATGTTTTTTTAATTGTTGGTGACAGTGCGCGTAATCTATCACAAACGTATAATTTTAATAATACCAAAGTAGATGTTAGAAATGACCATTATTTTGAAGACAATGTTGAAATCAATGCTTCATGCTTTCAAAACCATTTATTAGGATTTCTTGGGTCAGGATGTCAGCACAAGAATTCACAATAGCATTACGAAGCCTTCGATCGAAACCATTTTCTTGAAAATGGTATTCTTTAAATATGGAAAAATAAAATAGCCTAAAATTGTCAAATCTGGAGATCTTGGAGAAAAATTAATAATTCTAGTAACGAAAAATTCTTTTAAAAAAGCGATCGTTTCACAAGATTTATGCGCTGGTGAATATTATCTTGCTGGGAATATCCTTTCGAAAGTTCATCAACATGAAGTTCATTAATAAATGGCTCTAATAATTCATTTCAATATCTTTCAGCAGTTATGGTTTGATTAAAAAATATATGCCCAATAATTCGTCCTCTTGCTAACCAGACGCCTATTTTTCGTGGATGTAGTATAGTTTCCACATTCATGAGAGCAAATTCTCATATGTTGCTTGTTTAAATATCCTGAAACATGGAACCAAGCCTCATCCGAAAAGAAGCATTTGTTGATAATGTCATTATTATTTATGTAGTTCAAAAATAATAGACAATAATGTGTTCTCGTAACAAAATCTACCAGTTTGAGTTCCGAAATTGCTTGAATTTTATATAAGTTCTTTTTTGAAATAGTATGACATGTTCCCACTGACAAATGAACTTGTTGTGATACTTTTGCGATTGATTTTTTGGGTGAGTTATCCAATCGACGTCGAATATCCTCTATGCAATTTGTTGTTCGTTTTCTAGGTGCTCCACCGCCAGATTTACGAGTTATTGCCCCTGTTTGAGTATGTTTTTGCAGTTGTGCATAAGTAACCGACAGATTGGAATACTGTTGCTGGAAATCCTGGAATAAATCCAACCTTAATTTTTCTTATTTTTGGCCAGTTGTATAGTAACTTTGAATAATAAATATTTTATGCCGTAACTCTAACATTAAAATAAAATAATTTATAAAATATAAGCGTAAGCAGAATTTAAAGTTCTCTAAAGCTTCGCATGTGCACCAATCTTTGATTACTTAATTACTTAAAGGCACGTTATATTCGTATGATCCCTAAAAAGACCAACAGTCGGCTTTTTTCTTCGAAGGTGAGTCTACTCTGACAGAACTTTTTCTTGAAAAAAGCTGTAACAAGGAGATGTTCGTTATCTTCTTCGGTGCCACTAAAACTTCAATTCTGAGGTCGTTATAATCGACCAAGGAAGATGATAACGTGTTCCCACATACTGATATTTAAAACATTGGCTTACATAGCTTTCTAAGATATTCTGTGTTTCTTACATTAAAAATATGTACATCTATTTGTGAATGCCGATTATTCAATAAATGTTACAAGAAATATTATTAATTGTGAGCTGAATTATCTCGAATCTAACTGTTATAGAGAGATAACTATTTCATAGATGTAACAGTGCGAAACCGAATATAAATGAGAGAGGTTGACAGTTCGCGTTTGTCTGTTGATTAAAATTTGTCGCTAGTGACAGGTACCCAAAGTTAGGCATGAATAGGTAAATTTGAATGTGTGTATGTTTATAAACGTAATAGCGTCAATATCATTTATGGTACACAATAGAGTAAGGATTTATACGAACGCCGCAGATCACAACTGATTCAGTTGTCATTGCGCTTTTGCGAGTTAATCCATTCTCCCAGTTTGATCATTATTTGTTCGTAACCAAACCATACTATTATTACTGAGCTTCGGAATAAAGCGAATAAATTGTATACAATAACACTTAGCTCGTAGGAATTTAATGTGTTTAGTAAATTTTATGACAAGCATAAGATTATATGTTTTTACAACGTGTGTTCATTTGAAAAGTCAATCTAGGTTACTTTGAAATTTTGATAGAATAAGACGCATATATATTAGTATGTGTTTGTTGTTCCGTAAACGTAAATCCAAATGACATTTGATAATGTCAATCACATTTGTTATTTATTTGTATGTATGAAACTGTCACAATATACGACTTCGTAGGTTAAGTAGTAAATTTTAATTTACGACATACTTCAAAATGTTCTCAGTAAATCACATGCTACTAGATTGACTTTTCAAATGAACACCCGTTATAAAATAAAGGAAAAATAAAACAGCATGAAACTAAATAAAAATATATACGACAATCAGTACTAACAATACAATACTTTACAAATCTCCACAATTCTTAATAATTAAGAGAACATATTTTCGTATTGTAAATGTAAGATTACAATTTAATGTCATATATCTCGCTTGGAAACTCTCAAACTTTCCATGATTTCATCTCAGATTTCAGGCTGGAACCGACGTTTCGTCCACTCCTACAAGGTAAATTCTCAGAGCTGTTAGTGCTTACGTTACCACACTGAAACTTGTAAGAGTAAACGAAATATCGGTAAAGCAAAAAGCAAGCAGTGCCACCCCGGAAATCGAGATGAAATAATGTCACAGGTATTTCAGAATTTACATTATACAATGCTTTGCAAATCATATATGAATAGTGTATAATGTATAGTCCCATGCGCATACACACAAATATGTATATATATGTATATATATATATGTATACATATATACAACGTGTTCACTTAAGTATGAGACAAATGGGAAATATTTTTATTTTTGATTTCACAGAAAGCTTTATAGAAAAGAAAAGTTCGTGCATCCTAAGAAACTTGATATTTTGTATTCAGGGTTGCGTTGTATTACTTGGTTAGAGGAAAAATTAAAAAACATTGATGTTGCCGTAAGAGTACGCTACACTTATTTTAAAGATATCAAAAATATTCATTTAAAAATGTTGTTTCAAATTTGAAAATATGCTCAAATACGAATTGTTATTTAAAATTTCGAAAAAATAAAAATAAAATTATCGAGCAATAATAATAGCAAATACGCAATAGTTTTTAACATCCATCTATGTGACAGTAGTTCTATGGTTGTCGTTTGTATTGTCACTTTAGTAATAAATTTTATGTGATTGTCAGATCCGCTGTCACTTTAATAATTAAGTAATTTTAAGACAATTCATTAAGTTATTACCTACCAACTATGGCTGAACGGTTAACTATGCAAGAGTGAGCTGAATTAATTCTTATTTGCGGAGATAACTACAAAACATGTAGAGACGCAGCTGATATTTTTAATGAAAGACATCCCAACAAATTTATTAGTTTCCAAAGCGTCTCAGGAATTTTAAATCAGTTTAAAGCAACTGGTAGTTTAGAAATGCATTATAAAAAAAGTAGGGAAAAGCAAGTGAGACATTTCGAAAATTCTTTACGTGTTATGCAAAGTGTAATTGAAAATCCCAAAATTTCTGTCAGAAAAATTGTAAGCAATTTGGATATTAAAAAATCATCAGTAAGCAACATTTTGATTAACAATAGATATCACCCCTATAAGCCAAGATATATTCAAACTTTGCAGGAACGGGACTACAACAATAGATTTGAATTTTCTTTGGATATTCAAGGTACATTAGAAACGCAGAAAACGTTTTTCAAAAGCATTTTGTTTACTGATCAAGCAACCTTTACTACTAATGGTGTTGTGTGTGCACAAAATTGTCGTTGGTGGTCGCCTGACAGCCCACATTTTAGAATTCGCTGCAAGAATCAATATTCGCAAAAGGTAAACGTTTGGTGTGGAATTTTAAACAATGTGTGTTTGGTGTGGAATTTTTTTGGTCCGTATTTTTTTCAATCGTCATTAAATTCACAACGATATTTGGAATTTCTACAAACATACCTCGATAACGAATTAGACGAATTGCCACTAAATATTATAAGAACCCTTTGGTTTATGCATGATGGAGCACCTGCACATAGTGCACGAATAGTTGTAGACTATTTAAATGAAAAATTTGGAGAAAGATGGATGGGACGAAATGGACTTTTCCATGGCCAGCGCGCTCGCCCGACTTAAACCCCATGGATTACTTTATCTGGGGATGGCTAAAGAATAAAGTATATTCAGAAAGGCCCTTCTGAATATACTTTATTGTTACAACATGCATGCGAGGATTTCAACAGGCGTACAAACATATGCATTCAACGAGAGGGGCATCATTTTGAATAGCTTTTTTTTGTTTGTATTTCTGAATTTGTTGTTTTTTGTTAATTTCATATTTATTTTGTAATATAAAAATGTATTTTCATAAAGTTATATGCAAATGATTTTTGTTTCATTCTATTGCATTTCAGCGATAAAAAATTGATATCGAATGTAAATGATTTCACGTGCAATTACATAAAATTTATTATTAAAGTAACAATACAAATGACAACCATAGAACTACTGTCACATAGATGGATGTTAAAAACTATTGCGTATTTGCTATTATTATTGCTCGATAATTTAATTTTTATTTTTTCGAAATTTTAAATAACAATTCGTATTTGAGCATATTTTGAAATTTGAAACAACATTTTTATATGAATATTTTTGATATCTTTAAAAATAAGTGTAGCGTACTCTTACGGCAACTTCAATGATTTTTAATTTTTCCTCTAACCAAGTAATACAACGCAACCCTGAATACAAAATATCAAGTTTCTTAGGATGCACGAACTTTTCTTTTCTATAAAGTTTTCTGTGAAATCAAAAATAAAAATATTTCCCATTTGTCTCATACTTAAGTGGACACGTTGTATATACATATATATAATATCTTCGTGACCTGGGTATGATAAGGTAAACTTAATAAGTCGGCGATTAAAGGTCAGACCTTTAATCGCCGACTTATTAAGTTTACCTTATATATATATATATATATATATATATATATATATATATATATATGGTAAACCTAATCAGTAGGCGATTAAAGGTCTGTATATTACTTCAAAATATATGTATTTAAAAAACTCTACATGTTTCGGCTGTGTACGCCTTTATCAAGAGAATACATATATTTTGAAGTAATATACAGACCTTTAATCGCCTACTGATTAGGTTTACCATATCATACCAAGGTCACGAAGTTATTATATATATATATATATATATATATATATATATATATATATATATATATATATATTTAGTGTTTATAAGAATTTCTTATTTATTTTATTGGCCGTGTCTTAATATTAAAAATAATAGACTTTTTATTGGTTTAGCGACCTTTTATTGAATTATGATGTTTTATTCTACGACGTTTCGACTTTTATTATTTTTCAGTCTTTTTCAAGTATCTAGAAACAAGAATTAATACAATGAGAACATGAGAACTGTGTTTGCTTTTGTGAGATTGAATTAACAATTAAATTAACAATTAAAATTAAAATTAGATTAAAGACTGAATTACCAATTAGATTAACAATTAAAGTTAAAATTTAAAATTAGATTAATAATGAGTAAGGACAATTAAAGTGACTACATCTGTATAAATGAATAGAAAATTTGAATTAAACTACAATACAGTAAGGTAAATAGAAACAAGAATTACTACACTGAAAACGTGAGAGTTGTGTTTGCTTTTGTGAGACTGAATTAACAATTAAATTGACAATTAGAATTAAAATTAGATTAAAGACTGAATTACCAATTAAATTAACAATTAAAGTTAAAATTTAAAATTAGGTTAATAATGAGTAAGGATAAATTACAGTGGTTAAATCTGTATAAATGAATGAGATGTTAAACTTTCGATGTTAAACTACATTACATGAACAATGAATGACAAAACTCACCGTTTCTTTTGGTTTTCAAACTCACGCATTCTGTGTAACATGTGTATCGGGGGCCCGAGACCTTTTTTTGTAACGAACCGATCGCACTGGTTGGAATATTGTAAGTGTTTGTGGCTTTGTTAAGAGAGGTTAATTTCTGTTCTGTTTTTGGAATTTAGCAAATTGATCAGGACCGTGTTTAGGGGTATGTAGTAAAAGTATTTACAAATGGGAACTGATAAAAAGTTTTTTTTGTTTTTTTGGTTTGTGTTTGTGTGAGCGGGGGGGGGGGGGGGGGTTGATTTTATCTATTGTTTAATCAGTGGGTAATAGAGTTTAGACAGTCCATCAATTTCGTTCCTGTCGTTTATTGTTCTGTTGTTTTTGAAAATGTGGATCATTTCTAAGACCTCCCTAGCTTTTGTATTCTTTTTCTGTGTTATTACTTTGGTGTTATCAAAATCAAAATTATGTTTTAGTGTCAATTGGTGTTTTTTTAAAGCAGTTTGATTTTTTGCGTATTTGTGACCTTTCAATCTTTCTTGTAGTAACTGTTTTGTTTGGCCTATGTATACTTTGTCACAGTCTTTGCAGGGTATGTTGTATATTGTTGTTCTCATTGTATTAATTCTTGTTTCTAGATACTTGAAAAAGACTGAAAAATAATAAAAGTCGAAACGTGGTAGAATAAAACATCATAATTCAATAAAAGGTCGCTAAACCAATAAAAAGTCTATTATTTTTAATATATATATATATATATATATATATATATATATATACAGTTCATAAAGTATAAGTTTTCAGTTCGTACTGCCCAAGTGGGAACCGCAAATTGTACTTTGTCTCTTTCTGACACACATGAATACGCGCTGTAATACTACACACGTTTGTCATTTTAAGTTAAGACGTACGTCTTTGAAATATTATATTAAATAAAAAGGGATAGGTTGTCTAGGAGATAGTCTTATGATATTCGGATTGCTGTGAAATTATTTTAATACTGTTGTTTATTGACTTTGTTTCCGGTATTCTGACTTCTTGGTTAAGTAATCTAATTTGAATTCGTTTGTCATCAAAAAGTTACAAAATTTGTCCTTTTGAGAACAATACTGGTAATAAATAATAATATCAATTAGTGGCAATAAGTACGAAATTGTTTGATTATCACTTTGACATTTCTAACCTATTTATTTGACAGAATATTTCTTAGGTGCCTGGTAAGCCGCTTGGTTCTCAAGCTCAACAGCTTGTATTAAATTTTACAGCCTATTTTGAACGAGAAAAAGAGAATGGTGGGCCAATTGTGTCCATCGATCGTGTTCATGAGGTAATTCACATAATCACATAAGGCAGCTATAAAATTAGTTTTATTTTAGAGGGTAGCACAAGCCCTTAATATTTCTAGTAGAACGGTCTACACTATTAAACATCGTAGCGTTCAGAATCCAGTCTTATCATCTCCTGGCAAAAACAGGTCTTGTAGGAAGCCAAAAACTAAGGATTTACCAGAAGCAACGAAAATGGAAGTTCGAAATACTGTTTATGACATGTATAAAGAAAGTATGTGTTTAATGTAAACATTTATTACATGTTCAAATTTTTCAGGAGAACATCTTACCTTAAAAACTCTAAGAAATATTTTGGCAACGAAAGAATTATTCATACGAGTACAATTTCTTTAGCAATATTGCTTAAAGATATTGGTTTTAAATACAAGAAAGAATGTAACAGAAGAGCACTCACAGAGAAATTAAATATAGTCTGCATGAGAAATGTGTTTTTAAGGGAATATATGAATAACTTAAATTCAACTTTAGAATGAAATCCTGGCAAAATGATAATATAAAAAGTGTTAGGAAACCCGAAGGCTATGATGGTAAACGGTTTATAATTATTCATGCTGGCACAGAAAATGGCTTCATTAAAGGAGCTAGTCTGATTTTTCCTTCAAAAGCAATCACTGGTGATTACCATGGAGAAACGAATGGTGACTCCTTTAAGCAATGGGTAAATCATCAGCTTATACCAAATCTTGAAGTACCATCACTAATAATAATGGATAATGCTCCTTATCATAATGCTATTCAAAATAAACAACCGAATACCTCCTCCAAAAAAATAGAAATTATGGAATGGTTGAGAAAAAAAGATATAAGCTATTCACCTGCAATGTCTAAAAACAAGTTAATTCAATTAGTAAAATATCATAAAGATAAAATATTTATTATAGATGAAATAATAAGAGAAAGTGGACATGAAGTTTTAAGGTTACCTCCCTACCATTGTGATTTCAACGCAATTGAAATGATTTGGGCTAAAGTTAAAAATTATTATAATTCAAATATTGGAAGAAATGGTTATTCAGATGAATGAGTAAAAGAAATGTGGAATGAAACTGCAACAGTGTAATGAAAATACTTGGTATAATTGTGTTAGGCATACGGAAAATTTAATTAAAAAATGGCACGAGCGCAAGCAATTTCTTGATAGGGCAGAGATTGCCCTAGTGAAAACTAGTCAGTTTCTGATTCTGACTCAGAACTAGAGTCATTTACATTAATTATTATTCAAGAGATTGCTCGAATAATAATTAATGTAAATGACTCTAGTTCTGAGTCAGAATCAGAAATTGACTAGTTTTCATTAATTTTTGTAATATATATCCCATTCCCGTTAAAAATAACATATTGCAAATAATACAATATTTTCGAAGTTTTTATTTGGTTGAAACAATCAAGTTTACTTCTCTAAACATTAATAATCAGGTAACTTTCTTATTTTGGCAAAATATTTTTGTATTTATATTTTGTAGAATTGACATAGTAACATTAATATTGCCATAAAAATCATCATGTGCATCATTTGCATGCACATAATATGAAGCTAAGAAGAAATTACTGCCACTGGTTCAACGAAACATTACATGATAAAGATCTCGAGGCAACATTTTTTATTTGAATGAAGTTTGTTTTTCTTACCGGTGGATTTTTTTTTATCGGTAGTGTACTAACCTGCAAAATTATCAAATGTAGTTATCAGAAAATCCTCATGTGTTTGTTAAATATTATCTTCATCTAATAAAGGATAATATGGATTTGGATTGTATTATTATACCATTATTTTCTTAAGAAACAATAAAATATTAAATGTAGACATTTATATATGTTTCTTTTATTAATTTGACAACATATATTTACAACTTTCAAAAGGTTTTAATTCTTTTTCAAAGAGTTACGAACATAACTTTTACATTCTATTACAATATATTTAAATTTATTTAAAATATAAACAATATATAAGTTAAGTAGAAATCTAAATTATTCATCAAATTAATACATTCCCAATCTTTTTAACCCAGATATAGTGCAAGAAAATGATTTCGGTAGGTATGTCATTCTTAATAATGCAAACATTTTTAACACCCCTGTATTCACTAAGGCTCGTAATATGATACAACCTTAATTTTGCTTGAAGAATATTTTCATCCAATCGTGCATTTCGAAGTTGTTGTTCTTGAACTTCAATGGCCAACTCGTACTTTCTTTTTAAATAAATTTGTTCTTCATTTGATTTTTTTTTTCTATTATGAACAATGTCATTTAAATTTGCATATACGTCACTTGCACTTATTCTATTTTGAAGATACTGTCTTTTTCTGTTTACAGGTAGCTTTGTGGTATTGTTTATATTTTCATATGCACCACTTTATATTAACAATGCTTGTTTATTAGTTTTGTTGTTTGAAACGGATATACTAGGTACATTATTTTGGGTTTCAAGTGAACTACTTTGTAGTAGATCCGACTCTTTTATATTGGCAAATATATATTCACTATTAACACAATTTGGATTATTTTCTTTACTAATACTGGTTAATTCGCTTAACTCAATGATAGCATCGTTGTCAGCTTCTACTACAATATATAGAGGATCTACAATGACAACTAATTGAATACACCGTAAATATAAACATATAACTTTACCAGACTCTATATTTTTGTGATAGCATGATTCACTGTCAAAGTTATTGGCATCACATTCGAAATGCTTCTTCAACATGCTTTGGAGACGTTCTCCATTTTCTCCTAGAGTCTTTCTAAACATCCCTCTACCTGTGAGGTACAGATTAGCCTACATTAAATTTATTAAGTAATGGACTTATATTGTGTAATTTACAAAAATTAACCTTATCATCCGCCTGTTCTTTCCTACTTTTTCGTTTAAAATTATCATAGAACACTTTCAATTGTTGTATGTGGACCGCTATTAGAGCTATTGAAATTACGTGTGATTTCTTCCCATGCTGTTGTTTTACCCTTCGATGTGATGGCATCGGTCTTTTTATTCTCAATAACACCGATATGTGATTCTACAATATCCAGCAAGAGACAAATCTCTCTGTCCGAAAAGTGTTTACCTTTTACACGTTTTGACATCTCCATTTTTGCGATTTGCTGTGATTTGATTACAGTGAAGTATGTTTTTCCCAAATAATTTCGTTAAAATTCCCTAGATCGATAATTTCGTATTGATCTGTTAAAAAATTCTTTCTAACGTTTATGAATGTGCTATTTCATTTAATGATCATTATAATTAAAACGACCATTTCATAATGAACCATTATTCCGTTTTCTGTGAATACGGTCCTAAAGATCTTTTCAATACCTATGCATTTCACAATTGATATCTGACTTGAAATATTTCTTTTTAAATAAATTTTTGATCGAATATTATCGTGAGTTTATAATTTTAAATAACATTTAAAAAAATTTGTTCGAAGTAATAATTTCCGCACAGTTTTCTTGTGTTGAAAATATTTATATAAAACTAGAAAAGAAACAATACTTTTGAACTATTCATGTTCCCACTTTACTCATTATTTTGACATGTAGGTTACGTATTTGCTTTCTTTGGTTATATTGCAAGTAAAACTGAAATTTTGACAATGTTTGCGAAACATGACATTTATTTTATGTATTTTATGATGACAGACGGTTGTTTCCGCGACTGAATACATGACTTCATTTGACTCCGCAGTACTGATTTGAATCATATGCTTCGAATTTGACCTTGAACTGAAAACTTATACTTTATGAACTGTATATTAGATTAAATTAGTTGGCGATTTAAGATCTGTTTTACTTTGATATGTATATATTTAAAATATTCTTACATGTTTCGGCACATAGTGCCTTTATCAAAGAAATTAAAAATATAAAAAGGTCAAGAAATAATTATGTATATAAATATATATATATAAATATATATATATATATATATATATATATATATATATATACATATAAATATAAAGATAATTATTTCGTGACCTTTGTATGTTATGGTAGATTCAATCAGTTGGCGATTTAAGGTCTGGTTTGACTTAAAAATGCATATATTTAATGCAATCTTACATGTTTCGGCAAGTGATGCCTTTCTCAAAGAACTTAAAATATATATTATATTTTAATTACATTAATTGAAATCTTCATTCAATAAAATCGCTCAAAAATTGTTAATTTGTACATTAGCAAATTAACAATTTCAAATGTATTTTTATATTTTACTTTATATGGCTAATTTGTAAATATTCTCGTAGGCCTGGTGAAGAAACAAATGCAGTTTCGAAACGTAGCAACAAATTGTTTTATTTGACCCAAATTCTGTGTTTATTAACAGTGAAATCATATACATATTAGAGTAAATTTGATTCAGCATTTTACACTCAAAGGAATTTAACACACCCACACACACGAACGCGCACACACACACACACACACACACACACACCGACACACACACACACACACACACACACACACACACACACACACACATCGACACACACACACACCGACACACACACACACACGCACGCACGCACGCACACGCACACGCACGCACGCACACACACCAACACACACACACACACACACACACACACACACACACACACACACACACACACACACACACACACACACACACACACACACACACACACACACACACACACACACACACACACACACACACACACACACACACACACACACACACACACACACACACACACACACACACGCCTTAGCCTTAAATGACAGAATATAAATTTATATTCTGTCATTTATATTTTTTATATCCTTGACAAAGGCATCATTGCCAAAACATATAGGGTTGTTTTAAATATATATACTTTGAAGTAATAAACCAGACCTTTAATCGCCGACTTATTAAGTTTACTATATATATATATATATATATATATATATATATATATATATATATATATATATATATATATATATGTAAATATATTGATATAATAAATTTTAACCCAAAGGACAGGAACGATAGCTCAGTAAAATGTAATTTTATACAATTTATTTGTAATTCTTATTGGCAGGACAAATAAGTCAATTTATATACTATTAAGCACAGGTCATCGACTATCACACTCAAATTGTTCCATCGGTAGTGACCAAATGGCAAACTATTCTCAATATCCATCCCCCAAATGTTACAATTTACTATACATGTAATTGTAACTGAAGGAACTGCGTTATATTCCACCGACCGACTCTATAATTAAGAGATCCGATGTTAGTGCAGAACGGCATTGATTGATAAGTGTGACAAACATTTGGCTTGAAATTAAGTAGAACGAGAGAGGCAATGTGTTACTGGGAAATGACAGAATATAGATGAGGCGTGTGAATGCTTGCCGTGGTTAATGCAATTATCGCGGTCTGATGCGGATACGGTCTTGGGGTGTTGGCAGAACTTCGGCACGTGGCGCTTCGGATTATTAAACCGTGGCATATAACGTGAAGTTTAACAAATTAGTATTTTTAGGCGTTTCTCACAGGCATTCTCAAAAAATAATTTGTGCCAAGTGCAAACTAAAAAAAGGCATATAAAGATAAAATATGTGGAATGCTAATTTTATAGACGAATTCAATATTTGATATAGTTTTATTGACTTTTGACATAAGATAATCGAAACAAACTACATCTTGGACAAAAAATTCCGGACACCGAAATAAATGTCTGTTAGTACAAGAAAAATTTATTTTTTTCTATTTTTTTTTAACAACACATGAAACATTCTCTATAAAGTAAGAATGAGAAATAAAAAAGGTGCTTAAAACATTTTATTCAATAAGAAAAAATCACGAAATTAACGAATTAAATGTGCGAAATTAACAAATTCATTGGTCTTGTCGGCTAGGTTTTACACCAGGGGTGCTCAGACTTTTAGTGATTGCAGTCTATCACAAAACATTTAGGTGACAAGCAATCGACACGTACGACTACCGACAACTAGAAGTAGCCTGGTTACAATTAAAAAAAACAGACTTATGGAAATGATTTATTGCAATTAGTTATAATATATAAATATAAAGTATATTATAAGTTAAACATCTAATACAATTGCAATGTCATAAATTTTCTTTAGTCACTGCTTTCATTTAGAATTTAGATGTTGATGCATGGCACAGCATATTATCCACAAACTTATCGAAGGACGCCTCGTAATTACTGAGTACCAACCGCAGGCATACTAAGAGATGTTCGTCTGTTAGTCGATTCCGGTATTTCGTTTTAACAATTTTCATTTCTGAAGATGCAGACTCGCACAAGTAAGTAGATCCGAAGAATCCTGTTAACTGAAGAGCTATTTGTTCCAAACACTGATATTTGTTTTCAGATATGAAAGACCAAAATTTGGCATCAATTGCTCTGGCTTTGAGATTATCTGCAAAACCTCATTTTGTACTGAAGAGATCTCCATACTGCAAGTGTTTGCTATGTCAGTAGCAATTTTTTCAACGTCTTCACCAGAAAATTGATAAGCCATGTAAGTTACAATATCCGTCAGTTGCTTAAAATCAGAGAAGCGTCTTTCAAATTCAATCTGAATGTTTCCTAGTTGTGTCTCATAGTTGTTATAATTTGAGTGAGAACTTGCCCTTCTTTTCAAAGCTGGAAAATTTGTATAGTCCTTTTTGTTTAACTGATTAATCAACAGCTTCAATTTATTTATAAAAGCGCTTTGTTCGGGAAAAATAATTTAATTTTGTATTTTAGTTTCATTTAGATATAAGCAAACAGATGTAGGTATATTTATGTTAATGTATGCAATCGCAGTTGTAAATTGTAAATATTGTAAAGTGTATATAGAAAAGGTTCTTGGAGTTCTGATATATTTAATGTTGTCAATTACCTTAGGTAGGCCTGGTCAGGTATTACATTTCTTTATTCATTGTGTTGTTTTCTACGGCCATAAAAACTATTTATTTTATTACAGGCACAAGCTTCATGTTAATCCAACCATTTAGTAGTTGTAAATGTAATGTATAATAGAATAAGTTTTATTGACATATTTCCTGTTATAGATAAAGTGTTATATTATTATAATAGGTTAAATAGTTCAGTTCGATGCGATTCTGCGAACTATTATGCTATCTCTAATGCACTTCCTGTGTATTGTATATTTATTATTTTAAGAGTTATTTTATTTTCTATAATTAAGGGTTTCCGGCGTATACTGTTTATTTTAATACATTTATGACGTTGGAAACTACAGCATATACTTTTCTCGGAAGAAAGGTAAAAATAATTGTATAGAAATATCTGTATAATCAATTTCGTTGTTTTCTCCCTCTCTTGTAACTGGTGGGGAAAAAACTTCTTTGCCGAAAAATAAGTAAATGAAAAAACAGTTCCAAACAAGATCTCTTAGAGCTCACTACAGTTCCAAGTACGATCTCTTCGAGTTAACTACAGTTCTAGCTTCGGTCTCAGTGATCGAACTAACAGTTCCTACGAAGATCTCAGTGATCTAAATAGGAGCAAATATTATTTATTAGCCAGTTGTCTCGGTCGTTAGTATTAAGACCAGATACTGCATTTGTATTAAGTTATTCAAAAACTATTGCATTATTTCAACTCATACTTCGGTCGATACATACCGAACTTCCTTCAAACCAGGAGGAATAAACATTGGTCATTCGCAGCCGGATGTCAGTGACAGCTCAGAGCTATCAAGATTGTTCCAAGAACAAAAAACATTTGGTCCTTCGCAGCTGGATGATAAATTAATTAATCTACATAGCAACATTATAACAAGATCATCGATCCTTCATCAACTGGTCATCACCAAAAACATTGGTTCTTCCGGAGCATGATATCATCGACATCTGTGACAGCAACAGCGCACTCAAATTAATGAGGTAAGTCTCCAGTTAACTTCCTTTTCTTAATTCTTTACCGCTCAGTATCCGAAAAATCGTTATTTGCTTCAAAATGACTACTCCCGCATTAAAAACTTTAAAAATTCAAAAAGAATGTTAAAAACATCCTTATCGAGAGCTGCTGAATATATTGCCTCTTTAGACTAAAACGTAATTTTAGAAGAGCTCAAGGAGCGCTACGATAAATTACAACCACTTCTAAATCAATTTGAAAATATACAAACACAAATTGAAGATACATTGGAAGAAGAAGGCGAGAATACTGAAAGTGCAGATTTCAAAAAGGTGTATTTCAAAATCAGAGGTCAAATTAATGTCAAATTATTCGATTGTAAATGTCGAACATAAACTAGCTACAGAGTTATCGAATTCAAACCAGGAGGAATAAACACGCTTGTTGCGCTAACCATATTGATAATGGTTTTATTTTTCCCTGTAGTTCCAAATTAATGATATTCAAATGATTTGTTACATCCAATAGGAAAGCTAAATCACGGAGCGATTTTTCATTTTTAAGTATCTCAGTGTCGTCACCTCGTTCGTGAAGAAAAGAAATGATTTCAGGTAATAGTTAAGAAAATCTCTCTAAAAATTTTCTGTGGCTCAACTATTTTATATCCGTATAAAGAAGTAAATCAGAGTGCTCGGCAGAGTCGCTAGCCTCCAATTGTACTTTGAAGCGACGTCGTTGCAAACTTCACGCCCGAATTAAATTCACGATCTTTGTGGCAATATCCACATCATTCATATTTAGTATTTTTGACCATAGAACTTGCTGATGAATGATTCAGCGGAATGCGAAAATGTTGGGCAGTCTTCGTTAGTTCCCCAATTTGATTGCCTGCCATTGATGGTGGTCCATCAGTTGTAATGGACATGAGTTTGTAAATCGATAGCTCATATTGTATTGCCAAATTTAGGAAAACTTTGTAAATATCCGCGAGTTATTTCTTTCAGAGGCAGCAACGTTAACAATTCTTCTTTAGCTAGTTCAGAAAATACCATCCGAATAAAAATACATAATTGAGCAGTATCAATCATTTTGGTGGACTCATAAAACTGTAAAGAAAAGCATATACATTCCATAAAGTCATTTTTTAGTTTGGATTTCAAATCTCTGTTCATGATTTCGATACGTCTAGTGACAGTTTGGCGAAATAATTGAACATCCTTGATGGCAGATATAATCTATGTTTTATTTTTGAAGTCATCAAATAATACATTCGCTGCTTCAACAAATGATTCTTTTATTACCGCTCCATCTTCGAAAGGTTTCTTGTGTTGCGCCTGTGTGTAGGAAACTTTGAAAGACGCGACTGTTGCAGCTATTGATTGCTCTCCCTTTAAACTAATTTTCAAATCTTCCAGCTCTCGTTTTCTTAACAATTTTTTTGCTGAAAATCATTTTCATAGTTTTTATACATAGTTTTATAATGCCTTTATAAGTTCCCGCGTGTGGGAAATGCCACTAACGATCGACAAATGAGACAAATACACTTATCTTTGACCAAAATAAGCAAAAATTCTTCTTGCCAATCGTTATTAAAATGATACGTTTTATTTTTTTCGGCATACTCATTTTGCCTTTAAAATATTACGTGTAGTTCAGATATTCAGTTATGACGGGCATAGTGTGGCGTCGTCGCAAATTTTTATATGAAACTGACTAATTCGAGAAAAATCGGGAAGGGTCGTCGAACGTTGCGCAGTGGCGTTGCCTCGGGAGTCTCTCAAATTTCAATGAGAGACAAAGACGGTCTAGAGTTGAAGTTCGAGAGAACTCGAATTTGTGGAGTGATTATTTTTTATTTTTTCGCGATCGTGTACAAAAGCTATCGCGATCGATCGGTTGCTCGCGATCGACCGTTTGGGCACCCCTGGCGTACTATCTCCACGAACTATAATGACTTCTGCCAGACGGCGTGAAAACCTTTGAATGCAATTGGCGACCTCTTCTTGTGTAATGTTTTTCCATTCCCCACGAAGAGCTATTCGGATCCCAAATTCTTACCGGTATGGGTTGTCGGTGCCGAACACGTCGGCCTAATGAAATTTTCGATAGGATTCAAGTTCGGCTGCGAGCTTACCATTACAAACGGCGAAAGTTAACCGCAACTAAATATTGCTCAACCACCTGTGCGGTGCGAGATCGCGCGTTATCGTGCATTAGAATAAAGTTCTCAACTACGAATGGAAGAAAATGGCAAGACGTGAGCAGCTTAACAATCGTTGATGTACCTAACAGCCGTCATTGTATCATTTTCAATGAGAATAAGCTCAGTTCTCAGTGAAATGTCAGCCCAAACCATTATATTGCCTCTCCTTAATGCAATTCTTGGAGATATACAATATGCTCAAAATCGTTCACCAGACCTTTTCCACACATGTTCTCGTCCATCATCTGGTGAACGCAGACAAAAACAAGATGCATTCGTGAACAATACGGAGCTTCATTGATCCATTTTCCAATGTCTATGTTCACGGGTAAATCGTAGTCGCTGAACACGATGAGCTGGGTGTAAAAGTGCACAAGCAGCAAATTTCCTTGACATCAATTTGTATTCCTTCAATCTTCGCCAAACGATTCGTGCAGAAACTGCAGTACCGTTAACGTCTTTGACATGGCGAAACACAATTGTTGGAAGGTACACCACGATCGCGTAGTGTAGATAATGCCATAAAACGGTCTTCTCGCTGGTTTTTTGTGCGGGGTATTCTGCTTGATGCTGACCTTTTTGTGTATTCCCAGTTTGGCGTTGTCGTTGTATTGCGCTTTGGGCGGTACTCCTGGTAATATTTAAGAGAGTAGCGATGTATCGTCCATTTTCGTTCAAAGATACTACATGTAGTATCTTTGAACGAAAATGGAAAAATGGAAAATGGGTTAGATTTTCTGTGTGAATTTTGTCAACGAATAAGTGTCAGTACTGACAGTTCAAATGAGCTTTCAACACAATAGACAATAGCTGAATAAAGAGCACACCGAGATTTTTTGGGTTGGGTTGGATTTTTTGGGTTCGTCATTATTTTTGTTGTTCTTTTGGTTGTTTTGATAAATTAAATGTTTTGTATCTCTCTTTAATTTCCAATTCTTATCTCATAGGTAATTTTTAATGTCTTGTGATAAAAAAACAAAAAAGGAATTTTAATTATAACAGACATTTACTTCGGTGTCCGGAATTTTTTGTCCACATATGTGGATTGTATTATTTCGTTGTAATACAAAAGATACAGTTTTTTATACTTTATAAGTACAGCCCGGATTATATCCAAAATACAATATTTGTTGTTAAAAGGTAATGTGGAATTTAATATTTTTTGGAATAAAATAAGGCAATTAAAAAAAACGTATTTTGCATATTTGTACTACTTGATGCATATTTGTGGATATTTTCTTCAAATTACAAATTTCCTTCTAGAAATTCCAGCAGGCGGTAAGTTTAAAAATAATTCAAAAGTAACTGGCCATGGGAAATACCAGGTTTCCAAATGTTCTGAGAAAGTCAGTTAAAACACTCAGCAACATTTTGTACTCTATAAAATTCAAATAAATAACAATGCTTCTACATAAAATACAATGTTTTGCAATACATTTGTGTTTTCTTGTTTACGTTCACTAGTTATTGAATCTATCTCGTAAGTAGACGTTCTTATATAGATTTTAAAACCAATTTATATTGCTCCATGATTTTTAATATACAGAAATCAAACGCCGTCGTGTCCCTATTAATATT
Source organism: Melolontha melolontha (assembly GCA_935421215.2). NCBI lineage: Eukaryota > Metazoa > Arthropoda > Insecta > Coleoptera > Scarabaeidae > Melolontha > Melolontha melolontha. Next base: position 28,230,004 of record OW285243.1, on the reverse strand, counting down.
ATATTGTTATATTGTGATTGATAGTAAAGAAATATTCTATTAAGATCTTATCAGCATATATTTTAATAGATTATATACGAATCGGTGCCCTAATAAAGACTATATATTTACCCATAATCTATTTTGCAATGATCATGAAAGGTATTCAGATATTACTTATGCGTAATACCATTTTGGCTGACTAACAAATCTCCGATCTGAAGCGGGGATTTATTGCAGTTTTAAGAGTAGAGCAGTTGTGTTAAATGACATAAATTATAATATTCATTATCGTTTAACTGTGCCTGTGCATAAATACGTTATTACTTACAAAAGAGCACTCTTGATTATAACACAAGTTCTATGCCTAGGTAAGATTGCTTTTAAAGAATTTATATATGGAATCACAGAGATGTGACGGGCGAGATTTCACGAGCTATAATAACATGTAATATAGTCGTTTTAAGGCGACATTACCGGGATTTATTGATTTTAATCTCAAATTGATAAAACTGAATCAAAGACTGTAATAAAATATCTCTGCAAAACGGATTGCTTAACGCCATAAAAAGCTAATAATGTTGTGACTGATGTATTAAGCGATTCGGCCTTTTTATATTAAGTAATTCAAACCTGGTCACTGGATTTCAAATTCGGAAGTTTCATCGATATGCATAAGTGCACGAGCGCTGAAAATATTCGTGACCGTTAAAGCTTTTGGAAGAGTTTCTGATGGTGTTTGAAACTTAAGTCTGTTATTTTAACTTCCAAAAACGCGCAAAGAATGGAATTGCAACTTCAAGGTTGATTTCTTCCTGAAAAATTTGTGTCGCTTTTCTGCGCCGTCAAGATCGTAGAAAAATTTTTTGGAACTTTATAGGGTAAATTGGACCAAGACGCTTCGTTTCACAAGGATATTGCTAACAAATATTTCGTTGCCTTCGTAAATTGAAAGATCATTTACAGCGAACTTATTTTTCTAACGATTCTAAAGATGTAATTGTTGCTGTGGATGAGTGGCTAATAAGACAATCGTTTCAATTTGCCAAAGGCCTTCCTATCATTTTACGAGATTATATTGTACAATAAAATTCTTTACCAGTCCTCTAGTCTTGTTTGAGACGATAATGCAATAAGCTTTCTCACAGCAGCTGCAGATAATTCGATTCTCAGGTAATTTTAAAATCCAGCGCATAACTACATAATTATACACAATTTCTTGATTTTTTCTTCGCATATTGAAAAACTTTGGTTTCATATTAGTTGTTGAATCCGAGTAATTTGTTTTAGAGTGTATAATGGACCATTATCATCCTGGCATCTAATATACGAGGTACATCATAGAAATTCCCGGTATGTACTCTCCTTCCGCATGATGAATTCACCAATCCTAGCAACAAGAAGCAGTACTGGATGTCTTCTCGTATTAATGTGTTCAACACTGCCTGCAATTCGGTCTGGATTTCCTCAATCGTCTCAAAACAGCGCCCCTCGCGCACCTTGAGCTTCAGTTTCAACTTCGGAAACAGGAAGAAGTCATAAGCGCAAAATCTGGAAACTACGGAAGGTGGGGTAGTACCATCGTCTTCGTTGAGGCTAGAAACTGACGCACAGTAAGTGACGTGTGGGTTGGTGGATTGTCATGGTGTAGGATGCACGAACTGTTGGACTACTTGGCAGCTTGGCAGGTTGCTTGCGTCGAATGTTTTGTCTTAGTCGACGAATAACTTCGCAATAAAATCATTCATTAACTGTTTCACCTGTTCGGAGAAATTCTTTGTGCACGATGCCATCAGCGTTAAAGAACCAAAGCAACATCCACATGACATTACTTCGAACATGGTGAGCTTTATTCGGTCGTGGTGACGATAGCGTCTTGAACCGCGGTGACTGCTGCTTTGTTTCTGGATCATATCCGTATACCCATGATTCGTGGCCACTAATGATTCTGGTATTGAAGTTCGCATCCCCTTCGGCAGTTTCTTTCAACTCTGTGTACACGTGAACATGGTGCCGTTTTTGTTCAATTCTGAGCAACAATGGCGGGAACTTCGTAGTAATATGCTGTATGTTGAGTTCGCCGAACAGAATACGCTGACAAATGCCGTATGAGAAGACAATTTTGCAAATGTTATGGATTGTTCTTCTTCGGTCTTGCAGGATAGCATCATGCACTTTTGCACTGCACGCGTCTATTTTGAAAACGGTCGCAACCCCCACAAATTTGCGTCTGGCCTAAAGCACCCTTACCAAACGCTTGTTTAAGCATTTTCAGAGTTTCCGCTGGCGTTTTACCAAGTTTGAAGGAGAATTTGATGCATGTTCTTTACTCTCTTATATCAGGCATTGCAGTGTCGCAAAATAACTCAAACAAAACACAAGAAATATTAACACAAAAACTGTTTTTCACCACCTAGCAAAGTAGGTTGATAGACTGACTTCGCATAGTTGTAGCTCACACCATCTAGCGCTATAGAGCTATATAACCTTCCTCCGCGCGTCGCATTCAAATTGCAGTAATTTCTGGGTAGCACCTCATAGAACTATACATGGTTATCTCTTCACGTGTCCTAGCTTCCTAATTCTTTGTGCTTTGCTGTATATGGATAATGTAGACCTTTATATAGTTATTTATTCCTCTGTTCTACTATCCTTCTTCTGTTCTTGAAGAACAAGAACAGACGAACTGTTATGGCCATTCTTATAATAAACGTTTTTCTGTTTATTATTATATTAATAAGGACCGGACACGAGAGGCCCATGACTCACCGGTCACTGGCGGACTATTGAAAATTTGTATTTTTAAAGAGTTTTTAATTTTGATTATATAATTGGAAAAGAAACGGGTGGTGATCTATCAAATACGAAATACATTTTTATTTATTCATTTTGTAGTTAAAGTTGAGTAAAGGAGTATTAATATTAACTAGCAATACTTTCTCAATGTTCTCTTCTGTAAAATTTCTTCTCTTTGAATGAAATATATTCTGGTAGATAGAAAACGTCCTTTTTACATCGCAAATGGTTATAGGTACATACTGGAAATATTATTTTATTTCAACGTATTTAGCAATTAGATTTTGAGGCATTGTCCCAATGCACAATTGCGGCAATGTTATTAAATTTTGATTTCTATTAAAAACTGCATATAACTTTTACCGAAGGCCATATCCGAAGTCACTGGGAATATTTTTCAAATTATTAATAGCCACATCTAATGTGTTTAATCCATCACTTAATTTGGGATCTTGATTTTCAAAATAAGTGATTAGTTTTAGCAAACTTCCAAAGTGGTCCTGAAGAAAGCACAACTGATTTTTTAAATTTGGAATTTGTTTTAGTTCCTTGCACACTGAAATACTTGGAGTATCGTTATTTAAACATGTAACGAAATTTTGTAAACTATCGAAGGAAGCTCTCTTCATAAAAACTAGTAGCTTCCAAACATATTCTACATCGAGTTATTACTGGAGAGGGAGGCAGTAACAAAGATGGAAGTTTTTCCCTGTAAAGGGCTACTCTCAATGGTGCTTTTCTGAAAACTTTTTTTAAAAGCGGATACAAGTTCATTAACTTCCGGAAAGGTGTCTCTGATATACTCACAGATTCTGTGGAGAGCATGTGCTACACAAGTATTATGCAGCATATTAGGATATGTTTCCTCAGAGTCCTATTGAATAACTGCATGTTGTACTTAGCGATGTTATAGACTATTTATATGGTCCAATCATAATTTCGGCCTGATGCGTCCGGTCTCTATATATTATTCATTACATCGGCCGTGAAAGCTTCCAGAATGTTTCGCATCTACATATTTCAAGAACTTGGATTAAAACTAGGACTAGGATATTTGCTTATGTACTAGGAGATAGCAGTCTTGGATCTCGCCTAGCGCATACTTTACAATTTTTGTCGCTAACAGTTAATTACACTACATATCATTTCACGTTTTGTAATTAGAGACACTAACTAATTAGCTGGACGATTTGTTGGATGTTGCATTTGGCAATTGAAATTTGGAGACGGAGGAAAGTGTTAGTGGATCGTACATTTTCGGTGTAATAAGTCTAGAAGTTTTCTCGAGATTTTCGGCCAAGGTTCATCTTACAAAGAATGAAGATTAATTGACTCATTCGACTCAAATATCACTTCTCATCACAAATACCATAAAATATTGCGTATCGTTTCTGCACAAAACGAATAACCTAACACATAGACCTAATATTCAATTAAATCTAATCAAAATCTATTTATTAGTAGCAACTCTGTCTTTACATAACTTAATAAATAGACAAACGCTATTTATTTTTTACTTAATGACATCCAATATATCATCACTATGGCATTTCAAGTGATACACAGATTTATGAGTATTGGTGTAGGACGAAAAAAATAAAACGAAATGTTGAATGTATGTTTCGTGTTGGGTTTTCGGTATAGAGAAAGAACGGAAACATAAATGCTCTTCATAAATCAGACGTCCAGTGAACGGGGAGTGGATCTTCTGGTCGGCAAGAGAAGATGATAGCCATTTAGGGGCTTTACGGATCTGCGATGGAACATATTTTTTGAAATCATCGATCTGTGCCAATTTTAAGCAGTACGTGTCAATTGATAACTAAAATCCTACTACTTTTTTTAGATAGCTGTTATGTATGTTCTCACTTTAGTTTTTATTACGTTATAAAGGTTTTGAATAAATAGTTTTTTTATTGTATTTTTAGTTAGTTTACTTCATAAAATAATAATTGTATTATTTTCAACATGTACTATATATATAGGATGAAAAAGAAAAATATTATAAGCATAGACTGAAAATGAATGAAATAATAGATACGATATATTGTAGCAAGATTTTTGGAGTAACAGTTTCATTATAATAACAATAACATTGTTTTACTATTGTATAAAATATTCATAATACATGTTTTTCCTCAAGCATTGTGATATCCATTAATCACTAGTGAATAATGAGATCATAATTCACTGGTCTGTCAAACTTCAATGTGACAACTATGATGGAAATTCTTCCGACTAGCAGTTTTACCCATTTTGTTAGTAAGAAACGGCTGCTATCTAAAAGTCAAATTGATTACTCAAATTGTACACACGGGTGATTTGCGCCACTCGCTTCGCTCGTGATGCAAACTTCGCCCTGACAAATAATAGCCATCATTATATGCTCGTTGAATAATATACTATTGTTTTCCCAACAGTACAATACCAATTACACTGTTGAACATTTCAAAAGTTATTTATCATCCCTGGAACACTTTTGGCTGTTTCTTATGTATTTAGATATGCTGAATTCAGCTTTGGCCTTAGATTTTCGATATCAGGCTCCAATGATAAAGGATAAAGAAATATAGTGAAATTAATAACAACTCAGAGAAAAAGCCATTTCTAACCAATTTATTCGCCTTAAAGAATTGGAAACATATCAGACATTTTATTAACGTTAAGCTTAAGAACTATATACTCATTTTAAATTAATTTTCTGAATATTTATTTGTAATCTTCCTTTTAGAATATTCCACAGGGGTTACTCGTATTACATTCCAACAATATTCGGCCAACATATTGAGCTCCATTTTCCGGTATATCTTTTCTCGGTCGTTGTAAGATCTCGATGAAGTCTTTCTCCATGTTCGTCTGATACTGTTCCCGAATTCTCAGGAAATAAATCCAAATAAGAATGGAGAAAATGAAGTGTTAGCGACATGTTGCATGTAGGCCGGGAGTAATTCTTTCACGTATTCCTGATAATTCTCTGATTTATTGTTCCCATGAAAAGAGCTGTAAATGTTTTTAAAGGCATCCCACGCTTGTCTCTCAATGTCATTTAAGGTTGTCCTAAAGTTGGGATTTCGAAACAGTGTTCTAATTTGCGGTCCAACAAAAATTTCCTCTTTGACCTTTGCCTCACTTATACGTGGATACTTCTGTTTTAAATATAAATGGAGTGGGGGTAAAAATATTTGTTCGTTCTGAACTAATGCTTCTCGCGCCAAATTTTTAACACCTAGCTCAGTTGCTTTGCATAATAAAATTAAACATTGGCCTCCAATGTTTAATTTTATTATGTTTTATATCTTGCATGGTTGTCACACTCACATAAAAAAAACAGCAGTATTTTATATATCCTAATTACAGCAAGGTCGTAGGTCGATGATCCGATGCTACCCACGATGGGCCGTAGTGGTGTACCTCCTTTATGTATCTTTGGAAACCACATAATCTTGATGGTCGGCTTGCTCTAGGCATTATCTTCTTCTTATCTTCTTCTAGGAAGAGCCCAGACCGGTAGCGCCACCAACGGAAGCAGAACCAGCTAGAGGACTTGCCCGTCTACCTTACATCTCTAGAGTCATCGAGGAAATAGAAAGAATCCTAACTTAGAAGAATGTAAAATTCTGCTTTAGTACTACTACCGCCATCCTACACAACTTTTCTGCGAAAAGGTGTCTATCAGTTAATATGCGAGCGTGGGACTAGCTACGTCTGACAAACAGGAAGATCGATTGGACAAAGAGTTAAGGAAAATCAGAGCGACACATGAAGAAAAAGAATTGGACAATAAGCGGTTGCAGAACATGTACACGAGAACGGACACAGAGTTAATTTTGAAGAAGCAGAAGTACGAGGGGCATTGACATCTAGTTAGCCTAGGCATTTTCCTCGAACAAAATAAAATCTTGTTATAATAGCAAGAAGCAATGACATTTTAAAAGTGGCACCGTCAAATTTTACGTCAAGAAATTGAAGTATTGCTGTGCAGTAAATTTTGAAAGAGCATGTCGAATATATATAACGGGTTTTCATTTGAAAAGTCAATCTAGTAGCATGTGATCTACTGAGAACATTTTGAAGTATGTCGTAAATTAAAATTTACTACTTAACCTACGAAGTCGTATATTGTGACAGTTTCATACATACAAATAAATAACAAATGTGATTGACATTATCAAATGTTATTTGGATTTACGTTTACGGAACAACAAACACATACTAATATATATGCGTCTTATTCTATCATAATTTCTAAGTAACATAGATTGACTTTTTAAATGAACACACGTTATATATATATATATATATATATATATATATATATATATATATATATATATATATATAGTAAACTTAATAAGTAAGTAAAGTAAGTTTATATATATTTAAAACAACCCTAAATGTTTCGGCAATGATGCCTTTGTCAAGGATATAAAAAATATAAATGACAGAATATAAATGTCCTATAATTGTATATTTCATAATGTAATTGTTCCATTTGGTTAGCACTACACGCCTTGTGCTAAGTATAATTATAATATTTTAAGTTTACCATATCATACCAAGGTCACGAAAATATTATATTTATATATATATATATATCAAAAACCCTTTTACCCTAAAGGGTGTCGGGTAAGTACAGTCTAATCCAAATTATGCACAAAATTTCTCCATAGTGTTCGGTTATTGGCCAGTGATTTTGCTTCTTTCCAGCTCTTTCCCCTCTTCTGGATGCTATTTCCAACGACATCCTCCCATACTTGTCGCGATCTTCCTTTTATACTGGACTTTGGCTTCATATATTAGCTTTACTGATCTAGTGTCGCCCATCCGTTGTAAATGCCCCCACCAATGTAGTTGCCGCTATTCAATAAAGTCCATTATCGATTGTATCTCCAGTTCCTCTCGTATTTGTGTATTTCTCATTTTATCCTTTCTAGTTACTCCTCTCACTCTCCTAAAGTATCTCATTTCTGCAGCCTGGATATTGCTTTTTTGTCTATTATTAAGTACTCATGATTCACATCCGTATGTCAGAACTGCTCTGTAGACTGCTTTGAATACTTTTATCTTGGTGTTTCGTGATATTTCTTTTTTCATAATGAAGTTCTTATTCATTGCGTAATACAATTTAGTTACCTTTTAAATTCTTTCATTAATTTCTGACTCATTTTTCCCAGTGCTTTCTATCAGGACACCAAAATAATGAAACTCATTTACTTGTTGAATAGTTATTCCTTCAATTTGGATATTTAGTTGTTCTTCACCTGTGGTCATTACTTTTGTTTTATTTTAATTTCTTTTTTCTTAAGTGTTTCGTTCCGTATATCTATACTTTCTTGCAGGTTATTTCCATTTTCAGCAATTAGTACTATGTCATCTGCGAATGCTGCCTCAGCTATTTGTATCCTCTCTAGATTCCTGTACCCAATTTGAATTTTTTCGTCTGCATTGAGCATTGTCTTATTACATCGTCCATAAATACAGTGAACAGTGCGGGACTTAATCCTCCGCCCTGCCTTAACCCATCTTGAGATACAAAACCCTGGGATCTCATGCTCCGCCTTATTATATAATTTACGTTGTTCTGATATAACCGTTGTATTTTTTTGTTGACTTCCCTTTTTTCAAGAGCTTTCTATATTTAATATCTTGGTACTCTATCAAAAGCTTTTTCTAAATCAATAAATGCGAAATATGCCTTTTTTTCGTTGTTGCAATCTTTTATTAACTATTTGTTTTAGTGTAAATATATGATCTTGCGTGCTCCTTCCGGGTCTGAATCCACTTTGCGATTCCGATAGTGATGGTTCGATTAACGGTCTTAACCTATTGTTAATTAACTGCTCATATATTTTGACCACTGTGCTTAGTAACGTTATAGCTCTGTTGTAATTACAATCTCTATAATTTCCTTTTTTGTATATCGGTGCTATTAGTGCCACTTCCCAATCTTCTGGTATATTTTCGTATTTCCACGCCATATTAATGACCTCCAGAAGTATCTTTGTTCCTACTTCACCAATGTTCTTAATAATTTCTGCCACTATTTTGTCATTTCCAGGAGCTTTTCCATTTCTTTATTACCAGTTAATTCTTCTAGAGTAAATTCTGTATCCTCATCTGCTATATTTCCGCTTTCTATAACAGTCTCCACATTTTTGTGTCCTTTGCTGCAGAGTAGCTGATCAAAGTATTTATTCCATCTGTTCATTACCTCTCTTTCATCAGTGATTATATCTTGCTGTTTATTATAGTATATGCTTGCATCATGCCCGATTTCAAAACTTGATAGAATAGTTTCTGATTACCAGTGCTATCTCTCTCCATTCATCACTAAATTCTTTTCATTTATTTGCTTTTGCTTTTAACACTAATTCTTTTACCCATTTCCGTTGCCTTTGGTACATTATGTATTGTTCTGTTTTCTTATTTGCTAAGTACTTTCTCCATAATTTCTTTTTATATTTGATTTCCTCTTTTATGTCGTTCGTCCACCAAGCAGTCTACTTCCTTGCGTTACATATTTTGTATACTCCGCATATTTCACGGGCAGCTTCTACAACTATATGTTTGAACATATTCCATTTTTCTTCTAAATTGTCCAGATTTGTTATCTCTGACTTCTCTTCAATATTTTTTCCAACTAATTGTTCATATTTTCTGGCTATTTCTTGTTCCCTTAATTTATATGTCTTTATTGACGTGAATTCTATTTTCTTTATTTTAATTCCATTGTCATATTTATTTTCTAGTTCTTTGATTCTAGCTACTACCAAATAATGATCACTATGGATCTCCGCCCCTCTCCTAACTTTGACATCTAAGACAGTTCTTCTGTTTTCCCATTCTACCAGCACATAATCAATTATAGATTTCTCCCCTCTATTGTGTTGCACAGGCGTATATTTGTGAATATCCTAGTGTTTATAGAATGAGAGCATGTCGAATGCAAAAGTGAAAATCGAAAAATTGGAGTATCGAGACATCATCAAATACTTGTATTTGAAGAGGTTAAGTTGTAAGGAAATTTAAGAAAGATATGCTTAACACACTTGGTGATTAATGCATATCATATGCGACTGTCAAAAATTCGATTGCATTATTCAAAAGAGGCACACTTTCAGTTGAAAATGAGAAGCAATCAGGAAGACCGATTTCGGTGGCCGCACCTGAAAATATTGGCGCAGTTCATCACATGATATTATTAGCCCGCCGAATTTGGTCGAAACATACAGCTGAGGCACTAAAGAGTTCATATGAACGCGTCCATAATATAGTTAACATCGACTTAGATATGAAAAAAATTTATACAAAATGGTTTGCTAAGTGCTTGAACGCCGAACACAAACTAGAAAGAAAGCATCACAGTCAACCTGTGCCTATTTGAAGGAGATCCAGATCTTTTTCTTGTGACTGTGGATGAAACATGGGTCCATTTTTCGACCCAGAAACAAAACAACAATCAATGGAGTGGATCATGGTTTTCCAAGGCCTAAGAAGTTTCGAGTCCAAAAATCCCTGGAAAAGTTCTTGCGTTAGTTTTTTTTGGATATACGTGGAATAACTATGTTCAATTACCTAAGAAATGTTAGATCACAAATGGAGATTCTTATTCTAAATTACTAACCACCTTGAGAGAGAAAATTAAGGAAACAAGACGTGGCATGTTAGCGAAAGGTGTGTTGTTTTTGCAGGACAATGCATCTGCACACAAATCCCGCATTGCCATGAATACAATTCAGATCTAGAAAAATATTAAAAGGACGTCAATTTTTGTGTAACTAAGAGGTAATAATCTGTGGAGGGTTGATTTGCAGACCAAGAAGTATCTTTTTTAGAAGTGTTAAAGGCGTTGCAGGATCGCTGTATTAAGTGTATTAATTTAAGGGGAGACTATGTTGAATAATAAAATATTCTAAGCCCCAACTTTAAATTGTTTCAATAGTAGGCTAAAAATATATAAATACCCCCTTTTATTAGCTACAACGAAGAATTACTACCGAAGAATTATTAAAGAAGCTGTCGAAATTGAAATATATCCTAAGTTCAACCGCGAGGACGGCTATAGACGTAGCAACACCTCTACGAGAATCCGTCACGACCAATGGAGCAAGACGATCACACACCAGGGAATCAAGGCCATCTATAAGGATACCAGATCCTGAAGAAGCTGGCAGTATGGACAGCGAAACGTCGAGTGAAATTACGACAGCACGACGAAATCCTCAAGAAGATTGTACTAAAAATAATAAATTCACATTCAAGTATTTTTCCGTTGTGGGAAAGACTTTTTTATTACAATTTTTTAATGTTCTATTCGTCTTATAACTTTTCTTCTATAGGGTTGAGATTTTATTTTAACCGTTTTTATATATTTATTCAAAGCAAAGTTATTTTCTTACAGTTATTCGTCCGTGCATACCAATTTCGCTGACTTCTTTTTAACATCTATTAGTTTTCAATGTGGAAGAAGGGAATATTTTCTATTAGAACTGAGTTCTTTCCATTTAACCAAATTCAGAAGAATACGTTTCTAACAATGAACATGTTAAAACGTTCCCATACAACTTGGATAAATTGAAATTGAAGTAACTATAACATACTCCCTCCTACTATCAAACGTTACTTAATATAGCCATAAAAATACGTAAGATAAATTCACTTTTATAATTATGTAAAAGGTTACTAGAAAGAATCGGTCAGTCTGGTAGTACATCTTGAACATTTTGGCCATATAAATGTAAAAAGGTTGTATTATTAATAAGGATGTCAGCGAATTCAGCTATTATCAAAATGACCGCTCATGAACTATGTTAAACAGTTATAATAATAGTCTTTATTACCGTGCAGATGCGAACATATATTACAGTGCTAATTCTATATGCAAATTTAAATTAATTGATTACCTTCGATATATAAAAAAACTAACTTATTTATTTATTAAAAGGATCCACATAATAGTTATTAGCGTTTTTCGCCATATGGACCATTGGAGATTTAGCCAAAATATTGGTTGTCACGCGAGGAACTAAAAAAGTAGTCGATGAACCTTTGCCGTAATTTGGTACATCAAATTGTACTTCGGCGAGTAATGATGGAGAAACAATTTTTTTTAATACACTGTTATAGGAAATATATACAAGGTTTCTCACATAACCCGTTCTTTAGAAGTTAGGTTTAGCCTTAGGTTTAAAAATTTGTGGCATGTAATCTTGATACTTGGTGGGTTAAAATAAAATATTTACATCATGAACCACTTTCGGATATACCGGAACTCATAGCCAGCTTTGATATTTTAAATGGAGTGTTATATTTTATATTACTTTCTTAAGATTCCTTGTAAAGTACTATAACACTTTATACCAAGGTTTCTTTTGTAAAAAATTAACCGTTTTTGAATTATTTTGATTTTTGTGAAATTTTTTCAATAAATACAGTTTTTAAAACCACATATCTAAGGCGTATTTGAACTAAACTAAGTCATATTTCTATTGGAGACAGCGAAAGGTATAAGATTCTGAGTAATGTCTAAACATTTAATAAATCTCTTACAGGGTGTTCGAAATTTATTGATAATTTAAGCAATCTTTAATTAATAATTTACTAAATAAAACACTTGATATATTTGTTTCACAAAATGTATTTAAAATATCTCTGACATATGTTTCGACTTATTCAGTCATTCTCGAAGAGTCATGTAAACTAAGTAAAAAGTATACTCCTACCAATATTTATGCGTTATTTTTGAAAAGGTTTATTACAGCATCGATTGTGGGGGTGTTTGAAAAATCCAACTGCGTGTTTGTGACCTGTCTGTTGAGATTTATGGCTTTTTTAATTTCTAAAATTTCTAAGAAGTCAAGCCTTTTACCCTTATTACAAGAGTGTAAAAGCTTGAAATTATTAGCATTAAACAAATGAGAATTTTGATTACAGTGCTCCGCGAATCCCGTAACCATATTGCCATGTAGAATAGAACTTCATGTTCTTTGATACGTTCTTTTATAGAGCGTCCTGATTGGCCAATGTATACCGCGTTACAATCACTGCAAGTTTATTTATTTATTTATTTATTATATATATTATATATTATTATATATATATATATATATATATATATATATATATATATATAGTATTTTCGTGACCTTGGTATGGTAAGGTAAACTTAATTAGTCGGCGATTAAAGGTCTGATTATTACTTCAAAGTGTATATATTGTTGTAGGATTATTTTAAATATATACACTTTGAAGTAATAACCAGACCTTTAATCGCCGACTAATTAAGTTTACCTTATATATATATATATATATATATATATATATATATATATATATTAATATGTTGCTGATGATGGTTAATAATAATATGATGATATTAATCAATAAATATTGATGGAACTTATGTTTTTAATATTTATATTTATTTTTCTGTCACCAGCTCATCGATGAAGTCAATCTTAACGTAGTAGACAGATGTGGCGGAGAGCAATGAGGCTAATATTATTTTAATGTATATCTCAGGTTCAAAGTCGATCGACATACAAATATAGCTGTAGTTGTGACTAAATAAGACTATCATAAATGTTGGCTTCTGTCTACATGAATAAAGAAATACTACAAATATGTTTTATAATCAGAAAATATTTATTAGAATATAGGAATCTATATAATTATAGGTAGCTATTCTGCAAAAGAAGTTCGATGGTGAATCGTCTAACAATACAAATCGATATCTCATAAGAAGTTATGATTACAAATATAATGATGAGTTTAACATTTAACTTCAAATGGATAAAAAATTACGGTAAGTTTATTTTAATGTTTTTAAATCAGTATTCCAGTCATCTAAGCAGTATTTAAATTATTTTTATATAAATATTGGAATCAATGCTTTAATTAATATATGACCTTTAAATATTTAAGATAAAAATAATGGGTAAATTACAAAAGACGTGTGGTTGTAGGTGTTTTCTAGACGGGAAGAGGGTCGTGACAGCCTTGGAGGCGGTGTACAGCCGGGAAAGAAACAGGATATAGGTTATTTTTCAATTTGGTTAAAAAGGATCAGTGTTTCGAAGTATATTTAATATTTATTGCACTTTCTATAAGTATTCCCAGGTAAGTTTCTATTTATTCGTTGGAAACTTCGGTTGTTCGTGAGAGCGTGACATTATAATGCTTAGCTCGTTAAATTGTAAAATTTTACTTATGGCTAGTGTTTTTTATGTTCAAATGGATGAAATAATTATTCTGCACTTTTATAAATAATAATTATCAAGATTTTGCTGTTTTTTACTCGATTTTATAGAAGTATTCGGAGCAGGAAATTTTAGATGCGTACTATATCAAATTTTGGAAAAAGACACTATTTGTCCTTTGTTTTTTTCAAAGCCTTATATTGTGTAAATTACCTAGAATTTGATCTTAAAATATTTTATTTTGAAATAGAACTTTGATTATAAAAATCATCCAAATGGATTCATAAAATTCTTTTATAAATTTACAAATAAGTATGAATATAATTTTAACAACTGATTAACATTGGCTGCGTGTATTTCGCATTGACCATTTCGCGCGCTTATACAGTTTGAAATGGTGGGCGTGTCAAAACTAATGTCTATACATTTTCTGAATATTAATAAATTAAATATCATTTCTTTCGCGTATTGGAATTGAATGAAAGATAAAATGATTAAAACCAAATTTTAATTAAATATAATTATGTGCAAAGTACAACGGGATTAACGGGATATTAATTTATTTAATATTAGACATTAATTTTTACATGCATGCGTCCATATACAGTTATGTTTCTTTTAACATTTCCCATTTTGTTTTGATAGTTTCTAATTTTATCATTCCTAGGAACCTGCTGTACATGACCATTCAGAACCACAACAATATATATATATATATATATATATATATATATATATATATATATATATATATATATATATAGGTATATATATGTTACTCTTGATGTTGTCGCGGACGTATGATAAAGGTGTAGTTTCTCGGATTCTTGGCCGCGTGTGAGTTTTGTCCTGAAAAGCACTATTTACTCGTACGAGTAAATAGTCCTTTTCAGAAGGACAAAACTCACATGCGGCCAAGAACCTGAGAAACTACACCTTCATATATATATATATATATATATATATATATATATATATATATATATATATATATATATGTATATAAAATGCAACATCTGTAAGTTAAAAAAATTTCACGAATCTTGAATAGGTTAATCCGGAAATTCGGTAATTCGGTTCTATAGTGCATTATTATTATTATTATATTTGTTTAAAATGTACTAAAAATATTATAACAGACGTCTTGATAGATTCACAAGTATACTGATATCTAACATACTTTCAGAATCATGTAAATATTCATATAAATTATTCGAAAAAAAAAACTGCGATAATTAAACAATCATCCGGTGGGTTAATTAGCAAATCATACGCTTTGGGGGTACTATTTAAATGGGTCCGTAGGGTGTCTGCGGGGGAGGGCCGTATATTGCGAAACCCCGTCGTCTCCAATATAACCCGCCACATCTACCACGGTGACTGCCCGGCCGCGTGCATTACCCTATTTATATATTTGGCCAGCTTAACTTGTAACATAAATCACTTTACATGTTGATTCCGGGGTCAGGCTTAAAGTAAGGGTGCTTTTATTGTACGTACATATATACGCATTGCATCCACACAATATATATTAGAGAAGAATCACATGCGTAATGAGTTAGTTATACACACAATTCGATTAAATCTATAGAGTCAGCAGGCGATGTATTACATGTACATCGCCGCTAACAATTTCCTGCACGAAAGTATGAGAATTTTATATCGAGATGTGTATACGAGTATGTATATCGTTTTGACTATGTATAAGAAATTCATTTTGGTGTTCCCCGTACTTTATTTCCATATCGTACGTTACAGATAAGGAGTAATAAGTAGAGTTGCGAATCTTGTCCGTATAACAGATTCGATCGCGTTCACCAGCACGTAACTGTGCGAAGCAAATATCAACTCGCCAAAGTTTGTCAGTCGCAGATCAACTCTTAATGATGCACCGTGGATATTAATACGGGCATTTGTATGTTGCATAGTGCATATTAACGATGGCGAGTGTACGTAGAAACAAAAAAACGACAATTAAGATGAACAAACGGGACTTCATGAAACATATAAAGAGTGCACAACACAAACATAAAAGGTGGCCTAAAATCGAACAGTGAACTCATGTTTGCTAGCAGAATGTGTATATAATTTAATCTACGGCATTTGTCTAAATATATTTTCATTCTTCCGTATTTATTATATAAATATAATCTCTATTTATAAAGTATATAACGCATAAGTAGCTGTTCAGTAAAAGGTTATCCATTTTTAGGTTTCCAAAAAAAATCGCATTTAAAATTTAATTTTTGATGAAATTTTTTTATTATTATAAAGACCTTGCCAATATTTCTGAAATACAATATAATTCAAATGACCGCCTCGGGATTTGTGGCAACAGTCGATCCTTTTGAGATAGTTTTGGACCACTTTTCGGCACATTTCAGCCGGTATCTCGGCCTTAGTTGGCGAATGTTGTCTTTCAAATGCTCTAAAGTTAGAGGATTGTTCGCATAAACATGGTCTTTTGCGTAGCCTCACAAAAAAGGTTGAATGGCGTCAAATCGTATGATCCCGGTGGCCAATTCAAATCGCCAAAACGTAAAACTAAACGGCCAGCAAACATCTTGCGCAATAGAGCCAAAATCGGTTGTGTTGTGTGGCTTGTTGCACCGTCTTCCTGGAACCACATCCATATCTTCAATCGCAGTCCAAAAAAAGTCTGTTATCATTTGACCATACCACTCCGAATTGACAGTAGCTGCTCTTCCCTCGTCATCTTCGAAAAAATACGGCCCTATGGCGTCTCCAGACCATAATGAGCACAACACAGTCACTTTTTCTGGATGTAACGACCTGAAGCGGAAATGAAGCGACAGACGAAACAATGTACAGAGGCTGGTGCAAGTACTCAGAAGATTAAAAAGACTATAGACTCGGTCGGAAGGGTTATGGCTGCTGTCTTTTGGGACTGTAGTGGGATTTTCATTATTGATTATCTTCAAGGCGATAAAAGGATAACATATTAATATCATGCATCTATTCAAGATCAATTTCACGATATAAGGACTCCACTTAAAGAAGAAACAAGAGGATAATGAACGTGTTCACATTTCGATTGTTTTAATGACCGCTGAAAACTCTTGAAATACATTTCTAACTTCTTTCTCATCAGCTTATTCGACAGATTTGAGCCCCTTCGACTTTTTCCTTTTTTCCTAATCTAACAATTTCTCTTGATAGCAACAGGTTTGTATATAATGAATCACTGAAACTAAAAATGCTTCAAATAGCTTAATGGAGCTTACTTTTTTGAAGGAATGTAAAGACTTGAATGAGAGTGAACTAAATGCAAGGAGTTACAGGGAGAATACGTTGCCAAAAGTTTGTATTTTCTTGTCTAGCCTCACTAATTACTGAACGCCCTTGTATTTATTGGTGAAATATATATTAGAAGCTAAAACTAACTTATAGCAAAATGCCCCAATGCACAATAGTCGGAAATAATATTTTTTGGAAACAATTAATAACTTATTTTTGGAAGCAGCTAGAGACTCCAAATTTTGTGCAGATATAGGGTTAAGGATTATAGATTTATCTTTAAAAAAATTGAGCGGGTGAGACAAGCCTAACGCCCCATTTTCCAGGGGCTAAAATCTCCCTTGTCGGAATTTAGGAAATACTTCGAAATATGATGAATTAGGTCAGATTGAGTAAAAAAAAATATTTAGAGTGAAATTTTATAAGACCTTCTGAGTGAGTATGACCCTAAATCATACATAAGTCAACCAATTATAAAAAATCTATTACATATATTTTCAAAATTAAAAAAAAAGATTTAATATTTTTTTATATATTTTTCAAATAATTCGATCACAAGTAGCGAATTATTGAAATTAAAATGATTTATTATAATATATAAGAAAGCTTAGATTCACATTCCAAGCGCAGGTTATCCAAACTATGTATAAAAGTAGAAGATAGAGGTATTTCTCCTTTCATGTCTCCTTCATAATATTTTTTCTTCAGGTCTGCACTTCGATTTAGTTTTAAGAATTTCATCATACGGTGGGTAGATATCGCAATTCCTGTTTTTACTTTCAGTGCGTATATTTATATATTGCTCTTTTGTAAAATTGTTATCTACTAGAAATGCTAAGCCTTCATCAGGAGACATTTTAATTGGCTTGGTTTCATTACCATGGCAAAGTTTCCTCATTTTTGAAGCTCGATCTGGGCTTTTCATTGTTTCTTTCAAAACTGCGACTAAGTCTTTGTTGTTACGCTTACGAGCAGATGTAGTTGCAGCACGAAGAAGTACAGCGGTTTCATCACCTGTTGATGATGACAAATGCTCTGCCTCATATCTCTGTCCGCGTTCCGATTTTTCAGAGAATGGGAGTTTCTTACGTCTAACAGCAGATAATATGTGCTTCTTAGCTTTCGTTGAGGTATATTTGAAATTAATTGTTAAATCACTATTAAGCCAATCAGAATAATTTTGCTGGGACCTATCACGTCTTCGGCAGCATTTTTCAAATTTTATTTTCACTTTAACGCAAAATATACGTGCTTTTTCCATAAAATCTTTGAAATCTTTATCTGTAATATTTTCGTGTCCAATTTTATGTATGAAATAGTCATAAATAACTTCCTCCTTTCTCTTTTTATCATTCCCTTTCAACCATATTTCATATAGTTCAGCGTTTTTGAAACTGACTTGTCCTGCAAAACATTGAATCTCTCGGAAAGCTCAAAGATGCTCAAGTTGATATTAATAAAATAAACACTCAAGGCATCATTGTTGATATAAAAAAAAAATTAGGCTGGACAAACCTGGACATTTTTTTAAAGCTTACACAAATTAAGAAAAATTTATAAAACTCTTTTTTTAAGGTTATCTGTTTCAATTGTTTATTTTGTTAATATATTAAATATTTCATTATTATCTGACCAAAAATAGTAAATACTTACCAATGCCTTCATTCTCCATTGTTTAAATGTTTAAAAAACTTCTTTATAAGATCGAAAATACGCCACTTAAGACTGCATTAAAAAGCAAGAATTCAACACAATTTTGTACCTTTGACGAACGAGTCAACTTTCCAGCCACGCCGAAAAGCTGTAGACAATAATTTGCAACAATAAACTTTATTTTTACATACTTTGAAGTGTTGCATACAAAATTACAATGACATATAACGCATAGCAAAAAGTCAAAAAATTGAATTTTTGCCACTTTTTTCGACTTTCCGACTATAGTGCAATGGGACAGAAAAAAGCTAAATATATTTTATGTGTTTGAGCCTTTAAGCAAGTAAGAGTATAGTGGACAAGAAGATGTCAAGCTGATAAAGTTGTTGATCCCAGACCTCAAAAAAAGATCCAAAAAATCTTATAAATGATGCCAAAAAAGGGTAAAATATACTTTTGGCAAAAGAAATGTTACTAGTATCAAAGCTATCTTAAATTCATGCAGACACATGGTTTGGGAAGGATAAACCCAAAAGCTATTTTTTGATTAATTTAAGGGGGTTTTAGGTTTAAAATAAATTAATAATTACAACTGATTAATTAATTTTTGATAGCGGAAACTTAGTTGGAGAGCAAAATAAAGTTAAAATTCGAAATCTCTGACCACTGAACATAATAAAACATGGATTTTAACTCGGATCATGTGGTCCACAGCTAAACGTGATAACTACTAGAGCGCACGATATAAAAATTTTTCTAGCGGTAGTTCCCGAAAATTATTAATAGATTAGCTTCTAATGAAGATTTCTAGAAAGGAAAAAGAGTCATCTATAGTACATACACTGCTTTCACAAATTTTCAGCCATTTATTTAAAATAGCCAGGATTCTTAGTGGGTGAACTTTACCTTTCCAATTTGGATACCGTACGGAAATGTGGTGGAAGAACGTCGGAGAGGTAAACGATACCCCTCCAGTACACAAGTACACCAGGCGCCAGGCGTGTCTGTGTTGAAATACGAGTATATAGGCAATGCGTATGTGTATACCACACCCACTTATCCAATCAAAAGCTACACTATACATTGAAAAAATATATCGGGGAAGTTAAGTTGACGGGGACGAGTCTTGCGCAGCAGTGTCGTTCAGTCACCACATTTCTACACGTTATATATATAGATAATTATTGCGTGACCTTTGTATGTTATGGTAAATTCAATTTGTTGGCGATTTAAGGTCTGGTTTTACTTCAAAATGTATATAGTCATTTATATTTTATATTCATTGAAAAAGGCATCATTTTCCGTAACATGTTGGATCGTTTTAAATATATACATTTTGAAGTAAAACCAGACCTTAAATCGCCAACATTGAATTTACCATATATATATATATATATATGTATATATATATATATGTATATATATATATATATGTATATATATATATATATATATATATATATATATATATATATAGATGTCCAACGCTATCGACTATCGGGATTCTGAAAATCGTACTGCCGTTGAGCAATATTAATTTCTATGAAAAGAAGTCGGCATTACACCATTCTTCTGAAACCACAACTCTTGAATGTCCATTCCATCCAAATGAGGCCACAAAAAATCTCTTATCATTGCACGGTATCGGTTTCAATTAACTGTCACAGCTTGTACTGCCTCATCTTCAAAAAAAGAAGGCCCAATGATGCCGTCCGCCCAAAATTCATACCAAACTGTCACTCGTTGTGGATGCATTTCCCTTTCTTGAATAATGGAAGGATTTTCAGACCTCCAGATGCGGCAGTTCTGCTGATTCATAAATCAATTTAAGACGAAGTGCGCTTCATCAAAATAATTTTGCTCGCAAAGCCGTCGTCCGCCTGTCGTCTTCACAAAAAAAAACAATCAATAAACTATTGCTTTTTCTCGTGATCGTCCACTTTCAACTGCTGCGTTAACTGAATTTTGTATGGGTGGTAATGGAGATCATACTGGAGAATTCTCCGTACTGAAGAACATCCTATGCCCAACTCTTGGGAACGGCGAAGAACCGACTTCATTGGAATAACAGCTACACTGTCACGAACCATCGCAATGTTTTGCTCAGATCGGCCAGAACGATGACGTCCAGGACTTTTAACGTTCACTGTAGAACCCATTTCATTGAAGTTTTTCATAAGTCTGCGAACTGTTAATCCATTCGGTGCTTCATCACGCTCTAGAATGGCGCGAAGTCGCCTGACAGTTACTGCATAACTTTCTCCGTTCAGATAAAACGTTTTCACACAATTAGCACACTTTGCGCAATAGTAAACTGATGCATGGTCAGAGACAGACTGAGGCAACAATTGGAATGTTTATGGATGTCAAAACAATACAAAACAATATCGCCAACCGATAAACAAAAATTTACCAAGGGATTCAAAACTGGCGCGCTTTGTGAATGACCCTACATACGAGGGTAAGCTAAAACATTCGGTAACTAAAGTATAACCAAAAAATATATTTCAGTGAAATGTGCATTATTTTTCGACATAATCTCCCTCAAGATTAATAGATTTATTTAGTGAATGCTTAAGTTTCTTTATGCCTTCACAGTACTCATTTTCCTCGAGCTCCTCAAAATAGTGGTCAACGGCAGCTATCAGCTCCTCATCCGAAGCAAATATCATACCGCCGAGGTGTTTCTTCAATTTGGGGAACAGATGATAGTCAGACGGAGCTAAATCCGGCGAATAAGGGGGATGCTCAAGCGTTTCGAACTTTAATTTTGCCAATTTTTCTTTGACAATTCGGCTCGTATGAACTGGAGCATTGTCTTGATGGAAAATGATTTTTTATGCTTTCTTCCGGGTCTTTTTTCGACGATAGCTGCCTTCAATCGAGCCAAAAGTTTAGAATAGTATAGAGCAGTAATAGTTTGTCCCTTTGGCAGGTAGCCGATAAGCAAAATTCCCTTCGCATCCCAGAAAACGGAAGCCATCACCTTTCCTGCCGATAGACTGACATTGGCCTTTTTTTTGAGGCAGTTCACCACGGTTAGTCCACTGTCTTTATTGCTGTTTATTTTCTAGTGTGTAGTGGTGGAGCCATCTTTCATCGCTCGTCACAAATTTGCGCAAAAAATTTGTTGGATTTTGCCGAAACCGCTCCAAAATGGATGTAGAACATTCCACGCGTTTGAGTTTTTGCTGTATTGTTAGTAAGCGCGGCATCCATCTAGCACACCGCTTAGACATGTCTAATTCAACATTTAAAATGTACGACACCCGCTCTGGAGATGCGTGTAGCCTCAGTAATATCTTGCAATGTATATCGGCGATCAGCTTCCACAAATATCAAAACTTCTTGCACACTTTCTGCAGAAGTGGCTCTTTTAGGATGTCCAGAACGGGGATCGTCATTTACGCTCATACGACCTTTTTTAAATTCGTTCACCCATTTGCAAACAGTCTTAAAACAAGGAGCTTCCTCGCCTAACACATTTACCATATTAACATGAATTTATTTAGGCGAAGAATCCGTTTTCCACAGGTATTTAATCAATGCGCGAATTTCGATATTATCCATTTTTAAGAAGCGACAAAAGTACTCTGCTTTGAAAGAGTGTACACAAGAAACTACTTGACAGATCGACATGAAGTTTAACGCATATATCACTGAAACATCAAGCTATAAGATTGCTTTTACATAGCGCCATCTCATATTTAGTTACCGAATTTTTCAGCTTACCCTCGTATATGAGGATTATTTCAGAAAACACCGCATCAAAAAAGCTTTATTGGTTGCTAAGATCCAGGATGATACAAACTTTTGCTTATGTTAACGTGTTCGCACTGGTAATAATATATTTGGTGTTTTGAATTGTTATATATTTCTTAACCATAGGTTCCGATCTAATTTTATTTAATACATTTAATTACCTCCTTCATAGAGGAGAAAAAAATAAAATAAATTCAATTTTGTATTAATAAAATGTAATAATAATAAATAAACAAAAAATCTAATTATAATGTGTTTCAAGTTGAAATTACAGTTAAGTCATGAATAAAAAGCCATTATTTTATGCCATTGTAATATACATTTCTGGTCATTCTGTATACAGAAACATAATAAAAATCAATGAACATTTTATTTTTCCTTATTATCGCTTAACAACGATAAATTTTATATCTCGTGTTTATTCAGGTACTCGAGGGCGGCTAATATGAAAAGAGATGAACATGTGTAAACAATGTTAGAACGACGATAAGTTCTTGTAGTTCGAGTGTTAGTTCTAAAAGTCTAAGAAGATAAGATCACACGGATATACATAACAACATAAAATATCTAAGAAATGTAATTGTTTACACATTTCTTTTGTACTTCATTCTTCGTCGCCCTTGACTGAAAATATTTTAGATACTACTTTTGTCGTTATTAGTATTAATTCATGTCTAACGTCGTTTTCATTTCATGCAAAAATAATGTGGAATATTTTACCATATTTGTGATCAAATAAAAATAAATTTGTGATGTGAATGAATCGATTGGTCTTAGTACTGCGTTTAACATCAATTTCGTTCAGCAATGTGTGTGAAATATGCATTGTAATTCGACGCAAACTTAAACCAGAAAATAGTATGTCAGGAAAATGTTAAAATAAGTGGAGTGCGATAAAATTTTGTGCTTAGTTGTGTAAAATTACAACTCAAACTTTAGAAATTAATAAAACTGCACAGCCAGATGATAGTTCATCACTATGTAGGGTGTTTGAGTGGCATAAGAAATTCAAAGATGGTTGTGAATCAGTGGAAGATTAATCTCGATGCAGGCGACCACCAACTGCAGAGATTAATGCAAACGATTGTCGGTTTGGCATATATCTAATTTCTGACATTGTTAATTTGTCTTATAGTTCCACTCAAAAAATTATTCATGAAGATTTAGGGTACCGAAAGGTCGGGGCCAAATGGATTCCAAAAGTGATGACCGATGAACAAAAACCCTATCGAGTGACAATTTCTCGCCAGTGGAAAAGGCAACTGCAACATAATCCACAGTTTTTAAACAATGTGGTTACATGTGATAAGAGTTAGTTTTATCATTAGAACCCTTAATTAAAGTCTCAAAGTATGTCATGAAAGCGCAAAGGCAGTCCAAGGCCGCAGAATACGAGAACTGTGAAAAGTGGCGGTAAAGTGATGAATTTATTTATTTTTTATAAATGAGGCATTATTTATGACCAATTGTACCCAGAGAACATACAGTAACTCTTAAGTTCTATTCTAATGTTCTTCGAGGAACCCTAAAGGCAAAATTAAAGAAAAAGCGGCCGCTTTATCAAGACATCGGTGGGATCCTGCATCACGACAACGCTCCGGCCCACAGATCAGCGATTTGTCAACGAACAGTTGAAGAATTGGATGTGTAAATTATGGTTCACCCTACCTACACACCTGACCTTGCTCCATGTAACTTCCACTTGTTTTCTGAAGTCAGAAAATAATTGAGAGGTCGAAAATTTAAGTCGAATTTAGAGCACAGAGCACAGAATGTGATGCGTATACTAAATAGACTTTCAAAAAATGGTTTCTTAGATGTTTATGACAAGTGGTCCAAACGATGGGACAAGTGTATTGCACAGAAGAGAGTACTTTGAAGGATAATTGTTGAAGATTTTTAAATAAATTTTTAATTTTTGTACTACAGCACCAGTCTCGTTATATTCTATTGCCTCATATATATCGAAATTAAAATTAAGATTTTTAAAGTATGTCCAAACGATAAAAACAGTTAAATTATTTTAATAAGAAGATTTTATTAAATATAAATTTCAATGTTTAATAATATGAAACCGAGGCTCTGGAAGAAATAAACGGATGGCGTTTCCAGCTAGAAATTTCCAAGTTAGCGTCCCTAAATTTTATCTCCGTAAATAAATTCGAAATTCAACGTCAAAAAAAGAAAGACGATTTGAGGTTAGAAACTCTATATCCACCTCCTAAAGCTTCCTACCGATCCAGTGTGTTCCAGTATTTCCAATTCAAGCCCAAGGGCATTCCGATTCCTTCACAAAATCCCAGGTTTTCCATTCCAACAATTTAAAATCTTGTCGCTGTAAAACACGAAAACACGATAGCTTAGGTGTACTTTGATACAGCTAATATAGTCATTTGAACTGAAAAGAGGTATAAAACACTTTTCCACAATTAATGATCGTATCCTAAATACGTATTTCGACAACTAAATTGTCATCATCAGTAGGTGAAACCACTAATCAAAGTGTCTAACACATATAAACGCGCAACAACTCTACACGGCGTCCACGTATACACTGACTTTAAAATAAAAATCCACAGACTAGTCAGTGTATACGTGGACGCCGTGTAAAGTTGATGCGCGTTTATATGTGCTAGCTTTACTGTGTCCCCATGTGCGACACTTTGATTAGTGGTTTTACCTACTGTTGATGCCAACTTAGTTGTCTAAATACGTATTTAAGATACGATTATTAATGTTGGTAAGGGGTTCTATACCCTTTTTGAAGTTTTTACTTAACCACAGTCTCCAAAAAAGACTAGTAATTTAAACCTTAATTTCTTACCTTAAATATTTTGCGATATTTGTGATAAAATAAAAATAAAGTTTTTGATATGAATGAATCGATTGGTCTTTGTACTGCGTGAGTTTGACATCAATTTCGTTCAGCTATGTGAAGTATATATTGTAATGCAATGCAAACTTAAACCTGAAAATAGTGTCTACCACGCGCGAATGAATTGTACAACGTTAATTCGAGAAGTTTAGAGGTTGAAATCAATCATCTCAATGTGGTCGTTAAGTATGATCGTTTTCGCGGATGTTTTCGAATATTCTTTTCGGATGCAGAATAATCTTTAGAATGAAAATGTATCTCGGAGCAGTTCTGATATTTTAATAAACAATGAGGGTTTAAGTATAAGAAGATCCAAGCCAAAACTCGAGAAAGATCTTACAGACAGAACTAATGTTTATCATACTACAATAACATTGGAAATTCAAGGTATTACTATAAGAGAAACATGTTGCAGCGACTAAACTTCTGTCCTAGCATTTTTTTAGTAGTCTACACCCTTTATTATCATCTGTCGCATGTAACTGCAAATTATTGTGCACTCACATTTCTGCACGGTAATTTACACTGAAGCGTTTAATAGGTCCTTTGACTGATTCCAAGGTGATGTTATGTTGAATGATGTCTTTGGAGACATAATATGGTGCATCGACAATGGAATACAACTCCTTATCTTGGAACCGCTGTAGAATTGAATTTTACAATCAATTAAAGAACCGTAAAGCTGAATTTCGCATGTCCAAACCGGTTTCAGAATGATATTTTACAGAAACACTTTGTTACATTGTCTTAACTGTTTACTCTTGATGAAAAAGTTTTTTTTTACATTATAAGTGTCTATCTAGATGCATGCCGAGATGCTTTGCATCTTCAGATAGCTGATGTACGTGAAAATACAATTTTAGACACTAAAATTATTTAGTATCCAAAAGACAAGAAAATGTTTATTAATTCAAATCTCTACTCCCTTACCAACGGTTAATAACAGCGTAAATATCAATATTTCTGGAATGAATGAAGCCTTCGATGGTTCCTTTAACCTCTATAACCATTCCTTCTTTGACTAGAGGGCATATTTCTCTATGAAAGGTAAAAGCTACTTGAGTAGAATTTTTCGATGCGCCATTTCTTCAATAACTTTTGGATCTTGTTTCTGTTGGTCTGAGGGTTCTGAACGGTGATGCCGGATTATTATGGGATGCCGCCAGCAAATGTTGTTGCGGTAGTTTAGTTGTTGAGAAGTCTGCTGTGTAGAGGAGCTAGAAATTTGGTTCAAGTACATTTGTTTGCGTCTCTACACCTGATTGTATAGGATTAAGGGCAGTGAATTCATTACCATGCTCAATTAGGAAATGTTTGTTTATTGGATAAGTCCTTCACATTTGACAGAAAGGACATTTATGAATCGTGTGCCATTTTTGATTACGTGATGGAAAACATATTCGATACAATCGTAGGAGAACATATTAATGATTAGGTAAATATGAAACTTCAGAACATAGTCCAAATTCTACTTCGTCCACCGACAATTCAAGTAACAGTTTGATAGAGTACAAGCTATATGATGGATTACTGTTTTTTGTTCAAAAGTGAAAACATAACAGGTAATACGTATTGTCAATATATTCAACAAGTGCACGGTAAATTGAAAATATCACATTTAGTGTTCATTACCAAGTAGCAGCTTACTCCATCATATGATAACGCAAAATTTCAAAAATTGGGAACACTGGCTTTTAAACGTTGAAATTCTACACAATCCATGACAGTTATCAACCCGATAATACTTTTAGGCACTTGTACGTCTTCTTAAGGAAAAAACAGTTTCGTTTGTTACTCGATAGCAAAAACGTAGATATTTTGATTAATAAAAATTATTTTGCTATCCGAAATTTATATAATTTTAAATCTTGCCTACATCAAATCCGATATTTTATGTATATCAGCTAAATATTTGAGCTTACTAAATTGAGAGTTGACTAATTCGAACAATATTACTTTTTTTTTACTTTAAACCCAGTATTGCATTAATTATATATTGGATCAATTACACTGGCCAACCAAATTTTTGCTGACTTATTTTTTTAGTAAATTTTAGAATTCTAAAATCATATTAGTTTTAGCGTATTATGTCAAAATTAAACTGTATACTGAAGAATCACTAATGCGGCTAAGTAGTTACTTACATAAAACCTCTTACGATATAAAGAAAATATAATTTAATAATTTAATTTATTTATTTATTTCAATACAATATTGGTCACGAGTGTAGTGCAAGTATTTACTCAATAATCATTAAAAAATTACACGAGTATTTTTAAAAGGAAAAACAATCAGGGAATAAATTTTCGTTTGTAGCGCTTTCCGCTGTGAATTTTGGTTTTGCAGTCCCTTTGAACACTCCAAAAGTAGTCGGCCATCATATGAGGATACCAGCGAGCTTTCATGATTTTTAAATTTTGATGAAATCTCTGGCCTTCTTCATCGCTTACAGTACCTAAATTTTCGGGAAACCTATCAAGATGACTATGAAGGAAATGAAGCTTTATGCTCATGTTACAATCTAGCCGGTGAAATTTTTTAAGCATTGATTGCACTAGATCTTTATAGTTGCAGGCTTTTTTGTTTCCAAGAAAATTGTTGGCGACCATCGTGAATGAAGTTTTCTCAGCTTCATTCATAGAGTTGATGAAATTTGGATCTCTCATTAAAGTTATAATTTGAGGTCCATCAAATACCCCAACTTTAATTTTTTCGTAACTTAGTCGTGGAAACTTTTCACATATGTACTGCAAACAATTACCTTGCAAATCTAGAGCTTTAACATATTGCTTTATGAAACCCAATTTTATGTGAAGGGGTGGAAAAATTACTTTTTCGCTGTCGACTAAAAGTTGAGTTATAATATTCTTTTCTCCAATATCTAGGGATGTTCTGGGAGGCCAATGATTCTGAATCCAGTGTTGGTTTCTAACTCGATTATTCCAGATGCCCAAAAAATACGGAAATTTAGTACCTATAGCCTCTTTGAAAATTAAGTAAAAATTTACCATTTTGAGATCCACACAGAAGACCCAGTTATGGTCTGTATATTTTAGTAACTTTATAATCTTCTCAATGTCGTCATATGTTTCCTTTAATTGAATGGCATATCCAATAAGAATTGAACCGAAAACATTCCTGTTGTGTAGTAGGACACATTTGAGGCTTCTGCTGGAACTGTCGATAAACAAACGCCACTCACTTGGGTCATATTCTACAACGTCCATTTTAGTTAGCAAACTTGGCACATTGTTACAATAAACAAATTCACACTCTTCTTTAAAATATTGCACAAGATCACTTTCCCTGCTACGATAAAAAGTTATCTTCGTACCTTGCTGGAGTAAGTTCTTTTCATTTAATCTTGAAGCTAGCAGTTTCGATGATTCCTTTGATAAGCCCAAACCCCTAACTAACTCATTCAATTCTGTTAGAGTAAAACGTTGTGGTCCATCATTAGAAATTATACCTCCGTAGTCACAATCTACATCTAAATCTTGCTCCTCAATAGCATCTGCCATGTCTTCAGCATACGAGTACTCAAGTGAAGGAATCTTTTCATAAACTGGCACGGGTATTTCATCGGAATGAGGCACCGGTCGAATCGCGGGGTCGATATTAGGATATACAATTTTATTCTTATTCTTCTTAGTATAACGGAGGCCTGAATTAAACAAAAATAGCAATCATTTACGTGGTTTTTCGGTTCACGCCATATCATTTGAACGCCGGAAGCTAATTTCTGTCGTTTTCCCTTGCTCCACTGCCGCAAATTTTCCACACATGGTTTACACACATTATATGGAGCCCCCGACTTGTCCTGATCAGCAAGTTTTACGTCAAAATAAGCCAAATACATTTTCTTAACGAAGGCAGTAATAGTTACCCTTTGTGAAGCTGCCACAAGTGTAGCAGAAGGAATCAGCACTATATACACATCTTCGAGTATTAGACGTGACGCAGTTTCTTCCCTAACAACTAGTATGTAACTAACGTTTTATTATCACTCTTGCTTATTTTTAATAGTCCTAAGTGATCAATACTTTCTATTAAAATCTCATTAAACGCTAATATCTTCACCTAATGAACAGGATTAGCCTAATAGAATTGCATTTCTTTATAATTAGCTATTACTTAATAGATCATTAAGTACTTAACTATTGTAAGGTACAAGTATACATTATGCTAATGAGATAGATGTATTTGGAATGTCTTTTAATTCTTTGAACAACTAAGAATTTGCTGCATTTACTTAACGATTTCCAAGGATTTTGAAATCGGTAAACAAGAAGTGGCGTAGAAAGAAAACTTCACGTGACAGGGACAAATAGGTTTCATATTTGGCATTAGCGTACCAATATTAATTAAAAGCAAATGTCAGATCATAGTCAGCAGAAACAAAAAAATAATTGTTAGCCAGTGTTATCTAATCATCATATTTTTTTTTTGCATTTGCATAACTAAAAATCACAAATATAAAACATATGAGTATTTTTTTATTTGTAATCAAGAAGCGTTTCTCAAAGAGCGAAAATTTCATGTCGAGAGAAAACTGCGAGCAAAAGTTTTGCTATAACTTCTTATGTTTAATATTGATACTTGGATGCCATATTGTAGCGGCCATAGTTGTCTCAGAATGCGCGGTAAAGCCCACTGGATCAATAATACAAGTAGCAACCCACAAAACGTTGATGGCAGATTTGTTAATTAATACATGTGCTTTAAATGATTTACAAATTTGTAGTAAATTTTTCTTGCAATAGATGTATTTTTATGCATAGAAATTCGTTTACTTTGGCTCTTTCCAATAATATTTAAAATCATTTCATTTAATAATACATCTGCGATTTCAAGTAAGCTAGAAAAAATAGAATCCTAATAAACAAAAACAAATTTAAAAAAGTTCAATAAATTATTAATGTTGTCTAAAAACACTTGAATAAACATAGTATTTAATAATAGATGTAGAATGTAGAACTACATCTATTTATTTATTGAGATTGGAATAAAGCCAAAAGTAAAAAATTCGATATATGCCAACTAATATTCACAGTTTAGATTGATTGACTTTTCCTAATCACTGGATGACGGTATTTTGTAACATGATAATCTGATTGCATGAAATATTAACTGTTGCAGTATTCCTGCCAATTTCTTTTTGCATAATATGCGTAAGACAAAATAGTACACAATTTATGATAGAAATTAAAAAAAATTAAAAGCGCATCTACCAATTCAATAAATTCTCTTTTGGATAATTGTATGAGATATATTCATGCGTGTTTCATAAATGTGAGTTTCTTCAAGAACTTTTCATGCGTTTATATCTAAAAGAAATACAATTATTATTAGAATGAGCAAATCTAGCCAGAATATAATATTAAAGTTAATTTGAAACATACACAAGTAAATAAAACCTCACCATTTGTATAAATATTGTAAACCAAATGTTTTAAACATATCATGAGGTTTCGCCCAGTATGTTCCAAATTGCTTTTGTTAATCACGCTGTTGTAGCTGTTTGATTTATAGTGGAGACACATTAATACAGTTTCCGTCTGTTACTACTTTGATAGTACGATAGAAATTACTTGCTAAGTCTTATACCTGCATCTCTGTATAGTGATTTTCACACGACCATGTACCTGTATTATGTTTTCCACACCTAATTTCAAATTATATTTTTGATTGTTAAAATGTTTTTGCTTTAAAATTAAAGTATTCTTTTAGTAAAGGAACCTATTTTCTTTAATAACTTTTCTTAATTTTCATTTGGTCCTTATCTGAAATAACGAAATCAATTTTTTGACAACTTACATTAAGCAAAAGTAAAATATTCGCTACAAGCACAGTTATTCACTAATAAAAAATCAATAAGTAAAGGCCGGCATTCTTGGCTGGCTCACAGAGGCGTGGACCAGCATATGTTCGGGAGACACTTTACGAGCGCTTCGGGTGCTATGTGTATGTAGTACATGAATACGTGAACAGCTATCATATTGTAAAATTATTTATAGACCTATTTACGGATACACGTAGGTGTACTTCGAACTGAAAACGTTCTTCTAAATAATGCGCACTTTTGCTTCACAAAAACCCAACGCACAGACGCCACTGTTTGCCTACCTCAGTGCAGGTCTTTAGTAATAAGGGGAGAGCGAACTTAAGCGAATGAATGACAATTGCCCCGATAAAACGTTGTGGCGACTTTCATAAAAAGCTTAACTCTAGTATGCAGATTATCTAGTACGCAGATGACGTATGTATAATATCTTCACAGCAGACAATCAAGCGTTTAAAAGATAGCATAGTCAAATAATTGACATAACCTAGCACTTGGCTTGCGGATAACGGCTTTGTATTGTCGCCAATGAAATCGACAGTCATATTTTTTACTAGGCGCAGAGCAGTATTAGAAAAATGCACTAAGTAAGTGAAATAACAATTTCTATTAAACGAACAGAAAATATTTGGGAATGATCGTAGATAACAAACTGGGTTGGAGAGAACACATTAATTATATAAGTATAAACTGCGAAAAATTCTTAATATATAATGAGAATGATGTCTAAAGTAAGGTGGGAAGCTGATATTTCGCTACAAAAAAATGTATAATGCATGCATAAAATCGGTTCTGGATTATGGGTCATCTCTATACGCAAACGCTACTAAACAGCAACTTCAACGTCTAAATATAATTAAGAAAAAAGCCCTTGGAATATGTGTTGGTGCTAAGCGGTCTATACCCATCGAAGCTCTCCGAGTTGAAGCACAGGAACCACCCTTTAATCTACGGAGAAAATTTGTATTGTCTAAGTATATACTTAAATATCATAAAAGTACAGCACATTCGAAAATTTATAGGAATATCTATAAATTAGCCATTTTAGACCTAACAAGGAAATTCTGGGAAAAGGAACCTTCCCCTCGTTTAGCAGTAGCTTACAGAGATATGGCAAAATTCAGTAGTAGCATTGAGAATGAGACAATCCTAAATATTGATTACTTTGAAAGTCTGCTACCGATTCATGTTACATTCCTCCATCTGCAGATAATCTTGTATTAAACAAGAAAATTTTTTGTCGGTCAAGGAATCGCTCACAAAATTTACAATATTGTTTACTGATGCCTCAAAAGCCTTAACTGAATGCGGATGTGCCTTCTATGACGAAGAAAACAAAGAACTTCAACGTCTAAATATAATTAAGAAAAAAGCCCTTGGAATATGTGTTGGTGCTAAGCGGTCTATACCCATCGAAGCTCTCCGAGTTGAAGCACAGGAACCACCCTTTAATCTACGGAGAAAATTTGTATTGTCTAAGTATATACTTAAATATCATAAAAGTACAGCACATTCGAAAATTTATAGGAATATCTATAAATTAGCCATTTTAGACCTAACAAGGAAATTCTGGGAAAAGGAACCTTCCCCTCGTTTAGCAGTAGCTTACAGAGATATGGCAAAATTCAGTAGTAGCATTGAGAATGAGACAATCCTAAATATTGATTACTTTGAAAGTCTGCTACCGATTCATGTTACATTCCTCCATCTGCAGATAATCTTGTATTAAACAAGAAAATTTTTTGTCGGTCAAGGAATCGCTCACAAAATTTACAATATTGTTTACTGATGCCTCAAAAGCCTTAACTGAATGCGGATGTGCCTTCTATGACGAAGAAAACAAAGAAAGTCAAAAAAATAAGCTAAATGATAATATGTCTAACTTCTCTGCCGAAGGGGAAGCTATTTCAAGAGCCCTAGAATATGCAGACACCCTAGATAGCAGCAGGATATGCATAATGAGCGACAGTAAAAGTGTGCTACAGACAATGCTTAATAAAGATAACATCTTTAAACTCCATTCGATAATTTTAAAAATAATATACTGTTATTACATATAAGTTAATAAAGTAAAATTTTACTGATTGAAAGGGCACGTCAGCCTAACGAGATTGTAGATACGTTGGCAAAACAAGCCATATCAGACGTAGACATCATGTCCGAGGTTCTTTGTTGGCAAGACAACAAATCGCTCACAAAATTGTAAGGAAAGAAATATTGCAAGAAGAATAGGATAAGCATGCGGAGGACACATATCAAAAGAAAATGGCCCAGTATGCTTTAATACATCCCAGTATATTTACAAAGACATGGTACCAAAATCAGAAAGTCTCCAGATACAATTTACACAATGATTGCTAGATTGAAGTTTGAAGATAGAATCACCAGAGTGTAATTGCGGACATGATTACGCGGACGTCAATCACCTTTTATTTCATGGAATTCCCTGCTTGCATTCCGCTATTGTGAATCGGAATATCTAAGCATTGGGCACTCGCCTAACCATGGGCATGGGTGAAAAGTAATGTACACCTGGTTGTACAGCGCGTACAAAAACAAATAGCAAAATCGGGCAAAAAGTACATTGAAGCACAACTCTTAAGCTTCAAAATTATATATTTATTTTTCTGCATAGTCACCATTAGGGCTAACACATTTCATTCCGTCACTGAAAAATTTTTCCGACTTTTCTCGAATCCGGGACTTGACAGCTGCTTTGAGCTCATCGTCCGAGCTGTAATAAGGTCTCTCTTGAGAGCTGTTTGCTCCCGTCTGTGAGACGGCACAGATTTCACGGTATCAAGATTGTTCAATAATGAAGCCGACACGTTCGTTGGATACTCCAATATGGTTTTGAATGATTTTCATTTTGAATCAAATCGCCGACGAGTTTGCGATGTTTATCGCCGACGAGTTTGCGATGTTTATCGCCGACGAGTTTGCGATGTTTATCGTCTGATCGTCTGTGATAGTGATCGGATGTCCGCTGCGTGTTTTATCAACAATTTTGAGTTTTCCACGAAATTTGATTACCCATCGATTTACAGTAGACCTATCGACAGCATCGTCACCATGAACATCCTTTAAACAACGATGAATCTCACTAGGAGTCACTCTTTCAGCAGCCAAAAATTCGATAACAGCTGTAAACTCGCGCTGACATGCAATAGAACACGATTCCATACTGTCGCTTATAAAATACACTGGATGAATTCAACGACCTCAAACATGTGTATGGGTATAGAGGAAGAATGTCAGTTTCACATTCCACCTGGTGCGCTTCTGAAGGTCATTTCGTTCGCGCTATACAAGCATCTGTGCATTACTTTTCAGCCTAGCCTCCTACTTTTTAGTACTAATTTATACGATATTGTAAAGCAACAATTAACTAACTGTCAACTTACAGTAAACAATGTAAACATACTTTTGCAACTTGATATTATTTCATTTTGATTTAATATTAATGTCATTGACTTCTGTGTCAAAACTTTTAGGACAATAATTAATAGATATTTTTGATGACAAAAGTCTTCAAAGTAGGTAAGTATTTTATGTAAAGGGTGTTTCAATAAGAGCGCAAGATTTCAGTGTTCAATAAAACATGGTTTTCTGTAGCAAAGTATTGAAATATTTATTGATTTAGAAAATATACATTTGGGAATTATGTATGAAACAAAATATCTTGTAAATGGCCGCCACGCCTTTGTTGGCATATGCGTACCCTTTTGACGAAATTTTCAATAACGTTATTGGTGGTATTTTATTGATACAGCGTCTAATTTCGGCTTTCAATGCTTCGATGGTTGCAGGCTTATTGGCATAAACCTGTGCCTTCAGATAACCCCACAGCCAGAAGTCTAAAGGCGTTAAATCGCAAGAGCGTGGAGGCCAATTCTGGTCACCAAATCGGGAAATGACACGACCAGGAGCAAACTCGTGCAAGATCGTCAATGTTTCAGGGGCGGTATGACATGTGGCACCGTCCTGCTGAAACCACATGTCGTCAAGATCAATAGCTTCCAAATGAGGCACAAGAAACTGTGTTATCATAGCACGATAACGTTCGCCATTCACCGTTACTGCATTACCTTCTTCGTTTTCGAAGAAAAACGGTCCAATTATTCCTCCAGACCATAATGCACACCATACAGTGACCCGTTGTGGATGCATTGCTTTCTGATGAATCATTAGTGGATTTTCTAAGCCCCAAATGCGACAGTTTTGCCTATTAACGAAGACATCGAGGTGAAAATGGGCCTCATCACTGAAAATGATTTTATTTGCAAAATCAGCAGGTTGCTCAAGGATCCAATTGGTGAATTCTCTTCGCTGTTCATGGTCTACTGGCAGAAGTTGTTGAGTCAGTTGGATTTTGTAGGCATGCAGCTGTAAATCTTTAGTGCGAATTCGCTGAAGAGTGCCTGTTGAAATGTCCAATACCTGTGCCCGATGGCGAATTGACGTCTCTGGCCTTTCTGTCACACTCTCGCGAACTGCCGTGATGTTTTGTTCTGTACGACCTCTACGAGCTCGTATCGTATGTGTCACATCACTAACCGAACCGGTACTTTCGAATTTTTCGATTATTTGTTTAACCGTAGATGAATTAGGCACATTATTTCGACCGAACATTGGACGCACTTTACGAATAGTGGCAATTAAACTTTCACCATTTTCATAATAATTTTTGACAATCAGGACGCATTGTTCTACCGTGTAATGCTCCATATTTACTAACTCCCATCTGTCAACTTTCGATCTGCCACGTCATAATCATATGACATTATGACTGTCAAACATGGCGCGCAATTCAAATCTTGCGCTCTTATTGAAACACCCATTATAAAGGCAAGAGGTTTTTCGTAAAATTTTAGTGCTATTCTTCAGTATTTCACAAAAGTTAGAATTTATATTAATCGGAAATAACCAAAAAGAACCATGAAAGTTAATATGTCTGGGGCAGACAGGATGAACTTTCGAAAAAGTACAGTCACGCTCAAAAGTATTCATGCATTTGAGTCTCTCTGCAAAGCATAAAAACATTGCACATACAAGAAACCATAATAAACCAAATTGAATTAACAATAAACTACATTAAATCTGGACAGGATAAGTATTTGTCACAGAGAAACTACCTTAAATACAACATAAAAAAATAATCTATATTTTTTAAAATCAATATTTTGTAGCATAGCAGCTAGTTTTGACGATTGCCTGTAGACGTTTTGTCTGTTTGTATATCTATTTAAAATCTAGTCTATATTAATTGATTCTTTCTTCAGACATTTAATTTCTACCCAAATATATTGGAGGGAATTTATGTCGGAGCTTCAGAATACTTTCCAGTGCGTGCGGAATACTATCCATTCGTTAACGACCTGAACTTTATGCTTCGGGTTGTTGTCTTCTAAGAAGGCAAAATCTCTTTCAATTCCAAGTTCTCAGGCACTTAGGTTTAGAATTAATTAAAATATTAAGATACACTCATAGATACATTATCTTATCAATTATATGGTAATTGTCCATGATCTACTGAAAGATTACATAAAATAGATAGGGGTTCAGGATCAATACAAATATGACGGTACACAGTCAGAATTTAGTGGTACCGAAGGTGTAGGAGAACTCAACGTTTCCAAAATAAGGTTCGGATTTAAAGTTATGTTTTTAACTGTGAAGAATTATTATAGTGAGATAAATACATTTGCATGGTGATCCGCTGATAAGCATTGACTATTTAATAGTGTTCTGCAAGCCAATCGCTAATAATACTAAGATGGTTCGTCAACCGTTATATAA
Source organism: Melolontha melolontha (assembly GCA_935421215.2). Lineage (NCBI taxonomy): Eukaryota > Metazoa > Arthropoda > Insecta > Coleoptera > Scarabaeidae > Melolontha > Melolontha melolontha. Next base: position 28,192,842 of record OW285243.1, on the reverse strand, counting down.
TTGCGGACACCTCCTGTTCGAAATATTCCCTTTAAACATCAAAACATTTCGCATTTGATGAAGTCACTCCCTAAAGGAATGATGCCACTCTTCATGAGACATTTCAGAAAATAGGTTTCTATAATTCTCCACTGGTTCTCTTGTGTAAAATTTGTTCTCCTTAAATGAAATACATTCTTGTTGCTAGAAAACGTCCTTTCTACATCGCAACTGGTTATAGGGTGCATACTGGAAATATTCTTTTATTTCAGGGTATTTAGCAGTTAGATTTTGAGGCATTATTCATATACACAATTGCTGTAATGCTAAAATTATTATTATTGAAACTATAAAACTAATTAAGCTATTAAAAACTGCGCTTAACTTTTGCCGAAGGCCACATGCGAATTCACTTGGAATATTTTTCAAATTATTAATAGCCACATCTAATGTGGTTAATTCATAATTTAATTTGAGATTTTGATTTTCAAAATAAGTGATTAGATTTGGCAAATTCCCAAAGTGTTCCTGAAGAAAGTACAACAGATTTTTTGAATTGGGAGTTTGTATTAGTTCCTTACATTCAGAGTTACTTCGAGCATCGTCTTTTAAACATGTAACGAAATTTTGTAAACTGTCGAAATTCTTTGCATAAAAACTAATAACTTCCAAACATGATCCCCATCTAGTTATTACTGGAGAGGCAGGCAGTGACAAAGATGGAAGTGTTTCCCTGTAAAGAGCTACTCTCAATGGGGCTTTTCTGAAAACTTTTTTAAAAGCGGATACAAGTGGATTAACTTCCGTGAAGGTGTCTCTAATTATTTCACTTGCTACACAAGGATTATACAGCATATTAGGATATGTTTCCTCAGAGACACCTTTCCGGAAGTTCTACCTGCTTTTAAAAAGGTTTTCAGAAAAGGCCCGTCAAGAGTAGCTCTTTACAGGGAGAACCTTGCATCGTTGTCACTGTATTGCTCTCCAGTAATAACTAGATGGGGAGCATGTTAGTTTTTATGCAGAGAATTTCGATAGATGCAAGAAACTAATATATATATATATATATATATATATATATATATATATATATATAGTAAATTCAATCAGTCGGCGATTAAAGGTCTGCCGAAACATGTAGGGTTGACATGTTTCGGCAATGATGCCTTTATCAAGGATATAAAATATAAATATTTATATTTTATATCCTTGATAAAGGCATCATTGCCGAAACATGTAGGGTTATTTTAAATATATATACTTTGAAGTAAACCAGACCTTTAATCGCCGACTGATTGAATTTACCATATCATACCAAGGTCACGAAAATATTATATATATATATATATATGTATATATATAAGTGTTTTAAGTAATAATTAGAATTTTAAAACATTCAAATCTTACATCTGTTCTCAAAATACTGACATCTGCTTTCAATAACTCACATCTACTTTCAAAATAGGCATCTGCTTTCTAATCTGACGTTTGCTTTCATAACTGACACCTGCTTTCAAAACAGACATCTGCTTTCAATAACTGACATTTGCTTTCACTAACTGACACCTGCTATAAAAAAAAACTGACATGAGCTTTCAAAACTGACTTCTGCTTTCAACTTGACATCTACATTCAATAACTGACATCTGATTCATTAACACTGTTACTTTATAATGCATTTATAAATAGCTTGAACCTAGGTCTATTGTGGCTAAGTGGTAAAAGCGACAGTCCGGCAAACTGTAGACTTGGGTTCGAGTCCGAACATAGACAATATTTTTTAATTAAAAATTGAGTATGATTTGCTTTGTAGTTTGTAGACAGCAATGTTTACATCCCCACTTACTTTGCAATTACATACATACTAATTTCATATTTGTAAATATTTTATATAAAAGCCGAAAAACTCCAATAATTTATCAATTGTTATATATATATATATATTATATATATATATAAATATAATATTTTCGTGACCTTGGTATGATATAGTAAACTTAATAAGTCGGCGATTAAAGGTCTGGTTTATTACTTCAAAGTATATATATTTAAAACAACCCTACATGGTTCGGCAATGATGCCTTTGTCAAGGATATAAAAAATATATTTGGCATTTATATTCTGTCATTTATATATTTTATATCCTTGAAAAAGGCATCATATATAAGTGTTTAGATAATTTCTTAGCCGTTTATTAAATATAACAATTGATAAATTATTGGAGTTTTTTAGCCGAAAAACTTCAATAATTTATCAATTGTTATATATATATATAAGACTATACATTACAGTCTGGAATTTCAGGGGCTCTGGGAGCTTGTGACTCGTTTTGTGGTCAGTCACTCCATTTTGTGTGGTCTATAGATATGTTCTTGCCCTCTTCACGACTTTTCGCTATTCTTCCCTATTTAACGTTAATGCTCTCCCTCTTACGGTCCCCAGGTCTTTGATATCATCTACTACTTGGTCCTCCCACCTAATTTTTGGTCTACCTTTTGTTCGTGCTCCATATGGCTTCCATCTTGTAATTCGTCTCAACGTTGATCCTTCTTCTCTTCTGTTGACGTGCCCATACCACCTTATTCTCATCGATTTAATTACTCTTACTCTGTTTTCTCTCTCCAATAACTCGTCTATCTCATAATTCATAAGGATTCTATAACCACCATCTTCTTTCTTTGGTCCATAAATTCTTCTGATTATTTTTCTTTCAAATGTTCTTAGAGCATCTTCATCTTTCTGTGTTAATCTCATTGTTTCTCCAGCATATATCACTATCGGTCTAATGGCAGTTTCATATATTCTTATTTTTCTGTTAATGCTGATTTTCTTATTTTTCATATATTTCTTGTATCTATAATATGCTCTGTTCCCTGCTTGAATTCGATGTTTCACCTCCTCTGTTTTCTGATTCTTACTACTTATCATGGATCCTAGGTACTTAAATGTATCCACTTTCTCAAAATTGTAATTTCCCATCGCTACTTCTTTGCTTTCCCCAATGTTTTCTTGTCTTGCGATTGAGTAGTTTTGACTTGATTTATTTCAAGTCTTCTTTGCTTCCGAGTCGAGTCTCAGCAAGGCTTCTCTTAGACTATTTAGATCTCTTACTATTAATGCTATATCATCTGCATACGCTATGATTTGCATTGATTTTTCAATAATCGTCCCTTTAAAACCACAATCTTTTATAATTCCTTCAATAGCTATATTGAATATTGACGCAGATAATCCATCTCCCTGCCGTATCCCGGAATTAAATTCAAATTCTTTTGATACATCATCCTGCAGCAAAACTGCAGCTCTAGATCGTTTCATCGTCATTTTCATTAGGCTTATCATCTTTCTAGGTATTCCTAAATTTTCGGCGTCTTTGAGGATCGCATCACGTCTCAGGCTGTCAAATGCTTGCTTAAAATCAATTAATACTATTAGAAGTTCGATGTTTAGTTCATAGCATTTCTCTATAATTTGGTTTAATATATATATATATATATATATATATATATATATATAGCATCGATAGTTGATCCTCTCGGTCTAAATTCCAGCTGATATTCTCCAATGATGTCCTCTGTCTGATTTTTCACTTTTTCATATATTAAGGATGTCACTAACTTGTAACATACACTCAAAAGTGATATTCCTCTATAGTTTTCACATAGCATTGGATTTCCTTTTTTGTACACTGGAATTATTAATGCACAACTCCGTTCATTAGGCATCGCTTCCTCTTTCCTTATCTGCAGGATTAATTTATATAATTTCTTTGCTTCATTTCTCCAATCATCTCGTAACATTCTTCCTCAGAGGGTATCATTTGGTCCTCATACTCTTCTATGCCAAAGGAATCGCTATATTCATCTTGCTGTAACTGCTTATGTTTATTTAGTAACCCTTTAAAGTATTTCTCCCATTCTTCACTATCGATATTCGCCGTGTTTTCTTTTCTTACTTGTTGATATAACTTGTTGTTGTTATTGCTATCATTCTCAATATCATCCATCATTTCGTCAATCCATTGTGTTTTCTTCCGCCTTACCAGTTTCGTACCTTCTCTTCTCTTTTTACTATATTCTTCATAGTCTTCTTTCGCTCCTGTATTTAACCATTTTAGTCTCATTTCTTTCTTCCTCTTTATTGCTTTTTCACATTCAATATCAAACCATCCATTCCTTTTCTCAGCTTGTTTCCTTCCTAATACTTTCTCTGCTGCTGTTGTGATACTGTGTTTTATTTTGCTCCATTCCGCTTCAATATCTTCATTTTCATACCTTTCCACTAGTTGCATTTCCATTTCCCTCTCATATCTCTCCCTCACTTCTTTTACATGCAGGCAGTCCATATTCCATTTTTTCCTCCTTGCTTTCTTTCTTTCATTTCTAATTATTCTTAAGTTTATTTTTGCAATTACTAGATGGCGATCTGTGTCGACATTTGCACGTCTATAAGATCGTACATCTTGTATCATTTTAGGTCGTTCTTTACTAATTAAAACATGGTCTATTTGGTTGCCAGCTGTTTGCCCAGGGAATAACCAAGTTACTTTGTGTTCCTTCTTGTGTTTGAATCTTGTGCTCATTATATGTAATATATGTATATATGTATTCCTGCCACCAAGTTACAGCATCAGCTTCCATTTTCATTCGTTAGATCGTGTATTGTTTCCCGTCCAGCTACACTGCTCAAGTACTCTTCTTTGTCTATCTTGGCATTGAAGTCTCCTATTACCATTAATGTATCGTGGTTAGGTATTTGTTCACATGTTATTTCTAATTGCTCGTAAAATATTTCTTTTTCTTCTGGACTCCCATCTTCCGTTGGTGCATAGATGTTGACAATTGTTATGTTCGCTACGTTATTCCTTATTCTTAGGTAGGATATTCTTCCATTTATTCTTTGGAACTCCATAATATGGTCCCTAAATATTTTATCTACCATAAACCCAGTTCCGTTACTGTCATGTTTGTCTTCCCCTCCATAAAACATCGTATATTTCTCTTTATCAATTCTTCCTTGTCCTTTCCATCAGAAACTAATACAAATTCCAAATTTTAAAAATCAGTTGTACTTTCTTCAGGAACACTTTGAAAATTTGCCAAAACTAACCATTTATTCCGAAAATCAAAATCTCAAATTAAATGATGGATTAACCACATTAGATGCGGCTATTAATAATTTGAAAAATACTGACGTCGGATGTTGCCTTCGGCAAAAGTTAGACGCAGCTTTTAATAGAATCCAGATTTAATAACATTGCGGCAATTGTGTATGGGAACAATGCCTCAAAATCTAGCTGCTAGATACGCTGAAATAAAGGAATATTTCCAGTATGCACCTATAACCAGTTGTGATGTAGAAGGGACGTTTTCTATCTACAAGGATGCATTTCATTCAAATAGAACAAATTTTACAGAAGAGAACCTAGAGCAAGTATAGCTAGTTTATATTAATACTCCTTTACTCGACTTGAACTACAAAATGAGCAAATAAAAATGTATTTCGTATTTTATAGCTCACCACCAGTTTGTTTTCCAATTAACATTTAAAACAATGAAAAAAAAGGAACTAACTCACCGTACTTTATTTTTCTTACAAAATATAAACTAATAAATAAAATAAATTATTAAAACTCCTCACCCTTCTATCTACGCCCATGAAGAAAGGAATTTAACTATAATATTGAAGGAATTGCTTCACAATGCAACGACAAAAAACAGATGTGAAGTTAACTGAATGAATAGTGTAATTTAATAACTGCGTGTTGTACTTAGCGATGTTATAGACTAATAAATAAAATAAATTATTAAAACTCCTCACCCTTCTATCTACGCCCATGAAGAAAGGAATTTAACTATAATATTGAAGGAATTGCTTCACAATGCAACGACAAAAAACAGATGTGAAGTTAACCGAATGAATAGTGTAATTTAATAACTGCGTGTTGTACTTAGCGATGTTCTAGACCATCTAATGCGTCCGAATTCTACTTATTACATGTAATGTGTTGCAAATATGAAATTAATGTACATGATTTCCATCTACTATACATTTCCATCTACTATACACTATACTATACACATTGACAATTAAATAATTTATAATAAATGTACACGATTATAATATCAATCTAGTCATTGCCATCAGTTGCCACCATTTTGTCCTGAGAGTGAAATATATTGTACAAATATAGATAAATGTTTAGAAGGAAGAACTAGTTTCCGCATTTATAATAATATAACTTTCTTGTTAGGTAGGGAGGAACAGTTCTGTGCATAATATTGAATTTATCACGGCTTTAGTAGAATGATTCTTAATAATTAATAACACATTGCCAGGACAGGCACATCCGAAAACACTTGTAAACCAACACTCGAACATAACAAGGGTTGTTATTGTAGCATCTAAAGGAAAACAGAGAAGACCTAATATATGGGAGCGATTGTATTTTGTAAGTGTGAAAAGCCGACTAAGATGGTCATAATGAAGTTATTTGTTGACATTCGAACATAGTAAGGGGTGCGTTTTAGAAACTATTACAGGCAATATGTTTTGTTATTTACCGGTTAAGTTTTTGAAGGGTTTAATCCCGAAATGATCAAATAACGATATGAAAGTGTTCACTAAGATTAAAAGATGTGTTTTACGTATAAATATGTACTTTTAATAGAAACTATACTGCAATTTTGCATATTTGCACAGAAAATAACCTATAATATAATAAAGTGTAGTGGTAGTCTATGAATGGTGAAGAATATTGGAAACCGAACAATTTATTAAACTGTTCTTAGCAAATGAATACAAGGTTAGGTAAATATATGGATCCATTCGTATATCTTTGATACGGCTACTTAGATTTTAATAAAATTTTCCACACTTACGTTAATGCAAATGGGGAATTCGAAGAGCAATTTATTTTCAAATCAGATTTCCGGTTTAGCCAGAAATGATGTTAACTTTTTTACTTTAAATGAAACATATGAAACGTATATTTTTCAAGTTTCTATAGAGCTCTGCTCTGTGAGTTTAGCAACAATAAGGTTTGGCACCCTTTTGTTCAACAAAGACTGAGACATGTAATTAAATCTAATAATGCAAATTTTATTGAGAACAACAAAAATGAACACAAAAGATATTAACAAAATCGATTATCAATTAAGAAAGTTTTCGAAATGATGACCGTTCACTTCTTGACAATATGAAAGTCTGTGAACAAATTCTTGAATGACATTTGCCAAAGCCTTCTCACGAATTAATTGCACTTCCTCAATTAACTCCGTAACTTGTCCAGATTATGCGGTCGTCTAGTATAAACCACAGATTTTAAATGACTCCAAAGAAAAAATCTATACATTACGTGGTAGAAATTTGCAGAAAGTTGAAATAGTGAAAGATCTCTGAGTGTATTTCGATAGTCGCTGCTCTTTTTCTTATCATATCCTCAATTTGTGTATGACTGCTTCTCGTTTTGTTCTGCGTTCTTGTAAATTCTTCGTTTCTAAGAGCCTTTTCTATAGTCTAGTCCTAAGTAAATTGGAGTACGCGTCACAAGTATGTCGCTACACTATGTTTATCTCCAGCTTTCCGTAGAGAAGATTCAGTTCTTCGAAGCATTGATTATACGACCCTTTTAACCGAGCATGACATGGATGTTTTAAGTTATCGCCGGGAAAGATATGCGCTTTTTGTACGGAAACTAGTTAATGGTTTCATTGATGGTCCTTTTCTCCTATCTTTCCTTAATTTCATGGTTCCTAGATTATGTTCCCGTTATTCATGTACTTTTTCCATTACGTTTTTGAAAATCAACATGTTGCACTAACAACGATGTATCGAGCTGCTAATTTGGATAATGATGATATATCTGTTGAGTCTATTAATCAATTCATGTAACTTATTTCGTTTTCTCCTTTCTGTATGTATGTGTTTAACTTACAATTTTGTACTATAATTAGCCCTTGCTGTTGGACAATAAAAGACTATTATTATTATTAATTTACATGATTTTGCCTAAATGTCTGCTACATTCATTAACAATAGCAAAACATTAAATTTGTGCTACAATTTTTTTTTTAGAAAATCAATGCTATATCCTAGTGGATATTTCCGTTAAGTCTGTATTTTACACTTTACACACTTTACCTTCATGCTACTCCTTCATTAAAACAAGAACATGCCATTAATATGTGGGAAGTCTTCATTAAACTCCTGTGTGTATTTATTGCCCGTTCACCTTAATTCGCCCGCCGCGTTAATTTAAACACGGCAGGCAATTACGATGGACGTCACTTTATCATAGTGTATTAATGAGATGGGTCGACCTGACCAACAGTGAGTGATATAGGAGCCATATTTCAACGAAACTGTGTATGCGAATATCTACAATACAGGTGTACACGTGCTAGTTAACGGATACATGTTGCAGCGTGTCGCAGGACACGCCAGGACAGCAGTGCAGGGAATCCAGGCGCACGCTAATCCTTGTATGATTAACACTATAAATCTGCTGGGGATTAGCGAGGATAGCCAACGTGGACTGGCATCCGAATACTTCCTATGAACTATTGCCATTGTTGGGCCAGACTATACGTTATGCGTTATGATATACCATTCGCGACATAAACAATGGTCCCGGCGAAAGCTATTGTGCATTGCGGTTCAACTAAGTAATCGTGATTTATTGACCGCATGTGATTGGACGTAGAAAGTAGACGGATGGAAACGTTGTTGCATATTTCTTAGTTTTCCTCTTTCCCATTCTGACTTTGACAAGTTAGTATTACTATTAAAATTACGTGGTAACATATATTCAGTAAGACATCAAAACAATATTTATGTCAATAATACCAATACATAAGTAGATGCATTTAAATTTTATACGCTTTCCTTGCGCTAAACAAAAGGCGTTAATGTAACATTAAAAGTAACTAAAGTGGGGAACACATCACCCGAAATAAGCATTTGGAGAAAGGGTTTAGGTTTAGATAATTTTAGTACGAAGTGTTTTAAATAAAAGAATTGTTAAATTAGTGTGTTTGAATTAAATATCAAAAAGTTAAAAAAAAAATGTGGCATTGTCAAATGTTAAAGCTAGATATTAATGAAATTTATTTTATTTACTGTAAGATAAGTAACCGGGAATTAATTTAAAAAAAAAGGAAAGTGGAAATTATTATTGATTATGGATAGCAACATTAAATTTTGGAGAAGGAAGTCGTAACAAAATCAGTATAACATAATAAAGTGTTATTTTATGTTTATTCTCTAAACAGTTAGACAACAAAGACGAAGAAATGGCAAGCCACGAGTTATTATTATGTCTGTGCCCGTGGAGCGGGTTAAGATGTTAAGCTTTCGGCATTCGTCTTGAACGAGAAGGAAAACCACGAAAACCTACTCGGACAGCCCAGTCTGGGATATAAACACGGAACTGCCAGCATGATAAGCAAATGTACTGATATTTAAATAACATATGATATATATTTATATAACAGCAACATATATTATGATGATAAATTGCAGATCGTTACGTTATGAGTAAATTGTAAAAAACTCAATTTATTTACCAAATTGTCTAGATATCGGTGAATATTTAAATGTTTTAGAACAAGTTATTGAGGAGATACCGCTGAACATACGACGTAATATGATTTTTATGCATGATGGACCCTGCGTATGTTACTCGTAATGTAAAAAACTGGTTGGATGAACACTTCCCCAACAGATGGATTGGTCGTGATGGTCCAATATTATGGCCTGCAAGATCACCCGAAGTCAATCCATTAGATTTTCTTGTTTGTCATTACAGGAAAAGTTTATTCTGCAGCTTCTCAAAACGCTGACGAAGTTAATTGACGCCGCAGTATTAGAAATCACACCAGAAAGTCTTGAGCGAACAGTACAAATGTTTAGATAATAAATGACAGAAAATGGTACTATCTTTAAGTGATGTAAACTTTTAAAGGAAAGGCTAAATGACGTCAGATAATCATGGAAAAACTGTAAAAGCATTGCTTCAAACTAGCAATAGAATCAAAATGAAAAAAAAATAATGCCCGTTTTCATCTAGAACCCAATATCTAGAAAGGTGTAAGTTCGTTCTGTGGTTTACGGATTATATTTGAAAAATGTGGAATTGAAGACAAACGATGATTAGTGTGAATAATCGTTGGTTAAAGAAATAATGCATTGAGGCTGTTAAAATGAACTTATAAATATGTCAAAAACAGATGGAGAAACCAAATCTATAAAAACTTTAATTTATAAGCTACAACTAAAATTTCCAGGTTTAAATCCCTACACGTAATCAAAATTGAAATAGTAATTAATTTACAGAAGAAATAACGATATTCATATGAATGCGACCTGATAAAATATTGTTCAAATATAGTCGCCTATCTATCGATTATTGCAAATATGTACTATTAATTTGTACAGTATAGAAGTATAGAAATAAATAAAATGGCGGTATATAAATATCCTTAATTTAAACAAAGTATCTAGATGCACGCTTCCTTAAATATCTAACTTGGAATCTAATACAAACACTTTGAAAGTAATGTATATTTTTCAAATAGCTAAAAGAATTAATATTATATCATAAATATGTCTAACACTTACCCTAACCCTCGCCTCCGTTAAATTGGTCCACATTGCGATTTCTTCCCTCGTACTCATATCAGGATACCTATTTCTGGCAAAAGTGGCTTCCAGTTCTTGCAGTTGTTGTGAGGTAAAATGTGTCCTTTGCCTTCGCTGCCTTTTCTGTTTTTTGTCATTTTTACCTTCTTCACTTTCTGTACCGTCTACCCCAACCCCAGCTTCTGTTTTAACCGGATCTGAGAGTGATCTACTTGCTGAAAGGAAAAAAATAGTTATTTCGTTTTGTCAAAATGAACATATTGGTATGGGCATTGCGTTAACAGAACAAATATAACAATATTTGAGTTTTAGTAAGAAACACGTTCTGATAACTCAAGTAAGTATAAAGATTTTGTCTTAATAATTGAAAGAATGTTACCTACGCTCTTTTAGTAATTAAAGATCACAAACTATGAGAAAATTGTTTTTACTCTGTTTTTTTAGCGACAATTTTAAAAGCAGTGTCAGCAAATGAATATGATATACTATACTATACATGAACGAGAAACTAATGTATGGATGGTTTGGGTAATGATCGAATCAGGCTACTTTTGTAAATGAACAAATATAAGTACAACCTGGCAAAGAAGGAAAACAGTCTCACTTAGAAACCTTAAAGGCAAGAGATTGATAGAAATTCTAAATTCAGTGTATGGCGACAAAATATCAATATAGAAAACATATACTATTCGATCAGCTGAAATTTCTAAGACTAGAGTGCAAGTGCTATTGAAATAGAGCTGGGAGTACATACAGGTTTAAGGAGCCACAGACGAGGCCGATTTAACCATATGTAATGGGGGTCATTCAATCTAAGACAAAGTAGTCTCGCATCACGGAGGCTTTTTTATCCAAAATGTAAGGTCTATTTAAGCGAATAATATTAGAGAATGTACTGTAACGAGACATGATGCTGTAGGACATACCGGGTGTTAAAGAAAGAGTTTGAAATATTTAAGGAGTAGTATGAACCAAAATAAGCAAAACATTGTTCCGCAAAGTATCACTTTCGGAGATATGGTAGATTATTCTTTTTTGAAACATTTACTATTTATTATATAGAAACAAACAAAGGAAGCTTCTAGCAAAACCAAATACAAAGTTACATAAGATGTTCGAAGTGGCCTCCTTCCTTTTCCAAGCAGGCATGACATCTTAGTCTGAACTCTTTCTAAAACCCCCTCATTGGTTAGGATTTGTTGGCATTTTTTATTAATTTATAGCTGCAGCTCCTCGAGGGTATTTACAGGAGTACCATAGATCAATATTTTCAAATATCCCCAAAGAAAAAAAATTAGAGGTTTTAAATTAAGCGATCTCATAGGCCATAAAACAGGTCCGTTTATTGCTAACCGTCTACGTGGAAAAGTTTGATGTAAATGCTTTTCAACAGCAATCGAATTTGTTGCCTTTGGTCCAGAGGAATGTCCTCCAAAAGATCACACATTGTATTCTGCAAAAAGTTTGTACCGAACTTCGTTCGTTACGACATAATTGTGTCGAACATTAGCGCGGGTCTCCGTTAAGTTCCTAGAACTCCGACCACGCCAACACGATTATGAACATTTTGTTTGTCCTCGTATATGTATATTTGTATATATTTGTATTTAATATGCATGTTCAAGCGCAAGGTCATGTGTGATAACTAGAGCTGAGGATGTTTGCGGTATAACCATGGTTATATCATGTAACCATAGTAAATTACTATGGTTATATGATATAACCATGGTTATACCGCAAACATCCTCAGCTCTAGTGATAACCGTAACTACATCGCAGCCCCCACCGTTCATACAAGCATAGTTTATATGCGCCCGCGATTTTCCCAACCGAGTCTCTTCTTCTTGCCCGCACTAGAACCATATATATGTCCTCGTTTTCTGTAGAAACTTCAACGCTTTTTTTCGATATTAACATCGAACTAAGTCGAAGGCCTCTTGCGATATTAACGTCGCTTTGGCCATCCAGACCTTTTTTTAAGGGAAGACTCAAGTTAGTCGGCCCTTATGCTGCTTTTGAGGTTTCTCTCACGATTTCTTTAGGTCTCCAAGCTTAGTAGCCCGGCTCCGTACCGTTTCCCGATGCCAAGATGCTTGCACCGGCTGATCTAAAGACTCAGGCGTCTGTTCAGTAAGTTTTCCGTTTTATTCTATGTAAATGTGATGTTATATGATCATCCCGCTTCCCGGATCGTTTAAATATCGTTTACACATTGTGGGATAATAATAGGTAAGCAGCGCCTATTAATCGGTTAGGTAAAACAACAGAACCCAGAAACATGTCGCCCACAATACCCATCCAAATGATTAGTCGAAATTGTGAAAATTAACAACTCCATTTTATGTGAATCCGGCTTCATCCGTAAAAAGAATATTGGCAAGAAAACAAGGGTCTTCTGCATCATTGCTGCACCGACAAAAAAACATACGTGCAAGATGATTAAGTGGATTTAAGTGTACATGGTAATTCCAACCTCGGCAAATATTCCCGCACACTCGTGCCCGGATTATGTTCTATCCGTGCTAGAATTTCTTCTTCCGCTCTAGGAGTAGATACCGACTTTGGTCATCCAGATAAATGGTACTGTTTGCTCAATGAACCAGCATCACACAATCTTTGGTGAATTCTTCCAAACATACGATGTGAAGGAATCTGGCGATTTGGATAAGGACATAAGGACGTCAAACTTCTGTGGCAATCCCATTAGCAAGACCATACATGAAATGCATGTCGGCTAATTCTGCGTTAGTCTAAACATACCATAACAAACCAAAAGTTGTGCACTGACAATAAGAGTCAAATACTTAATATTTATTTCACAAACCATCAGCCAACTATGATAAGAAACTGCAAGTTTTTGCAAAATAAAAAAAAATGCAAAAGGAGAATGATATTTATTAAGACTTCTTTTGTTTATTTTGGTTCATACTTCTACCTCCTTTAATATTTTACAATTTTTTTAACAGACGGTAGAAAAAGGTCGCAGTGGAATAGGTTGTATTTGACTTCAAGTAATTTACTCTTGTTTATTGTACTATATTACTTGTATTTTATTTATTTTTATTGAACCGTTCAAAAAATTATTTGGGTTCGAGTCAATGTCCTGTCCCAAACTTGTATAAAGTAAAGCTCCACAATAACAAGAAACACAAAAGAAAATATATTGAATTACGAAGAAGTAATTGATCAGGAACATTTATATTGGGCACTTAAATTGAAAGGAGGCAGAAATTATGACAAACTGTCCATGGCAAGATTGAGGGTAAAACCTCAAGCGGCAGATCGCCAAACAGGCGGATTGGTCAAATGAAAGAGATAACAGGCCACCATTGCAAGACCTGTGGAACGTGGAAAGAGAAAATGAACAACTGTACCTAGGAGATAGGATCTCGATTTCTCAGCCATAAGAACACGACAAAGAAGAAAATGTTTGTTATGTTAATTTGTTTTTAAAGAGTATTATTGTTCAATAAACCAACCAATCTTGTTTAACTGACGAACTTATAATAGGCAACAAGGAATAATATAAAAGCCACCACCAGACCAAATATAATTTAGTAATTTAACAAACTGACTTTGGTTGTGACCATCACTGTACATTTATATTAAAAATCATAACTGATGTAACCCAAATATGCAAAGCGCATATTATTCATATATTACATATTATATACATTTTTTTAAATATTTGCATATATCCTTAATAAATAGCATATTGCGCATAACTGAAATAATTGTGAATGATTTATTTCTTTGGCAGGGGTTTTATGAGTTCAAGATATACAATTTTATAAATATTCCATTATGAAGTAATTTATTTTAGTGTTTTGTAGTGTTATGGTATTTTATTTATTTTTATTAGTAAAATGTCAGTAGAGCGTCAGTGTGGGTTAAGCCATACAAATAATTACGTATAGATATAGTCTACTGCTCTGAGTGCGTTAAAATTGTAAGTATTATTTTTGAATATTCAATATAGAGGATGGTGCGAAATCGGTCGATATATGTAATTTTTTGAGATACAAAAAAAAAAGTTAAAAGCAAGTTACATTCTTTTCGAGGGACACAATGAAAATACAGAGAAATGTACAGGGCGTTTCAGTTGTGCCCTGTCAGTATTAACTTAATTTTTTATACGGAACCATAAATATATCGGGGCGCTTTCGTTTAAAATTTTGAACTTATTTGTTAGGAATTTATATCTAAGTATTTATATTATTGCTTTTCAATTTGATATTTTAATTCTTTTTCTAAAATTCGCAACAAACATTTTTACATATGTATTGATGAAACCACCGATTCATGAAGACGTTGTGTTGCTCATTTATTGATGTTCTTGGCGACGAGATTCTGCCAAAATCTTACAACATTGTTTCTAAAGATTTAGAAAAAACAAATGCACTCGCAGTGGCCAGATTTATTCAAGAGGAACTAAAAACATTTTTTCTTCCCAAGCCTATTCCTGAAGATAAGTTTCGCTAATTTTGTCAGATGCAGCACCGTACATGATAAAGGTCGGGCAAAATTTGAAAATCTTTTATCCGAACTTGATACATGTAACATGTCTTTTTCATGTTATAATTAGGATTGCTGAAGCGCTTAGGAAACATTTGTGAATAGTTTAATTTCCAACATGAAAAAATCTTCCTTAGAGCGCCTGTAAGGGTTCATTTCTATAAAGAAAAACTCCCAAACACTCGTCTTCCACCTCAACCTATTGAAGCCGCTTTTTATTATTGCGAGATTTTATGTCAACTAAAAGATCTAATTTCAGAATCGTCTGACGACTCTTCCCAATCGCTCACTGATGTTAAATTTTTCAAAAATTAAAAAATGTGATGGAAAAAAATTGTGAATTTCGGTTTCTTAGCCAAGTAGATAATACTTTAGAGGGAGAATTTACTGAATGTATTGATTTGGATCCTGTAATATTAAGCGATTTTTAAAACGCTTCTATTACATCGGTTGATAAGTATTTTTGATTTGCACATTTTCAACATTTTCGTGTATATTTTGACTAAATAATTTGCATATTTATGCGCATATTTTTGGATTTTCCACTTGCATGTTTGGGTTTGCCTAATAATAACACTGTGATAAGTGAATTTTAATTATTTATGATTCTCCTAATTACATGTTCTCGAATTAACATTATTATGGTTGCTTATGTACCTACTTTCCATTAGAATCGAAAATCGATATAATTTAGCGAATATTTTATTTTTGAATTTCCGATACTGTATGGTGGATATGTTTCAGATGCTTTCCTCAACTCTGAATGGTTTGTGTTTTTTAAGTTTTGCATTAATATAACTAGATTAAAAAATTTCTTCTACATAGACCTACTCTGTATTAATAAATTTGCTTTATGTCTGCTCCCTATTATGAGGAAAAAAGGCAATAGAAACAGACACACGTCACCCATCTTATCGATAACGTTGCGGTAAACGTCACGATAAAACCTATTTGAGACCAAGGTATTCGATAGATAGTGTTTCGCTTTGAGATCGGGCCGCCTTCATCGATCATGGCCGCATTGACAGCTTTGTGATTGGCGTATTATGCCGACATTTTCACCTGCCATATCCCGAAAAACCGGTCCTTTTCATTCTATCATTTTTCTGTAGATAAGGTTCCCTTAAAAAACTCTAAGTTAATATACATTATCTCTTATTTAACTTTGTGTTTCCTAACAAAGTTTAATTTAGTTAATTTTTGTAGGTACAAGATAACACAGTAACAGTTTTAGAATGAACTGGTAAGCTAAATCTAAAATGTCGTGAACTTTACATTTATCCACGATTAATATTTGTTATAATAATTGTAATCATCATTATTATCCAACAGATTACATGCACTAAGAGGACAATACATTTTATGTAGAGAGACTCCTTGCAGTAATAACATAAATAATAAAATAAATAAATGAAATATAAAAAGAAATTCCAATTCCAAAACAATGAAATATTTCCATAATGTTCATTGAAGCATCTACTCGTCTGTGCTATCGAAAATTTAACCATATTTGTTCTTGCGCTCAGGATACGAAGTATATCACTAGATGGATTCTGCAGGAGGAGGATGGCATAAGAAAGTAAATATAAGAAAGTAGTAACGGAGAATCAATAAATTGTTTATTAAATTCAGCGTAAACTTAGTACTCGATATATTATGTCGCAAAGATAGTGCCTGAAAACTATGTCTGACAAGCAAAGCTTCCTAGTCTGTGCCGTGAACTGGATGTTCTCCATCCTCTCTGAAACACAAATACTTTAGGAACCTCTTCTGTACTAGCTCAATAAGGAATTCTTGGCAGATATAATAAAGAGTCCAAACAACAGGTACCTACTCTAACTTAGTTGTAACCAACGTATAGTGTTCCTATGGTTTGTATGTCATTAAAGTTTAATTATAATTAATTATTTAATTAAAGTTTAATTATAAAAGTAAATTGTTTATTAAATTTAGGGTAAACTTAGTACTCGATATATTATGTCGTAAAGATAGTGCCTGAAGTCTATGTCTGACAAGCAAAGCTTCATAATCTGTGCCGTGAACTGGATGTTCTCCATCCTCTCTGAAACACAAATAGATTTCCATAATGTTCATTGAAGCATCTACTCGTCTGTGCTATCGAAAATTTAACCATATTTGTTCTTGCGCTCAGGACAAGAAGTACATCACTAGATGGATTCTGCAGGAGCAGGATGGCATAGGAAAGTAAATATAAGAAAGTAGTGACGGATAATCAATAAATTGTTTATTAAATCCAGTGTAAACTTAGTACTCGATATATTATGTCGCAAAGATAGTGCCTGAAAACTATGTCTGACAAGCAAAGCTGCCTAGTCTGTGCCGTCAACTGTATGTTCTCCATCCTCTCTGAAACACAAATACTTTAGGAACCTCTTCTGTACTAGCTCAATAAGGAATTCCTGGAACAACAGATATCTACTCTAGCTTAGTTGTAACCAATGAATAGTGTTTCTATTACGTTTGACGAAGATCGTATGACAAATGCAAGTGCTTTTGAGGCAGAAGAGCATAGAAGACAGTATATGATCCAACTTATAATCCAGCTTATAATCAAACACCCAAATCATGTACTTCGCTCTTTGTAGAAATATGTTGCGATTCCATAGTGTAATCGAACGTAGTTACGGCAATAGAACGAATATGAGAAACAACTGCGCATTTTTTAACATTTAAGAGCACTATATTTAATTGAAACCATTTTGGCAAGATTCGCATCTGTAATAACAGTATTATAAATTTTTAGGTTCAGGATATCAGAATATCCAAGATACCCACTATCAAGACTATCAAGCAAATCATTGATACTGGGTGTAGTTGAAATAAGAAGACAACATACGAAAAATGGAACGATATAATTATATAGAATACAAATCGAAAATATTTTCCCAAAATTCCCTCTCTAAACGAGCAAAAAATGACAAAGATATTTAAACAATTTTGATCACGCCACTATGTGATCGACTATCTTATAAAAGACGATACCTTAAAGTTGACGACAATAACACCGACAATACCAAAACAATACCGACAATAACAAAACGAATTGTTTTGTTATCGTCCATCTCATCCAGCTGTCACGTATGTAAACATACGCTGTAGCGTATGTGTGTTAGGCATTTATTATTTATACATATTTTGAATTCATAGGCATCGCGTAATACAATTTTCAGGGTTCGCGTCGTAATTGACTCACAATATTATGTTCTATATAAATTCCATTCCATTTATCATACGTACACCTGCGTAAATATTGAAAAACAAAGGTCGAAGATTAGACCCTTGTGGCACACCAGAGGTAGGAAAAATGAAATCAAAAGAAGGTTCATTATAAAAGATGTAGCTTTCCCGACATTCAGATATCATTTTGTCTGTCTCAATAGTGAAGGATCTATAACTTCAAGTTTGACATGAATTATGGGAAGGTCAATTATGTTAAAAACTTTTTAAAGTCCGTGTAAATAATGCCTATTTGTTTTCTCTCGATGCATTATGCAATATTTTCCTAATTTGTCGCCGTGGCTCTCAACCATGTTGATGCCTTGATGAAAAGGTTCTACAGCGACAAAATTTTTTTCGTAGGAAATATGCATAAGTATCTTGGTAAAATTGGCCAAAATACTACAATTGGAATATAATTTCTGATGTCAATATGATTACTCTTTTTAAATATTGGAATTAACCTGCCTATTTTTCCAAACAATAGGAAATACGGACGTAGATAAAATCAAATTAAACAAAATTGTGAGGAGAATGGAAAGGGCATAGTTTATTATGTTAAACATAAATTTTCAGTATATTTTCATATAGTATTAGGGAATTTTAATTTCTTTTCTATAACCGAATTTGAATAAACAGATTAAATAACAGAAACTAATTGGGTATTAGTAGTATACAGGCTTATTTACGCTATACGGCACGGAATATTGTGTTCAAAATACTTGACTTTCAAAAAGTTTCACTTTTGGGATATATGGGGGTCTATTATGGTTACCTTTTAAAATTAAGAAGTATTTAAGTTATGTAAGCAAGTGTGAAGTGTAACAGTAGATCATATTTTATATTCAAATTATAATAAACTTGCCATCTTATACAGGGTGTACAAAAATTAAAATTAATCAAATAAGAAATTTAAGTGGTTATAACTTAATTAATTTAAATAGAATGCAATATTTTTTAACTTACCAGCAAATACACTTTTTAATTACATATCGAATAATATTTATATATCAAGCTTTAAGTCTTCCGTTTTTACAGAATACGCCTAATAATCGTTTTTGCACCATTTGGTGTTTCTTAAATAAAAATTCTAATGTATCTAGTTGCCTATTGTATTTACAATTATTATTATTAACATAAAACAGAAGCAAGATGTTTAGAACATATGTTCGAAATGTCGACTGTTCATTTCCTGACACTTACATATTCTTTTTTGAAAACCACTGGTAACTCTGGGCAACATTTGCGGGGTTACAGCTTCAAAAGCGTGTCTTATGCGTATTTTCATATACACTGCTCAAAATCGTACAGGGATATATACATAATTAAAAGAAAAGAGATTATTATATATTGTTAAGCAACTTTATTGACCAGATTTGTATATTCACAGCATAATTCAACTAAAAAGGTACAAAATTGAAAGTAAATTTAAAAAGTTCTAATAAACTAATGCGAATTTTGTTAACAACGATATAATGTTAAATCTTAACGATGTTTAAAATTGGAAAATAATGCTAAACATATCATCAAACGTAACTTTTAGTAATCAGTATGACCTCCACGGTTGTTTATTACTGCCCTAATACGGATACGTATTGTTAAAATTAAATTGTCAAACTCTTCATGTGGTTTACTCTCCATTCTCTTTGAAGAACTCTAAAAAGGTCTCGGGGTTCATTAATGTGATCATTTGAATTTGTAACCCTCCTTTGTAACTTCTCCCACAGATGCTCTAACGGCTTCACATCCGAAGACTGAGCTGACTACTCTAACAACGAAATGTGTTGCTGTTCTAGCACATTCATTACAATTCGAGACACATGTGGACACGCATTATCTCCCATGAAATTGAAATTTTCTCCTACTGCTCCTGTATATGGTACAGCGACAGACAAAATTACCGGTTTCACATAAACTTGACCTGTCATATTATGTTTAATTAAAACGAGATCTCTTCTTCCACCAATACTTATGCTAGCCCATACCATGATTGTACCACCTCTGAAAAAATGGACTTCTTGGAGTGTACTCAAACGATTTACGAGTCCTAGCTGCCTCCAAATCCGAATTCCTCTTGAATCATTGCAGATCCCAAATCTAGACTCATCAGAGAACATTACATATGACATTGTTTGTTTGTCCAATGTCGGTGATCCTGTACCCATAAAAGACGTTCTCCGCGATTACTTCTTGTTAGAGGTGGAACTCTTAAAGGTCGTCTAGATCTTAAATGTACCTCATGTAACCTACTACGAATAGTTTGGTCGCTAATCAGTACGCCATATGTTTATGTTATGTTAAATTTTTTATATGATTTTGTATCTGCAGAGCAGTGCAGGTATGATTACGTCGGGCAATAATTTGGACGTAAAGTTCTTGTGCTACCGTTGTAATCCGACCATAACCACGATGTTGCAGTTCGTAATCAATGATTACGAACTGCACCAGTATCCCTATAGCGGTGCCATAAGCGACTTATGATGCTTTGTATAACTTGAAATTCAACTGCAAGTTCAGATTGACGCCGCCCAGCTTGCAACATACCAATAGCACGTAACATTTCTTCGCGCGGTAAATGACGCCTTCCCATTGATTAAACTATTCAAATTATACATCAAACTTAATATTTTTAAACTCTGCAACAAGAAATGAGGCTACAATATTGTTAAACGGAAAGTGACAAATAACGCCGTTATGACAACTAATAAATAAATGTTGCAAACAAAACACAATCGCTCCATTGTTAGCAAGATAATATGATAACACCTTTGTGCATATTATTTTTGCTAAAATTATTTATATACAATACGATATTATGTTTTTACATCTAATTTTTAAAAATATCCCTGTACGATTTTGAGCAGTGTATGTGAAATAATTTTACATTGCTTATTTTAGTCAAGGACAATTACCAAATATAGTTTTACTTGTTTTACAATGAGATATACTTAAAAAAAGGTGCAAAATATTGATAAACAATGTTATGTTTTTGGCATCGGTACATTTTACTGAATTTTCACCTTAGGATTTTTTGTTTGTTCAAAAATTGAATTATGATAACAGTGCCTACTTGATAAGTCATTTTCAGAAGTATTCTTTTTATTGAAACCGAATTGCAGAATCGTATGCATAGGTTCTCAGTGGGAGAAATTGAAAAAAATTGAATTTCATCGACTACAGGGCCATCTATCATGAACTGAAAAAATTTGTTTGAGACAAATCCTACGTACTTTTTGCAGTAAATATACGGGTTCCTATTTAAGATTTCAAAGTTACCCCCACTCCACCAACATGGAGGGAAAGAGAGGGAGTAATTGTAGCACTAATGTATTTCCTCCATTGAATTGAATTATTAAATTATAAATCTGGACATTTTTTCGTGAACTGCTTATTTTTCGAAATATTTGAAAGTTTCAAGTTCAAAAATACACCCGGTATATCTATATTATACACTCAGTTTATTATATATTGACTTTAAATCAATTATGTAATTAATCTAAAGTAGAAAAATCCACTACATAAAAGGATAAGCTAAGGATAATTCTGAGATGAAAAAAAATTAAAATTTCTTGAATGTGCGTAAGATTCCAAAAGAACCGAAAGGAAGTTGAGTATAATTACTTAAAACTTAGAATTAAGCACCTCGAGATTATAAAGATTATCGCTACTACAAGTAACTTATTTTTATTTTCTTTGATCTTCCAAACGACTAAATTTACATCCAGTCAGGCACGTGTCTTCAAATAAATTATAGTTCAACATTTATAAATACAAAATTTTCCGTGGAGACACTCCAATAAATATCATTATAATTGCCACTCTTCTCTGTCTAGTATTGTATACAATTCATCACCTACCGGTTGTATTACAAATTTCAGCGTTTAATTTTGTCCGTGGAATGCCGAGCCATAAATTTAGTAAAACATATTACAATATTGGTAACAGATCTAGTCACATTTAAACGATTTCGTTTTTCATCGCTGTGTCTCAGATATGAAAACTTTCATTTAATCAAAGATGAGCTGAAAACATTATGTGTCTTATTAAATTTTGGAACGTTGTTGAAACATCTTTCTCAGTGTATGACATGTAAGCCAATTTATTTTGTAAACACAACAAAGTTTAAAACGGTCTTATTTTATCAAATCAGAGATATTTGTTAAATTGTAAAACAATATATTTTATCTTATCTAATCTGATCTAGTTGTAATTCCATACAATAAATGAATACATTTTCAGTAGCTCGTAATCGTTTAATTTTAAGAGATTAAATAAAATAAAAGTTTGTAAGTTTTCTTTATGAATTTATGCATACACCGGGTTTGTATTTTTAAAGCAGGCTATAGGAATATAACATGTATACACCTGTAAACACTGTATTTAAGGATCTCCAGCGCAATGCACTAGCTAGAACGGTAGTAGTATAAAATTGAAGCTAAAATTAGTGTGTATTAGAAAATATCAGAATAAATTAAAAATAATTCTAAAGTTATTTCTTAAATATTAAAATAATTAGTCAATAACAATAATAATAATAATAATAGTCAAATCACCTTTGAGTTAACAATTTATAGCAATCGTTTCTAGAGTAATACATCAATCTTTGACACGACAGTAAAATTTCAAAAAGTAATTGTCAAAGTTCTAACAGACACGCGCCATTCAAATCGACAGTTGCAAGATACATCGAAAATTTTGAACAAACAGCTAATGTAGTAAGAGAACATGAACGGCGGGGTGGTTAGTATTGTTAATTTGATAGTAGTGATTTAGTGATATACAAAAAAATTACTAGAAGAACGTGTTCTGGGTTTAATAAATGTAAATAATCGTTCAAGCTTTCGTGAAATTGGTGCAGAATTAAATGTTCTGCGGTTTTTAGGATTTTAAAGAAGCATAGATTTCATGCCTACAAACCTCAATGCCATCAGAAGTTGTTTGATATAGATGAAGAAAGCAGACGCGTCTTCTGTGAAGATATGCAGGAAACAGCAAATGACGATTCCAATTTTGTAAAGTCGACTTTACGGACGAATGTATGTTTACATTAAATAACGAGCCAAAAAAAGCAAAATACACGAATTTCATGCCAGAAAAATCCTATATACCATGTAGCAACACGCACGCACTATCATCGAAGAAATAATGGTTTGGGTGGGATTTTATGCGATAAAATTATTGGTCCATTTGTTATTCACGGAAAAATTTAAATTCATGTTCACGTTAGAAGTTATTTAGATGGAACGTTTTCAGATCAATGGATTTGGTGAGGCGGTGCTATTAACTGGCCAGCCAGATCTCCGGATTTGGCTCCTTGTCACTTTTTACTGTGGGGCCATCTAAAGAGTAAAATTTATAATAAGCGACATCCAAGCTGACGGGTGTGTTAGAACAAGTAACACACCCATCAGCTCTCCTACACCTCAGTATCTACTATGTAGCTAGGTAAATGCAGTCATAAATAAGCATGCTGTATTCTCAAACTGAAAAAAATATATATAAATCGTCACCGACCATATAGAAAAATAGGATAAAAATAAATATTCAAATTTTTATCACCTAAATCAAATTTAGGAATTATCCCGCTAAGTTAATATGATAAAAGAATCGAAATTACTTCACATACTGAATGTAGTATATAAAATTTCCTATCATAACATTATCGGACATGTTCAGTCATGCAATGAACTCGTGATCTAGGTAGGGATGTTTAACTATAACTCGTAATAATAGAAAGACATTATACTTCGACTAATCGTTCAGAAGAATCGCACGGGTGTTTCAGCACAATAGATTGGAGAAAATATTAGAGGGGTACGTAAAAATTATATATTACTATTATAGATTGTATTACCCCTATAAAAATTTCTTTTTAATCTAAGTGAAAATATTTTACGTTAACATGAGAATTTATTCTACTTATCAGTTGAAGAGACAGGTCATTTCAGGAGTTTACCCAAATACGTTAGGCAGTCTATCGACTGTGGTGCTCGGTCCAAAGAGACATTCGACACCTTAATGTTTCGGCAGAAACCTAACGTTGGGAAACTTCATTGCTTTTAAGAGCTAACTCCTTATGAAATCTTCCTAGCTGGGAGAGCCGTCTACCTTGAGCCTCTGTGTAGTGCCTTTGAATTTCAAGGGGTCTTTATGACTATAAATCATTTGACGGTAGACTTGTCCATGTTCCTAGCACCTTTGAATTTCGATGAGCTTAACAGCTATAAATAATTGTAGGTAGCACACAATGGAACTTCAACTATTCCTTCTTCCCCTTTTAGTTCATATTATATACAATTCTATATAAGTTCTAATATTAAACTCTTTCATATTTTGGCGTTTAGATTTTTATCTAAACGGGTGCTCTAATGGTGTAGTTCCCTCTAACACCATTTACCCTCTGTAGGGTCTATCAAAATGCGGAAGCGTTTGATATCTAATAAGAGTAATTAATAAAAAAATATTATAACATATTTAATCTCTGGCATTTTATATTTGAATGATCATTATTATGCAAGGGTTGTGAGATATAATTTAACATCTGACAAAGCGCCCTCGACAACCACCTTGCAAGCTCCTAGTACCCCCTTGCAGGCTCCTGACGCCCTCCTACAGGTCTCGGAACCCATATATGATACCCTCAAATGATGTGAAGTTTGCTATATAACTAGTGGCCTTACTTATTGGTCTCAGTAGGTTATAATCAACGTGAAGTTAGTTGCGTTACTCAGTTATGATGTCACAGGTCAAACGACCTTGAAAGTGCAAAATGAACCTCCATAAGAAAATACATGGGATTTTGCGCAAGAACCCCATAGTATATCTACTATCGTTTTATGTTTATTTACGAATCTTAATAAACTTGTACATTAAAAATGTACTTATGTATAATATTGGCTTAAATCTTAACAAACCAATTTTTTTTAAATAGTGATACTGATATAATGCCAAATCCCCAAAAATGCGCATCCTATATATATATATATATATATATATATGGTAAACCTAATCAGTAGACGATTAAAGGTCTGTATATTACTTCAAAATATATGTATTTAAAAAACTCTACATGTTTCGGCTGTATACGCCTTCAAGAGAATACAAAATATAAATAAATACATATATTTTGAAGTAATATACAGACCTTTAATCGCCTACTGATTAGGTTTACCATATCATACCAAGGTCACGAAGTTATTATATATATATATATATATATATATATATATATGTATAAAGATAATTAATTCGTGACCTTTGTATGTTATGGTAACTTCAATTTGTTGGCGATTTAAGGTCTGGCTTTACTTCAAAATGTATATACATAAAACAATCATTGTTTTAAATATATACATTTTGAAGTAAAACCAGACCTTAAATCGCCAACAAATTGAATTTACTATATATATATATACAGGATATCTCGTATATATATATACAAATATTTTTGCTGTTAATATATTGCGACGTATTTGTTTTGCATTTCTAAATGAAAATAAACTTTCTGTATTAGCGGGTAAACTGTTTTCGGTCATGTGTTTCTTTATTTTATTTTTGTGATGTTTATATTGCTCCTATACTGGGGGGGGGGGGTATTTATATAATGGGTAGGTATATTGCTGACAAATTATTTAAATCTGTACGGTCATTAATTGAATTTGTATATTTTGTTGTTTTTTCAGATGTAATTATTGCGGTTTTATCGATATTGAAAGTATGTTTTGTTTGTCTTATGTTTTTTAAGGGCTGTACTATTGTTTGAAAATTCGTGTCCATTTAAACGTTTTTGTAGATATTCTGTTGTTTGGCCGATGTACAAATGTTTTAATTACCCGGCCGCTACTCCCAAAAAATATTACTTTTATCTCGTAATATAATTACGGAAGGAATTAGAAAAATTAGAAGTATATTAGAAGAAATTTCTTATTTTCTTGGCCGTGGTTATAATACTAGATAAAGAATAAGTGTTTCTTGGGAATGGCGGCCGGGTAATTAAAACAATATTTTGTTTTGTTTACGCTTCGGTTCTACTTTGACCATTCCAACATTTAAATAAATATTTCAGTTGTGAAAAAGGCTCTATATATAGAACCGAAATGTAAACAAAATTAAATATTGTATTAATTACCCGGCCGAAATTCCCAAGAAACACTTATTCTTTATCTAGTATATATATAAGTAAAAATTAATTAACGAGTGAGCGGTCTGTCAAATAAAAAAACTCATTTATTTCATTCTATATATTTCATAACGAATTTGTTACTTCTTCAGGAGTTCCTACACGTTTAACAAAACCACAATTTAATCAATATGACAATAGTAGTAAAGACGCCTCTAAACATGTTAAAAACGATCGTCTAAATTTAAAACATTAAATTAAAAAGATATTGGTTTCTCGGATAACTGAGGACGTCCCTGAAGACAGTGTGATTTACAAGAAAATTCCATATATTGGTGGTCTTACTCATTCAATTATATCACACTTTAAACAATTTAGTAACATTAAAATAGCCAAATATAATACATTTACTTTGAAAAAATTATATAGTAAGACCAAGGATGTAACACCTTTGTTTTTAAATAGTCATGTTGTCAAAAGTATATCATGTTCGGATTATCGTGGCGTGTACGTAGGCCAATCGTCACAATGGCTAAAACAGCGTATTTCACACCACAAAAGTGATGTCCATATTGGTAAGAGATTTTGTGCTCTGGTGGATCATGCACTCATGCACGATCTCGGCCATACATTTAATTTTGGCGATGTCAGAATTGTGGACGCTGAAAATAATTACAAAAAAAGATGCTTTTTAGAAATGGTTCACATCAACGGAGACACTAATATCGTAAATTATAAGTCGGATACGAATGGACTAAGTATAATCTATTGCAATATACTCGGTGTGCGGTTAATTGACCTGCCAACTTTTGTTAACTAGTCCTCGTATCGTTTAATATATAGTTTTGTTTTTGGTTTCGATATTTTTATGACATTAGTTTTTTGCTGTGTGTTTTATATTTTTATTTTTATATTTGAACATTTATGTATATTTGTTTTCAAAATGTTGACGAGAAACCAATATCTTATTAATTTAATGTTTTAAATTTTGACGATTGTTTTTAACTTGTTTAGAGGCGTCCCGGCTAGATTTTAACTCTTAATTGTAAGTATTTTATTATTGTCATATTTATTAATATATTGTGGTTTTGTTAAAAGTGTAGCAACTCCTGAAGAAGTAACAAATTCGTTATGAAATATATAAAGTGAAATAAATGAGTTTTTTATTTCACAGACCGCTCACCCATACTTAACAGTATATATATATATATATATATATATAAATTAAATTTGAAATTAGAGTTTGTTAAGTTTTAATGACTGAAAAATTGCTGAAATTATGATACAAAAAAAACACTTTCAGATACAATAATGGAACTGATACTTGTTAGAAAGATATTTTATAAATTACTTGCTGGACAAGCGTAATAAATAACACTGATATACAAATTTTAACTGTTTTTATCCTCAGAAATAAAATATAATCATAATAAGATTTTATTGTACCAGAGAACGAGTTCCAATTACAGGACAAAGTAATAGAAAATAATAATAGGTAGTGAAGAACATAGGGTTTATAATTATATATGGAAAGCAAAAAGAAAAAAAAATCAAGACCTAAAAAATAGGTACAATATCAACTAAACTAAATAGACCTATCAAAATGTTGCGCCGATGCGCAATCTGATTATATCTTATAAAGTTTCTGGTACGTAACATAAAGCAGTGACTTCAGCAAAACTTTTGTACGAGTATTAGGTAAGTAAAATATGTTCGAGTGCCGCGTATCGAATCGGGATACAAGCACATCAATTTGTCGATCCGACGAGTCTATGATACCTCGGAACAATTTAAAAACAAACAGTACAGCAGGAAACACGTATAAATTGCAAGGAAGGCAAGTTAAAGCGTGATAGTAAGCGATTGTCAATGTTTCTTTCAGGATAAATTCGTTCAGATTGAAACCACTGCACTACATCCAACTGACGACAATAAGTTTGGTAGTGTAAATATCATACCACCGAGCCGAGCCGTACTCGAAACGAGAACAAAGCAACGAAAAGAAGAGAGATTTCAAAGCTCGTTCATCAGTAAAAGTACCACAGATTCTAACGATAAACCCAAGGGTTTTTCTCGCCGACGAAATAATAAAAATGAGATGTTCACTGATTGTCAACTAATATACCAAAGTCCCTACCTAAGTCAACACGCTCCAAACACAAATTCTGCAGTTGGTAATTAAAAACATGTTCTCATATGTTCTGGTGAAAGAAATTACTAAGCACTTGCATATACTTCTTTATGCGAATCTCAAATCTGCTAATACTTTAAATGTGGTATACTTAATCACGCTAATAGTCCTATAGTACCGGAGGATGAATATAATTTTTCTTTAGCTATAGTGTTTCATAACTTGATATAATCTAAATCATTAAGGTTTGCTAATTCTAAGCTACAGCATAACTTTTCTAAAACCGATTACGACTCTCTTTACAATAGCCTAATTAATGCGAAATTGTCATTCTTTAGCGACATGTGAACATAAACGAAGCATTGAATGATTTCTGCAGCAGGATTTACATTTTGTTGGACGCTCATGTGTCTTCTAAAATAGCAACTACATCAAATTATTCCTCGTATTTTTCGGAAAATATCAAACCTAATATCAAAACCACAGCATATCGTATTGGAAAAGCACTAGAGATATAACTTATGACAGTTACGACAATAAGTTCAAACGTTTATGAGCTTATACTAGTTTTTCTTTGATTTCAGAATCTTATCAGTATTTCTAATAAATAAAACACACATAAGATGTTTTAGATTTACACTTTATTAATAAAATAATGACAGCTGTTTCGCTAACACAGTAGCTTCTTCAAATTCAACTTAAGACTAAAGATACATACAAGATACAGCGTTAACCAGGTAGTTGACCCAAGTTAAAATTCTAGGAACTATAACATTTATATTTTGCTTTTTGAAAACTATACTATGTCCTACTTGTGTGAGGTTTAAGTATAAAAATATAGTATAAGCAACTAAGACACAATATTTCAATGGGTGAAGAGATTTAACAGTGGGGATGAATTTAAGTCTAATTTATCGTTTAGAAACATTTCTGAGTTTTTAAGTCTATTAATTTCTAAAGATTCTAAACAGTTTAGTTTTCTACCTTTATTTTCTACATGTATGGTGTCGAATTGTAAATTAAATTCGTGCTCATTCTCTATTAAATGATTAGAGTAGGTTGAGTCAGTTTTCTTATTGATATAAGAATGATAGTGGTCTTGGATTCGCTTTTTTAAACGTTCTACCTGTCTGTCCAATATATGTTTTGGTACATGAACATATATTGGACAGACAGGTAGAACGTTTAAAAAACGAATCCAAGACCACTATCATTCTTATATCAATAAGAAAACTGACTCAACCTATTCTAATCATTTAATAGAGAATGAGCACGAATTTAATTTACAATTCGACACCATACATGTAGAAAATAAAGGTAGAAAACTAAACTGTTTAGAATCTTTAGAAATTAATAGACTTAAAAACTCAGAAATGTTACTAAACGATAAATTAGACTTAAATTCATCCCCACTGTTAAATCTGTTCACCCATTGAAATATTGTGTCTTAGTTGCTTATACTATATTTTTATACTTAAACCTCACACAAGTAGGACATAGTATAGTTTTCAAAAAGCAAAATATAAATGTAATAGTTCCTAGAATTTTAACTTGGGTCAACTACCTGATTAACGCTGTATCTTGTATGTATCTTTAGTCTTAAGTTGAATTTGAAGAAGCTACTGTGTTAGCGAAACAGCTGTCATTATTTTATTAATAAAGTGTAAATCTAAAACATCTTATGTGTGTTTTATTTATTAGTGATATGGATTTACATCAAGCAAAGGTCGAAACAATTAAAGAATTATCAGTAATTGTCGGTAATGCCAATGAATGTTAACTCTGATCCCTTTGCGATATGGGGTTTCTTGAGTAGTAAACGGAGATCAACCACAATACTTGGAAGACTTTATAATGGCGACTGTGTAAAATGTATATTCTAGGAGCAACCAAATAGTTTACTCTGATTACGTTAATTATTACGCCTCTTTTATGATTTCGTTTGTTACTCAGGATAAACTACCCGAATATTTGTTTAAGGTGTCTAATAAGAGAAGAGCTGGTGAAGATCTTTTGCCTAGTTTTCTAATTAGGGATTGTAGATTTGCTCCATTATGTAAAATTATCAACCTTTCTATAAAAACCTGCATTTTCCTAACGCACGAAACTGGGCGTCAAATTTTCCCGCTCATAAAAAAGAGACAAATCGTTGTCAACTACCGATCTACTTCTATTCTGCTAAACTTTGTAAAAGTTTTCGAACACATGCTATGACCTTCTATATATTTAAATATTTGATCATTTTTGTCATCAAATCTACATGGCTTTATCTGTAGTAGATGAACTTTACCTAATCTTTGCTAACTTCACTATTCCTCAATATATACGAGACGCTTTGGATAAACGCGGACAAGTAGATGTCTTATATATAGATTTTTCGCACGCCTTTGATGAGATATGCCATGAAACTCTTTTATTTAAGCTTAGTTCTTTGGGTTCTTTGGCTCCATCTGTAATTGCTCTTTTACGGTCATATTTGGAGAACTGTTCCTTACGTCCATTACTATGGATACCGTTCTAATGAGTCTGTTACCATGTCGGGTGTTCCACAGGGTTTCAGCCTGGGTTGACTTTTGTTTCTCCTATTTATCAACAGCCTTCAATCTAAGATTGGTTGTCCTATTTTTGGCTTTCGCAGATAATATAAAAATCTATATTATTAATGACGCTCAAAGTTTGCAAAGGAATCTAGATCTTATTAAAAGTTGATGTGATGGATTTTATTAATTTCAATAAAAAGTCGATAAGTGCTGTGTTGTTACTTATACAGGCAAGAATACTCGGCTTTTATTAGAGTACAGAATTGGTAACAAAACTTGCCTACGCATTCAATAATTAGAGATTAGAGCGTTACTTTTAACTTTCCATTTTATGTTTATACCAAACATTAGCTAGTATCAGCTTCAGCAGTTTTTTTATTTTGCTTTGTTATGAGCAACCTGAATATGCTGACATTGCACGGTATCCTATTTAGGCATGTTGCTGGATCAGGTTCACAGAAGACTTTTGAGGTATTTATCCTACAAAATTAACAGACTGAAGTACCTTCGCGATACACTTTTGGCTTGAAGAACTGTACCTTGTACGAAATTTCTGTAGAATCTAACACGCAACCCGATCGCAAGTGAAGTTTTATTACTAAAAGTAACTTTTCATGTTCTACAGAATACTCCCAGGTGTGCACACACTTTCCATCTGCCAACGATGAGGGTTGATACCCATCAACGAACACCTTTGACAATAATGTTTAAAAATGCAGACAAACTCTATTAAATATTTTGTAATTTGATTTTTTGAATTGTATGATTTTTGTTTATTATGTATTTAATATTGTTTTGAATGTGAGTCTGATACTTGCTAGACAATAAAGGCATATCATTATTATATGTATAGAATAGTACTAAATTTGACATTATTATATTTTCAAATATCTACAGGAGCAATGAAAACATCAAAAACATTACGATAGTGCGAGACACACACCTGATTCCAGTAAATTTTTTTCTTTTAGCCTAGAAGCAAGTAGTCCTCCATTCTTTTTGGAAAGAGTCAATTCCCTAATAAGATCATTTAGTTCCGTTTGACTAAACTTTTCAGGCATCTCTGAGATATTGGGAAGAATGTTTTCTGAATACGATGTGCTGTAACTGCCAACGCCTTCATTAGTATCCATTCTTTCCTCCCGGGGAAGCCATGTATCTGGTGGTGGTATGGGAAATGCTATAGTATTACAGAGAGGAATTGGCCTACTTACAGACTCGAGAGTCTATAAGAAGGCCAATGGCTATTTTCTTTTTTTTCACAGAAAAGTCAGTAATCATTTCGGTAAAATAGTAATCTTAAACATGATCTTTTTATTTCCTCGATAACATAGGTTTTGCAACATGAATTACATATCAACATGAATTAGGTATAGATGGTAAATATTCTTAAGTTTTGTTATAATTGTCCTTGGAGTGAAATTCCTACACACATATCAAAAGAAGTCAGGATAGTTTTTACATTGACAAGTAATAAATTTTCAATTACTGCCATAGCCTTTTTCTGCAAAATATGAAACGATTAAATCTAACAGGAATTGAACTCTTTATTCTTTTAAATCGTCTAAAAAGAGGTCAACATTGTGACTAATTTCTCCTTAGCTCTATGAATTCACTTTGACTGGCTCTCTGCTTATGCACGTCTCGTAGGTTGATGTAATACTTGTACAATATCGTGCAACCTTTCTACAAGAAATAAACGATTTTAGTTGTTATTGCGTAACTTTGTGTAAATATAATGTTTTGCAAGGTTATTGGTTACGAAAAAAATCGTTTTTCGTGTAGTTTATAGAAAAGTGACACATTGTTTAATCAAAAATCGTGAATAAAAGTGGGACTTTTCTCGTTAGCAACACTTTTCTTTACGATTTCAGTTAGCAACATTTCTTTTCATTCATTTTATTTATTAGTGTAAAATACGATTTTTTTGACACATAACAGTCATTTTGACGTTCCAGGTAAGCCAGTTATTTTTTATATGCAGAAATATACACATTTTCATTTATTTGTAGAGTACTTCTCAGCATCGAGTACAGTGACCATCGTGTTGAAGCTTGAACAGTTTTTACCTAGAAATATTTAAAAATCAATGCTCATAAATTTCATAAATAAAACAAACCTTTTCAAAAAAGTACGCAATTAAAATATCTTCATTCGCCACTTGCTCATTTTTTAAAATTTCTCCAGCCACATAACCATTGGTATTAAGAAAACTTAAGACAAAGGTGAACATTTGTTTGACACCGTATATGCATATATTCAGTGCAAAGCAATAATATTCATAATTGTTTTGTGTTTTACATAGATATAGTTTAGTTTATATATTTTTAAATTCGCATCAATGTATATAGTGTACTTAATAGTTATTTATGCACCATAGGCGTTATGGGATTATATTGCTCCGAGGACGACGTTAATTCAGCCCTAGGGCCTCTGGTCCGAGGGATGAATGTAGACCGAGGGCAATATAATTGCCATAACGCCAGCGGTTCATACAATATTTTATTTTCCACGAAGAATGAATTTCTTAAGCGGAAAAGTTCCGAGATTTCTGTCAACTGTCATGCCATGCCGTTGATAGTCGTTACACATCATTATGCATCTAACATGACTCCTTGAATCAACGACTTAATCTTAATTTTTTTTTAATTGACAGTTGTTGACACTTTTAAGTTTTCAAGTAGTCAATGTTTAGATGCTCTTAATTTTAATAAATAATGCTAAAGCTTTGCTTCTTTCTTTAGACTTTCTTAAAAATTCAAATTATTAGTTCTGTAAAATGCATATCCTTTCTTCTCGGGCCATATTTATACTCTCACAACATTAAAAACCGGGCGTTATGACAGTTATGAGCCATATCTCTCGGTTATAACGCCCAAGGGCGATATTACCGTGTTTATGGTAACCGTATCCAAGGTGAAATGAACAAATAATACTTAAGTGAAAAATAAAAGATCTTGCATTTTGATCATACCATTCAATATTAATTACAACTGTAATCCATGCGAAATGCTAGATTACCGAAATTTATTAATCACTTAAAATTTTCTAATTAATTTAATATAATCGATATAATTCTGTGGCGCGTGACGTGCCTGGTATTTCTGTTAAATATGCAAAGGCATAATGAGAATGTAAAGGCCTATTATGTATTTTATGTTTATATCCCTCTTTGTCCTATTCATTGAGGGGTGTTACGTATGTCTATTGATTAATATTTCAGATTTTTTTCAATAAGTTTTAGTTTAATTTTATTACCTTATCAGAATAATTGTGGATGCGACCCAATAATTTACCTGGCAAAAAATACCAGTCAAGACCAGTATTTACGAAGAACTCAACGAGAAAACATTTAGCAAGAACTCGTAAAGCATCGAGCTAGACAGAAAACTCCGCAATATCTTCGTTCAGATATTCAAAATAAACTTAAACTTAAAATAAATAACAAGTATCTTTTATCAAGTAATTAATAGTTGTGTACATAGTAGAATAAAATATTTTAGTTCACAAACGAGTGTCTTATTCAGAAAACTACATAGCGAAAAGCTTCTCAAACCAGGGAGGCTTTAACAGTTGTTAAGTTTTCTCGTATTTAGCTTTGGACTTTTTAGGTAATAAACTTGACTGATACCCATTTTAAAATTTCTTCATTATTCTCGTTTGATTGATTCATTAAATAAACCTTTTTTCACAAATTATTTACTTGCTCATATGTTTTGTTACTATGTCAGATGCGTTTACACGTGAATTCAAACATTTACACGCACTGGGAAACTATCACTTTTCTAAACTTGACTAGATCAATATACTATTTTCGGATTCGATATACTTTCATATGAGAAACATGCTAGATAGAAATGGAGTTCAGATTTGTAATTGGCATGTCAATATAACAATTCTCCCAAAATTGTGTACGATGATTTTTCCTTATAGACTAGTGTATTCAGTTCCAACTCATTTTTAGCAAACGCTCGAAATTTTTAGATTATTAATTTGAAAGTAAATTCAGTATTTTCACAAATTATTAAAAGCCCTCTAGATATTTTACGTAAATTACTGTTATTTGCCGCAGATGTGTGTTATATGAGTTTGAGATATACAGTGGTAGGGATTCTAACCTTATTGAACAGATACATTAATACTTTAGTTTGACTTTAAGCAACTAAAGTTAAATTTAATTTCTATTGCGTATTCCTGATTCAAAAGGAACTAAAAATATTAATTGAAATTCATTCATGAAATTGATTTTTTTATCATATTGAGGATAATACAACAATGACTGACAATTCAGAGATGGGTATAAAGTTGTCAGTGTGACGATGAATAATTACAGCCAACAACAAAAGTTAAACTTCCATAAGTTCTTCGTACGCGGATACTTCCGTGAATACAAAACAAGCTGTTGCAGTATAGCTATGACTTAAAATACATCTATTAAATCCATTGCATTTATTTTCTTATCAGTATATTTTATTGTTCGTATTGTAATAAAACATCTTGAATTTGCAATACTCTTGTGCAAGTTCTACTCGGAAAACAGAAGAAATGGCATAAATGAAGAGAAAATAGTACTGAATTCAAATTTGTATTCTAAAAAGGTTAATTATATTTCTTCGTTACAGGACAATTGTTTCGCCAACACGGTGGCATTGTCAGGTATTTACTAGAGCAAGTTACAAATTAGCATCAATATACATAAATACAGAAAGGGATCTAACGAAAATAATGAAAAAAAACTAAATCTAATCAAACAAATAGCAATCATGCACGGCTACACATATACTCTAATTTAAAATATTTTGACAAAAAAACTATCTCCATGGTACGAACGGAGTTATCTACCTAACTATGAAAACAGTATGCCAGGGGTGTCCAAACGGTCGATGGCGAGAGCTTTTGGAATTGACCGCGAAAAAATAAAAAAAATAATCACTCCACAAAGTTCTCTCGAACGTCAACTCTACGCCGTCTCTGTCTCTCATTGGAATTTTCGAGACTCCCGAGGCAATTCAATTGCGCAACGTACGGCGACCCTTCCCGTTTCTTCTCGAATTAGTCAGATTTATATAAAAATCCGCGACAACGCAACACTATGCCAGTCATAACTGAGTATTTGAACGACACGTAATATTTGAAAGGCAAAATGAGTGCGGCTAAAAAAAGTAGAACGTATCATTTTAATAACGATTGGGAAGAAGAATTTTTGTTTATTATGGTCGAAGACTTATTGTATTTGTCGATTGTCAGTGGTATTGCTCAAACGCGGGAAAGGCATTATAAAACTATGCAGGAAAACTATGAGAATGATTTTCCGTAAAAAGGTGTTTTAAGAAAACGAAAGGTTGAAGATTTGAAAAGTAGCTTAAAGGGAGAGCAATCCATGTTTACTAAGCCAGCGAAACAATCAGTAGCTGCAACAATCGCGTCTTTTAAAATTTCCTACGTACTGGCGCAACACAAGTAACCTTTCGAAGATGGGAAAAGAATCATTTGTTGAAGCGACGAATGTATATTTGATAACTTCAAAAATAAAACAGAGATTAAATCTGCTATCAAGGATGTTCAATTATCTCGCCAAACTGTTACTAAATGTGTCGAAATCATGAACACAGATTTGGAATCCAAACGAAAAAATGATATTATGAAATGTACATACTTTTCTTTGCAGTTTGATGAGTCCACCGATACGACAGATACTGCTCAATTATTGGGTTTATTGCATTATGTCAAACTATCTAAGACTTCCCATGATTTTTTCGCATTCCATCAGCAAGTTCTATGCTTAAAAATACTAAATATGAATGATGTAGATATTACCACAAAGATCGCGAATTCAACCCGTATGCGAAACTTGCAACAATGCTTCTTCAAATTGCAATTAAAAGCTAGCGAGTCTACCGAGCACACAGATTTACTTTTTATAAAGACATAAGATGGTCGCGCCGCGGAAAATTTTTAGAGAGATTTCAAAAACTATTACCTGAAATCATTTTTTTTGACACTGAGATAATTAAAAATGAAAAATGGCTTCGTGATTTAGCTTTCCTATCGGATGTGACAAATCATTTCAATATCATTAATTTGGAACTACAGGGAAAAAATAAAACCATTATCGATATGGACTATACAAACTTTCAAGCTTTGAGAAGAAGAGCAATTTCTCACTCAAATTATGACAATTACGAGACACGATTAAGAAATTCTCAGATTGAATTTGAAAGACGCTTCTCTGATTTTAAGCAACTGACGGATATTGTAACTTGATTACAGCGCCATCTATTATGAATGAAATGTATTAGACAAATCCTACGTACTTTTTCCAGTAGAATTCGAATCTATAATAAAATATACGGGATTCTATTTAAGATGTCCAAATTACCTCCGCTCCACCTACATGGAGGGAGAGAGAGGGACAAATTCTAGTACTAATGTGTTTTCTTAGTTGAATGATTAAATTTTAAATCTGGAAATTTTGCGTGAACTGCTTATTTTTCGAGATATTTGAAAGTTTTGAGTTAAAAAATACACCCAGAATGGTGGTGTTATAGGAAGATCGTTTAAAAAACGTATTGCTGAACATTGTTCTTCGTTTAAAAATAAAAAAAAAGATTCCGCTTCTGCTAATCATCTAATAGAAGAAAACCACGCATTCAATAATGATTTTCATTCTACATTTAGAAAATAAAGGCACAAATTTAATTGTAAACATGTTTAGTACCCAATAGTTTAACAGAAAGGGACGATCAGATGGGCCAGTAAATTCTCATATTTTATAGACATTGTAAAATAATAATATTAACTTTTTTGTATTTATGTATATCGATGTTAGTTTGGAACGTGCTCTAGTAAGTACGCGAAGAAGCCACTGTGTTGGTGAAACGTTTAAGGAACAAAATTAAAATAGCGAAGATTTCAACTATTAGTTCTTTTTCTTTTATAAAATATACCTATATTTTTTTAAAGAAATATTTTTTACTTGAAATTAATTTTGAATGTGAGAACTTAATGCAACACATTAAAAGAACATTTGGAATAGGAAATAATAATATGCGTTATTAAATTATGAAAATTTGCAATAGAGTTAACGTCAAGAGCATACACTCAGAAATATTGGGTTATTCAAAAGTAAGTTACACTGTAATTTTCTTATAAAGTAAAGTATACACAAACTAAAAACAGGTTATACAGGTTATTACAAAGCAAATCACTTCAGGGCAAATTTTGTATATATCCGCCATCTTGTTCTTCAAGAAGGAGCAGCCTTTCTTCTATACTGTGGACAATATAATATAATAAACAAGACTAAACGATTTTGCAACGTCAAAACCATTTTTCACAGGGTGAATGTCTGTAGAATTCAGTAAGAAAATCTAACGTTTCTATTTTTATCAACATACTTGTTGCCATGGTAACGGACATAAAAAATATGAACAACCAGTAAACCCCATTATTTTATGAACACAAATATGTTTTTATTTTGTGTATACTTTACTATTTAACAAAACGACGGCAATTTCAAAATGTAACTTACTTTTGACCAACGCTTTATTTTAGAGTTGAGATTGTTATCATTTGAAAGATTATAGAAAAAATTGAACAATGGTCAAAGAAAATGAATTATAATTTAAGGCACGCGCTTTCGTCAGTGATTGTTACAAATATAATATGCAGTTTGTAAATTATAAATAAAAAATAAAAAACAGAAATTAAAAATTTTCCTCACGTATTTTTTTTTAATTGAAAAATCTGTAACGTTATAAAACTGTATCTTTTCAGTAGGGGGAAAAATCGTTGATGATAAAAGGGTGTAAGATTAGCCATTATATCCAACAGTTCCTGTTTGAGGAGCTGATTAAAAATTCTATCCCCTAAGCCTGTAAAAGTGGTCCACAAACCTGCCAACGAAAGAATTTGCAATTATTTTGCTTGTCTTGTCTACATCACGATTGTTCGTTACTATCGATAGATTTAACGTGATAAAGCAATGCCTTTCTTTACTAATTTTATTTATGTTTTTTCTTCCCAGCATTTTTAATTGAATTTCTGTAATCTTATAGTATGCACAGATTCACATCTTCACATACCCACCCAAATCAGTTATGCTTTTAATTATAAAAAGATCGTTAGATAGTAATGAAAATTTCTGTTTAACTGCATTCAGTTAGATTGAAATTTTCATTACTATTTATTTATACATTATTATTAACAACATATATAACTTTAAATGAGATATACTTTCGTAAGTTGATGTGATGATTGATGAATATGATGAACTATTACGGATGACTGGTCTTTTTTAAAGAACCATTGCGATGTGAATATTGCAGTGGAAGAGTTTTACCTTAAATTCGTGTCTGTTGTCGATATGTCTGTACCTGTTGCTTCAATGTACCTAACTCCCGATTTCCTTCGTGGTTCTCGACGGAGATTAAAAAGCAATTAAAACTAAACTTTTATTATCATAATAAATGGAAATACACTGGTATTAATTTGTTCAGGGAGTAGTTTCAAGAGATAGAGAAAAAGACATAGAAAAGAGATAAGTGCTGTACAAAAACTATATTTCCCTTACCGAAATAGCTATTTATGCACCAAGGGCTTTATGGGTATTATATTGCTCCGAGGTCCACGTTAGTTCAGCCCGAGGGCCTCTGGCCCGAGGGAACTATAATGTTCATAATGCCATATAAGATCGTATTTTTCACGAAGAATTAATTTCTTAAGCGGAAAAT
Source organism: Melolontha melolontha (assembly GCA_935421215.2). Lineage (NCBI taxonomy): Eukaryota > Metazoa > Arthropoda > Insecta > Coleoptera > Scarabaeidae > Melolontha > Melolontha melolontha. Next base: position 28,152,948 of record OW285243.1, on the reverse strand, counting down.
TGAAATTACATTGGAAAAGTTCCGAGATTTCTGTCAACTGTCATATCGTTGACAGTCGATACGCATCATTACGCATCTTAAATGACTCCTTGAATCAACGATTTAACCTTAATTTTATTTTAAATGACAGTTGTTGACACTTTGAAGTTTTCAAATTGTCAATGTTTAGATACTCCTAATTTTAATAAAGAATGCTAAATTCTTTCTTTAGACTTTTTTAAAAATTCGAATTATTAGTTCTGCAAAATGTATATCCGTTCTTCTCGGGCATTGTTTATACTGACACAATATTAAAAACTGTGAATATATTAGCGGGCGTTATGGGCCATATCGCCATATCGCTCGGTTATATACGGTGTTTATGGTAACCATATTCAAGGTGAAATGAACAAATAATACTTAAGTGAAAAATAAATAAAATAAGGAATTTATGTTTATCTTGTATAAACCACTAGGGTTATGGCAATTATATTGCCCTCGGTCGCCATTCATCCCTCGCACCAAATGCCCTCGGGCTGAATTAACGTCGACCTCGGAGCAATATAATACTCATAACGCCCTTGGTGCATAAATAACTATTTGTATTTTTATTCTGTCTAAGAAGAAAGCTTCGGGAATATCTGGAAAACTGCATTTAAATGACCAAGAATTTACGACCCACAAGGAAATTGTTAATGCTTTTGTAAAAACATTTACATAAGTTCACAATATCCCTGATGTATCTAATCTACCTCCTCTTATTATGTCTCATTGTACACCTGATGAGGTTTCTTTAGTTATTATCTTTTCCACATCATTTATAACATAATTATCTCCAGTTTCTCCTCGGTCTACCCCGTCTTTCTATCAGGTACCTTCCATCGTATATCTTTAATAAACTTCTCTGCTCCTAATTTTTTAAGATTTATATGAAGTATCTAGCGAGAGCTTTTCCATACAAATTGTAAATTTCTTCGTTTGTTCCTTGTCTCCCGAACCGCCAGTTTATCCTGTAGTTTCTTAGTCATTATCCATAATTAAATCATAGATCGATAGAATAGATTGATTTGGTGGATTGAAGAAAATATGTTGGTTTACTTGTATGCAAAAATTAATTGATTGCAGAAGGAAATCCTTTGAAAAATTAGAAATAAATATTTTGTGTCAAAAAATCGTGTATTATTTTACTAGCTTCAACAGAAAGAGAACAGCCCTCGTAGTTGAAATAAGACTAAATTATTGTAGTATACCCTCGTATTTTATACAATAATTTGAATAAAAGAATTTGCTTGATATTTTAAGAAACATACTGTGGTATAATGTACAGTGAAGCAACCTGTGGCACATATTTTCTTTAAGAATCTTATATTTATTTTTATATTATATCATTTAAAAATGCTATTTTCATCTAGCGGAACTGTATTAAATACAGAGTTTAACAATAACAAGACAGTAGTTAAATTTATTTTACACCGAAAAATATTTTCACATGTGTTGAACAAAATATCTTTGTCAGACTATTGTGAATTATCTATGGTGATTTCAATATAATGATAACGATTTCTAAAACTGTGAATGTAAATATAATTAATAAAAATCTACATCTACATCGAGGAATTCGATAAAAATAAAATTGCGCTTCAAGTGATCAGATAAGTTATCATTTAAAATGATAATATGTCGGTACAAGATGCATAATGAAAGGAGAATTTTCTAACACATCAGTTCAATATAAACCAGTTTGCGAAAAAGAATTAGAAAAGATCTGAAAATTGGAACATTTACCTTAATTTTCTCTATATCCTTAACAACATCTATCCTTCTTACCTTGAAATTGAAAGAGAATGAATGTCATCAGTAAAGCTGGAATTATATGATCATATTATGATATGTTTACCAAAATTCTTGCACATTTATACGGACCATGTGAAAAGAAAGCATATGTATATTTTGCAAATAAATGCTGCTTCGAGCATATTTCATATAAAATTGCATATTTGTTCATATTTTATAATTTATTTCTAAAGTGCACCGTAAAAAATATATAAAACCATTCATTTTTAATATATCAAAATAACACTAACAGTCCGCATGAACATTTCCGTACAGCGGGAATTCTCAGATTGTATTTATCAAGTCAGGGAAGTTTCAGTGAATATACGAGCAATGAGGTTGACCTATAGGTCAGTCATATCGCCAGCTTAGTTTAGTTAGTTCTCGAAAATATATGTACACGTAATTTTACCTTGTTATTTTTGATATGTCGAAATAATATTCACATGTGTCGCTCTGGATAAAAGATCCTGAATTTTGTGTAGATAATGGCAGAGTGCTTTGTAAGTATTGCAGTAAAGTTGTAACTTTATATTTGTTTATGTTTAATTTCATATTTTAATACCTGCAATTAATTATTGTAGATTCGATGCGACAAACAAATTTAAAAAATGCACCACAAGCTACTCTGAATCAATCGCTTACTTCAACATGCAAAAACAGAATAGTTTCCATTATGACTTGTGTAACGCCTTCTTAAGTCCAAACATTGCATTTTCAAAGTTGGATAATTCAAAGTTTAAAATTTGTTTGGAAATGTATACGAAACTGTCAGTTCCTAGTCGCTCGACTACAAGAAAGAAGTATATTAATCTATTGATTGAGAAAACTATGATCAAAATTAAGGAAACAATACATGAAAATTATATTTATTTTGTAGTCGATGAGACAACAGACAGTTGTGGACGCTATACTGTCAACTTATTGATTGGCATTTTAAATGAAAATTGCGCCGGCCAATCCCTTTTAATTGGTACAGAAGAATTGTAGAAAACAAATAACTTAACTATCACAAGATTTATAAACGATTGTTTAACGAGGTTTTGACGAATGACATTCCAAGTAACAAGGTATTACTGATGTTATCGGATGCTGCGACATATATGGTGAAATCAGCACAGAACTTGAAGATTTTTACCCAAATCTAATGCACATAACATGTTTGACCCATTCTGTTAACAGAGTAGCAGAAAAATACATAAGATATTTCCAGATATTAATTCGTTGATCAATTTGACAAAAAAACTATTTATTAAAGCACCGCTGAGGGTTCAAGCATACAAAGATAAGTTACCTGGTCTGGCACTGCCACCATAACCCAAAACAACAAGATGATGCACGAGGCTTTATGCCGCTGTATTTTACGCAGATACCTTTGAACAGCTAAGTTCTAAATACACATTCTTTTTCAAACGACTCAGTAGTAATTGCAGGTTGCAAAGATATACTAAATAAACCGAAAATGCGCCAAGAGTTAGCTTTTATCAAAGCAAACTATGGGTTTATTAGTGAAACATTAGGAAAACTGGAAATTCAAGGTGTAAAAGTTTCAAGAAGAAAATTTATAATGTGAGAGGTGCCAGCGGTTTAAAATTAAATTAATTATCTACAAATATGCGCCAATTACATCAGTTGACGTTGAGCGAAGCTTTTCAGCATACAAGCTATTATTGATGGATTGCAGAAGATAATTTTTAGTTGAATTGTAAATGTTTACAGCACTATGCAAACGCAAATATAAATACAAAGAGTTACATTGTTTTGCATACTTATTCTTATTATTCTTATTATCTTATTATTTGTAAAATTTCGAATAAAATATTGAAATAGTACATGTATGTGGTATCTTTAAATTTATATATATTTTATTTAATATTTTGACAATAATTTATTTGTGTAACTATAACTTAAACTTTACATATTTTTGCATATTTTAATAAAAGTTCTGCATATTTTTATCGATTTTAGAAACATATATGCCTATATAATCTGTGTGCATAGAATACTCAGCTTTAATCATCAGATAAAATTATCTTTTAACAATAGGAGCCGTTCAAAATTTTCTTTTAAAACACATTCTCCTAATATTTCTATTTTGATAGTGTATTTGTACTTTAGATGTATTATAAAAAAATTATGTCAATCCGTTAACCGTAATCCCTTATGTCACTTTCTATTTGAACGATTTTTTTTGAGCTATCTTTTTAAAATTTGGTGCAGATTTTACTCTTATGTAAGCGTAACTTTTGTATGATTTCTAGCAAAAAAGCTCGAAAAACTAATAGAAAAAATGGGGGCTGTGGTACCCTCTGACAACCAACTTTTTCTGACACCGTCTAAGAGAGACTGAGATATTCAAACAGCAACAAATGGGAAAATGTGGGCGGTCACATAAAATTACACCAAATTTTACAAATAGTAGGCGAGCTGCAAAATAGCTTGATATCTTTCCGTTCTTTTCTATTGAATTGTGGCTTCAAGCGGACGGGGTTGTTGATAGTAACTCTCAGCAGTGATGATTACATTTCTCGGAAGCAATTCATAGCAGACGACACCATTTTTGTCCCACCAGACGCACATCAGCTTAAGCAGATGAGTATCGACTTTTACTCTGACAGATACATTTGAATTAAGATTGAGCCATTCTTTTCTGGTCTTGATGTTAACGGAAAGGCCCAATTTTAGCTCGCCAGTAACAATTTACAAAAAAGAACGGATCGATGTTGTTGACGAAGTAAACGATGACGACATAGCAAAGAAGCACAAATGGTGATACGCTGATTCTTGTTATTTTCGCTCAAAACAAGCTGAAACCAAACACCCAACTTTCTGAACTTTTCCCATGGAGTGCAAATGTCGTATTATGGTCGATTGGCTGCAATCCATTATAACGGTCAATATATAGTCCAATGGTCTTCCTGAACGCTGAGAACCGCCCGTTCTTAATCGAAAAAATCATTTCGATGCTGTACTCTCCCCAATTACGTTTTCTCCATAAGCAGCACAAGTTGTTCTAGAGGCTTTTGATGCATTAACTCCTTTGTTGAACACGAACGAAAGAATATGTTGGAAATGCTCATTTTTTTTTATAATTAACGTTCCATTTTATTTTGTCAAAAATTAATACAACCTTTACACAAATTCAAAAACTATTTAACTAAACAATAATACGTGATTAAAATAACTTTGACATACGCTTAAAAATGTTTTCAAGGTGCATAAATCTTGGAAACAAAAATTCTACGCTAGCACATTTCATTGATATCTGAAAATACGAGCAAAACTCAGTAATTAAGTCACAAATACATATGATATTATGTAAAGTGTCGCATGCATGATCGTTTGAATTTCCGGAAGGTGTGCGCATATTGTATCCTCCGACAACTGACCGAGGAACACAACAAAAATCGAATGGGCTTGTCCTTGCAACATCTATTGCAGTACGCTACTGAAGGCGGAGGCATGCTTAACATAATAATCACTGGTGATGAATCTTGGGTAGTACATCACTATCAACTTTAATTAAAACGTCAATGCATAGGGAAGCATCCTTCCTCACCCACCAGCAAAAGATTCAAGGTTACACATTCAGCCGGTTAGGTCATGCTTACACTGTCTTGGGATTGCAAGACAGCGATACTTGCCGTGTTTACCAAAAAAAATCGTGAAACTGTGAATGCTCAGTCATACTCTGATGTTCTTTTCAAGCTTCGGACTGTAATTCGGAGAAAATGTCCAGGTCTATTGGTAGAAGTATGCTGCTTCATTATGATAACGCTAGAGCTCATATCAGTGCTACAGAATCCATCTTACAGTCCAGACTTAGCGCCAAGCGATGTTCAACTGTTTGGTCCACTAAAACCACATCTTGGAAACAAACACTTTGCAGATGATGACGATGTTCAACACGAAGTCCTACTGTAGATGAGATAGCAACACAAAGAATTTTAAGCAGATGGAATTGGGGCGATGTTAAAACGATGGGATAAATGCAGCAACATTGGTGGAGATTATGTTGAAAAATAAAATTGTTTCCAAGTGATTTTCAAGGTAAATTATTTTTCTCTTATCTCTTGTTACTTACTGATTTGCCCTCGTATTATTTAAAAGAGTATCTACTTGTAGCTTGAATAATATCTAAAGTCTAACGACATAATCTTAAAGTAATATTTTCTTAAAGAAATTAATAATTTCCCAGGACAATATGAATTAGAAATCAATTAATTGTGATAATACAATGTACAATATTTTGTATAAAATCTAATATGCCACGAGCAAAATAAGACTGAAAGTTCATTTACCTTTTCTTTCCCGTGTTCGACTTCTAGCTGTGGTAGGGAAAGGCAGGGGATGGTCCATTGATCCATTTCCCGGCATTCCGGAGTGGGCATCCCGGAAGTCTCCGGTTTCGGCCCAAACTGCAATATAACACACTCGTTGCTTGTGGTATTTACATGTAATGTATATAAAATTAAATCTCAAGATATATAAATAGGCATCCTCTTTATTGTATTTGTTTACAATTCTTTCTATAATTTACTACTGCGTTAATTGAATCTATTTGAGAGCATTCCAAATGGTAACTATAAAAAAAAACAGAAATGTATCGACTGCACCTCAAAACCTTGGTTATTTAATGTCGCTTCGACTTAATTGCGTAGTTAGTACGGAGAGGGGAATCACAGGAATTGCTGTTTATAGCTACTGAAAGAATGGAAGCAGAGTTATTGAAACCATTCCAGATTTTGCAATGTTTATTTACAATACAATAAACCGTCACGATAACTTGCCTAAAAAAAATAGTCTGCGCCTAATTTTAGCGTACCAAAACGGATTCTGTGAAATTTACCAAGAAAACAAAAGTCATATCTATTTCATATTCTGCCTTTAGTGATACGTCCAAAGTAATTAAATTGTCTGATCTCTAAATAAATCCCAGTTAGTATTTTTGTTATATACGAATGGCTTTTTTAATTAATTCCATGTAAATTTCATAATCTATCCAGGTGGGTAATCAAGTTGTAGTCATATACTAAATAAATTTCATAATCTACCCAGGTGGGTCATCAAGTTGTAATCATATACAATAAGACATGACAACAGAAACCTACAGCAAGGCCCTAACGAATAAAAATAAGCGTAAACAATTCGCTATTATAAATATAAGTCAACTAACTGTGTGAGTTTACTATATTTAAAGGCGTTACACGTTTTAGACGGTATGTTTGTCCACTGTTATCCAAAAGGTTCAATGCCAAAGGATTTATATGTGCAAGGCGTGTAAAATACTTGATACTTGCTTGTTTTGCTTCCTCGCGCACTGTCCGCATGTCAAGATCATGATGTAGCGTGGCATTTGTTACAAACTTGGGTGCATTTTGCAATTGATCTCAGTACTCTAGACTGAAACCATTGAAGTATTTCCAAATTAGGCATACGCGCGGTTTCCCACAGTTGAACGCCATACGTCCGCACTGGCTTCAAAATAACCTTGTACACAAATTTATTTTCCAGAGATAATGAAGATCGCTGGCCAATTAGCCACTGTAGTTTGAAGAAGTTCAGTCCTAGCTGCTCTCTTCGAGAAGATGTGCTTAGTCCACGTTAGCTATCTATCCAAATGGATTCCGAGATATTTGGCGCTTTTAATTCTGGGTTATCTGAACACTGTTTAATGAAAGAGGAGGACAAGTATTTCGACGTAGTGTATATGTTATTTTAGTTCATTGGTTTTTTTTCTACTTTTTTTGACACTTCTGGAGGTTATTTAATGATTTTTTGAGATAATGCGATGACGTTGTAGGATTACTTCTTGTCGCTAATAATGCTATATCATCGGTAGTTTTAGTATTCGATGTTGGTATATCGTCAGTATAAATTTGATAAACAATAGGCCCAATAACACTGCCTTGGGGTACTCCAGCATATATTTGGTTCAGTGTTGTCAGTTTATCCTGAAACTAGACTAGAAAATATCTATCAGTAAGATAGCTTTACAGCATCTGAAAGTAAGGGCGCGGTAATTTAGATTTTAGTTTGAACAATAACCCGTCATCCCAGACCCTATCAAAAGCCTAGAAAGTATTTAATAAACCTGCCGAACAATACACTTTCATATGTTCTATGTATGATTTCCACCAAGGGATGTACTTGCTCAATAGCGTCATGCATTTCTCTAAATGCAAAGTGATGATCAGGGATAATTGGGGAGTACATCAATTAAAGGTTACAGTATTTTCAAGAGTAATTCACTCAAACATTTTTGACAAAGTAGGCAGGAGACTAATCGAGCGGTATAATGTCACTTCTTCCACAGGTTTGTCATTCTTAGGAATTAAAACAATTTGAGCTTTCCATTGCGACAGAAAGTGTCCATTTCTTAAAATAGCATTAAATATACATGTAATATACTTTATTTCTACATCAGGGAGTTCTTTTAAAATGATAGCTTAATTGCCAAAATACGTATTTAGAATTTATTGATATCAGGGTGTTCACGCAAAAACACCCCAGCTTCTAGCGCACTTATTTGGTGTCGGATTGTAAGAAGCGATATGTCAAATTAAAAGGCTTAAAAAGTACTATAAAGTGCAACATAAATCTGATTTTTACGCGTTTATCCTTTCCAAGGCCAAATGTAATTTTTTTTTCCAAATTGTAATTTTATTTTTTTTTTTGATAGTTTGATAGAGATTTTTTTTCTGAATTTAGTGATGTATCATAATCGATATTTCTGATTTACTATAGTGTAACAACAAAAATAATATCTAAGATTGACACAGCCGTGGTTTTTGGAAACAATGTTTCAGTATGAAAACAACAACTTTTTCAGTAACTAAATCTAAACAACAGATAACGTTTAATAACTGAACAACTAAATAAACACACGACAAATTAACAAAAATGTTCAAATTGGACACCGTTTCTTTAAAGACATTCTCGATATCTAGATACCACACTTTGTGTAGCATTAATTAGAATTTCGGCTGGCGTTTCCCGACAAGCGTTAGCTATTCTGTCTCTCAAAATTTCGGCCGTTTCTGGGCGAGTACAATAAACAGTGTCTTGAATGTATCCCAAAAATAAAAAATCCAAGGGTGTTAGGTCACAAGACCGGGCGGGCCATTGTACAGGTCCTTAAGTTCCTATCCATTTATCTTCAGATTCTGTTATTTAAATAATCTCTAATCATAAGAACGTTATGTGGTGTAGCTCCATCTTGTTGAAAGAATAGTTCATTCCTATCAATTAATGGCAAGTTATCTAATATTTCTTGTAAATCTTGAGCCAAAATTTGGCTTGGTTGAGATTTCCGTCAATGAAAATTGGTCATATTATCCTGCCGCCTAGTATCCCACACCAAATGTTCACAGAAAACCTTTTTTTTCTATGGCGATATGTGGGTTTTCTACACTCCAGTACCGGTGATTAAAACGATTAAAATGTCTTTTGTTTGTAAATTTACATTCGTCAGTCCACAACATTTTTGTGTAAAACAACGAATCTCGGCTTAATTCGTTTAAAAAGAAATTACAAAAATTTCTCCGATGCTGTGGTTCGTTTTCTTGGATTGTGTGAATTTTTCGCGCTACGAATGGTTTGTATTTATTCTTCTTTAAAATGGCACGTACGCTTCCGATTGAGACATTAAAACTCTCAAATTTGTGTCACTGACGTCCAACGATTTTCTTCAAGGCTAAGTAAAACATTCATCTCAACTCTTGATATGTATGATTTTGGCTTTTTGGTTTTTTGAAACTTCCATATTGGCGTAAGTTGGATTCCAAACGATTAAACTTGCGACGACTTGGGACCCGTCTATTGGGAAATCGTTTTTAATGCCGACGCAACGTTTGTGCACTGTTTTTATTACTCTCAAAATAAACTTGCAGTATGTCAACAAGTTCACTATTATTCATTTTTTGTTGTAAAATATAGTTAAACAAACTTAAACTGACGTATACAATTTTTGACACTTAGTTTTCATAACCAGGGCTACGTCTCAGTAGTTTTTCAAAGCCTATTGCAAATAAACCTAAGTATTATTTTAAAACCATGGTTGTGTCAATCTTAGTTATTATTATTTCTATTACCTTAAAAGTAAATCAGAAATATCGATTGTGATACATCACTCAATTCAGAAAAAAAATCTCTATCAAATCATCAAAAAAAATTATACAATTTAAAAAAAAAAATTGACATTTGATCTGGGAAAGAATAAAAATAAAAAAAATTAGATTTAATCTTCAGTTTGTAGTACTTTTTAAGCCTTTTAACGTATCGCTTCTTACAATCCGACTCCAAATAAGTGCGCTAAGAGCTGGGGCGTTATTGCGTGAACAGCCTGTATATATATCGTGCCTAGGGATTTTTCTTATTGGTGTCTGTTTCAGATTTCAAGTCACAGTCTCCATCAATTTCGGAGCTTTTAAACATTTAAAAAAAATTCAACAGCTTCTAAACGGAGAAAGAGGAAAGATCGGTTCAAAAAGCTAATATTTACATTTTAATAATGTTTCCGAAATTAGCTGGATTACTTATTAGGGACGAGGGCAGATTAAATAGTCTCAGGGTACAATTACATAATAATATACGTGAAGTTAACTGCGTTATTCAGATGTGACGTCTCGGCTCGAATTAATTTTAATTGAAAAATGAAACTCAATAAGAAAATACATGGGATTTTGCGTTCGAATCCTTATTGCTTGTATACTTGTATATGCTAATATAAAGAGCACAAAAAAACAAAGCGAAATTTTATGCAAATTCAGTGGAATTTTTAAAGCATAAATCCTATAACAAAATTAATTAAGTATGTGATTAGTTTTGCGTAGATATGTACTATTACGATCGAAAAATAAGGGACAAGTCTTAACACATAAATTCGTCATATTTTTACATTGTAAGTCTGATTTCAAATACAAACTGACGTTGGTGACATTTCATAAATTGGCAAATATCATTTCATCATGAAGTAGACTTTATAATGTACAAAAATAAGTGACCCTTAAATTACGATCGCAACCGTACATAGTGACATAAAACATTAAATTAAATAAAGAACACAATGTCATTTATACATATTAAATAAATTTATCAAGGACCTGGATTTAATGCAAATCTCTTAATCAATCTGTAATTCACTACAAATCACTGATGTAATTACCATGATTAGAGTAAATCTGATCTGATAGTCGAATATACAATATGTATCTTACTTACGTAAATCTAAAATTAATTCTAATCTCTTGTTGGTCATTTCGGGAAAATTAAAATAGATAACAGAATATATCGATATTTAGATAGATTAAGGAATGTTGTAGACGAATCAAAATTGTTTTTTATTCCATGCTAAAATTTGAGTATTTCGTTCCAAAACATAATTATTAAGATACTACAAGTATTTACGAGGTTGATTTGACAGGAGAGACTTAGAGTTTTCCATAGAAATACTTAGTTTATGGCAACAAATATATTATATTTTTCAACATAATTTCTATCCAAACTTATATAATTAGACCAAGTTTCCAACTTTTTAAGCCCTCTAAAAAGTAATCATTCGTTGCGGTTAGAACTTCCTTATATGTTCCGAATCTCTTACCACGAAGCCATTTTTTCAAGTTTGGGAACAAAATAAAATCACTCGGAATTAGATCTGGTGAATAAGACAAATATATTAGTCGAAGAGATGGATAAATAGAAGGCACCTTATCCTGATGGAACAATTTTTCTTCTGAATAAATGCAGTAGTTCGGGAAATCGGTTACAGAAACAAAATAAATCAACATAATGACAGTTAGGCAGCTACTAAAGCAATTGTAAATTCATTTACCAGCTAAACTGACGAAACATTGTAAACAGGTCCTCAATAGACTGGCACTAGATAACACTGTGTCACTAATTAAAGGCAATGAGAGCCGACGAACTGACCAAGGAAGGTTCCAAAAGGAACTTAATAGGATCAGAATCTGTATAATCTGTATTTGGAATCGCCAAGGATTTCGCTAGAAGGGAGATCTGGTTATGGCTAGAAAAAGAACGTAAAAAGAAATGGAGGCTAAGCGAAAGTCGGCTCCATACTAAGACACTACTAGGGGAGCTGAACCCTGGGCTTTCACCAAACGTTCGTAATAATAAAAAATAAATTCAAATTATTACCTGCTTCATTTTCTCAGATTTATTACAGACCAGTGTTTTATAACGGGTGCGCCACGGGAAACGGACGTTTTTGGGATAGGTAGTACTAAAGCGGAAGGGGTTGGAGAGGGGAGCCGAGGCCGTCAGTGCCCTCCCCTGATCTTGCAGTTTGTGAATAGTTATGGCTTAATTTTAATCATGGCGCTGTGGACTGTGGAGCATCGTGTTTTCGCGTAGGATAGCTTTGTGAGGGGTAACGAATCAGTCACGGAAGTTCAACGTCTCTTTCGTCGAAGGTTTAACGTTCCTCACCATGGAGATATACCGAGCCGGAACACCATTTTGCGATGGGTTAATGCCCTTGGTACAGGAGGCAGTTTAATGAAAAAGAAGCCAACTGGACCACGTCGAACAGTTCGAACTCCGGAGAACGTGTAAGGCAGGCTATGTTACGTAGCCCAAAGCGTTCAGCTCGTCGATATTCTGCAGCACTACGAATGTCTGACACTTCAGTACGACGAATTCTCCACCAAGATTTACGTTTTCACCCCTATAAAATGGCAGTTGTGCACCAGATGAATGAGGCCGACTATCTACAACGTGCAACTTTTCGTGAATCGATGCTCCAATTTTTGCAAGATGCGCCTAATGCGATTTTGATCATGAGCGATGAGGCTCATTTTCAACTTAATGGTGTTGTGAATCGTCAAAACTTTCGATACTGGGCCTATGAAAATCCACAAACTCTACATGAAACACCACTATATAGTCCCAAATTTACGGTGTGGTGCGGCATCGGGAAGTTTGGTGTCATAGGGCCCTACTTTTTTGAGGAAACGGGAACATTGTAACAACTTCTTGAGAACTGAGCTGCGAGGACGACGAATCAATCTGCGAAATGTTTGTTTCCAACAGGACGGAGGTACGGCCCATAGTGCCCGAGTGTCGATGGCTGCTGTTAGACAACTGTTCCCTAATCGCATTATCTCCAGATTCGGTGATTTGCCTTGGCCTCCTCGCTCTCCAGACCTTTCAGTGTTTGATTTTTTCTTGTGGGGGTATCTATAGTATCGCGTGTATGAAACCAAATCTCGTACACTGGCCGAACTGCGACAAGCGATAGAGCAAAACATCGCTCAGATTGATCGCCAACTATTGGAGAGAGTGGAAACTAACTTCAGGGAGCGTCTCCGCATTTGTCAGCGTGAAAATGGACACCATCTTAATTATATTTCGTACATAGGTAACTCAAACTGATGTTATAATCTACTTATTTGTGCTAATTATTTTTTTTGAAACCCTAAAATAGTGGAGTACAGTTCATTTGAAACACGTCCATTTCCCCTGGCGCACTCTGTATTTATTACTGTGTTTTGTATAGACTACACTTATTGACATCTAGTGAGTATAAATAATTACCAGGCATAATTGAGAAATCTCAGGAATCTGGCAACAAAGTTTTATGTGATAAGTGATGGATATGCATTGCTATACTGTAATGTGTCAAAAATATGATGTTTTCGTCTGATTGTGAAAAGTTTGTGCAAAGTGCATTTTTAAAGATTGCTAATCTTATTAAAAAGAGAGTTCGTGAACTCGTGAAAATGTTCGCGCTATGATTTATTATGATCTTAGTTGTGGTTTAACTCAATACCAGTGCATAAAACGTCTCATTTTTGCATTTGGTGATGAAACCCCATCAAAGACAGCGGTATATCGCTGGTTTAAAGAACTCAAGTATGGTCGTACTTCGCTTCAGGATCAAGCAAGTGAAGGGCGTTCTGTAACAACCGTTGTTGCAAGACTTTGTTCTCGTTGGATACCGCTCAATCTTTTCACGATTCAAAAAGACGATCGCGTAAAATAGTGCAAAGCAACGCTGAAAATGTTTAGACAAAACAATAATCGAGAGTTTGGTTGTTTCAAAATCAACTTCAACCAACAAAAGTTGTTCGCTTTTGGAATGTTGGAAAGTTTACTTCTGAATTTTGCATTTTGTGTTTTTTTGCTGTATTTAAAATTAACCTGTTTGCATAGAACCATGATTCAATATTTCTATAAATGTCATTCATGCATAAAGCTAAAGTATCCAGACCACATTCCGCTATAAAGACCTGTGTTTGCACTGAAAATATTTGTGGATCTCAGAGATACTAGACCCAATATACTACTCTAAGAAGCTGCATCAGATACAAATAAATTACCGTGTTGTTTAACAACTACTTTTTGTTTCCTGTTCGTTAGCTTTCAACCCATTTCTTCGTCGTTTCGCGACCATATTTTCGAATTTAGTTGCTAGTATTCGACGATCTAACAAATCATATGCTGAATTAAAAATGAAAAAGCAATATTACTTAATTTCCATTTTATTGAGGCGAAATCCCATTACAATTGTTTCGACACACAGTGTTTTCCTCGGATGGAGCTGTATTGCAAACTGTTTACAATAAAGCTCCATCCGAGAAAAACACTGCTTGGTCATAAAACGAAATTTCTGATATTGTATACATTTATATATTTTAGATATTAGTAAATTTAGCACAAAAGAATCAAAGAATAACATTTCAAACTTTACAAATCTTCAACGTGCATTTTCAAGTGTAAACCATTATATAACATACTTTATTAGCATATTCAAAATTGTAATATTTTCTTTAGATTCAAAAAATTTACATTTACTAATCTGTTTATTCTTAAAAAAGGTATATAACCCCTTACCACAATTACTAATCGTATCCTAAATACGTATTTCGACAACTAAGTTGTAATCATCAATAGGAAAAACCACTAATCAAAGTGTTGCACATGGGGCACAGTAAAGCTAGCACATCTGATCACACAACAACTTTACACACCGTCCACGTATACACTGACTTAAAAATAAAAATTTTTCGACTAAAAATTACGACAAAATCACCTCTCCAAGCAAATCTGTTTATTCTCTCTTTGCGCGTCTTCAACCTTTTTACCTCTTTTTTAAGAATGAAAAGAGAACTATATGGAGTCGGACCCTTATTTACATTAATGGTGTTTCCTTTATTTTTAACGATCTGAATGGTTTCATATGCGTCAAGATCTCGAGGATTATTAATGGCTTTGACAAGTTTTAACGCTCTAATCGACATATTGTGTTATGTATTTAATTTATTGTATGACATGTGTTCTTTAAACCTAGCTATTATTGGTCGTTTCGTTTGGCCTATATATTTAAAATTACAATAATCGCAATTAACTTTGTCTTTGGTATTCCCTAGGAGACTACTAATGGTATTTTCGGACCAAAGGCAACGTGGAGACCTCGTTCTTTAACAACTCTATTAATGTTTTTCGTGATAGAATGGTATGGTAAACACATGTACTTTTTCTCCTGGTTACTTTGACATACCAAACTTGTGGATTCGCGGATTGTTTTTTTAATTTCGTTTTTCTAATTAATTTATTATTTCTATGTCAAAGTCATTATACTTCGCAATGTTTTTAATGAAATCTAGTTGTAGTTGTAGTAGTTGCGTAATAGCAGTTAGTTGTCGAAATACGTAATTAGGGATGCTATTAGTAATTGTGATAACGGGTTATATACTTTTTTTAAGTTTCTACTTAACCACAGTCTCCAAGAAGGACTTTTTAATATGTTTATTACCTGTTATACATTTAGACCCTTCAATACTCTCTATTGTTAATTATATTAATATACATAATAGGATCAAGATATCCAAATATGCATGTATCATAAAAATATATTATTGATGACCCTATTAGATAGATATACATTAAGAAGATTTATGACACCCTATTAATACGTAATTAGGAATTCTATTTTATTAGTATATTTATTTATCAGTAAGACTATCGGAAACATTGGGTATTGTTTGCATGTAGATACAATTTCTAAGAGGTAATAATGTAGGTAAATTCCACAACAATGAGGTAAAACACATACACACATATTAGTTATGTTAAGGTAGGGGTAGTGATATATTTTATATATACTTGTAACCCAACAAATATAGATATTCATACATTCTACAACGTTCATACAATACATATACAATAATCAAACAGTAAAGAATTACGTTTAAGTTTATATTAAGTGCTACATTGTGAGAAGTATCTTATGAAATTAGGTTTAAGTGTTTTTTGTAAAATAAATAAAACATTCAGAAAACACACCAACTTTCAATATAACTGTCACCAACCAAAATAAATAACCAGCTTATACGGAAGTTACGCCCCGTAAGCGGTGGGTCAAACACAAAATTATACATGGTCCTTCGAGAATCGAGTAGAACGCAGCATTTGGTACTTTGACCAGATATAAGACATACATGGTCCTTCAAACCAGGAGGAATAAACAGGCACTGTGTGTCGAAACAATTGTAATGGGATTTTACCTCAATAAAGTGTAAATTAAGTAATATTGCTTTTTCGTTTTTACTTCATTAATTATGAATTTCCATCAAGTAAAGGCTACTTAGATTTAAAAAAAAATCATATGCTTTTGAAGATTTAGAAACATCTTTAGTACTACATTGGGATTTTCTAAATTTGTTATAATGATCCGAATAAATTAATATAAAATAGTTGTAGTCGACCTACCAATAGCAGAATAAAGCAGAAAAAATTCATAAAATTGCAAAATTGTACAACACAAACAAACAATTAAATAAATAACATGTTGTAAATACTACCAAAACAACAATTATAATGATACGAGGGATTTCTTTTTTGTTTTGCATACTGGGACATAGAGGGCTACTAATCAAATGTCAGTACTAAAAATTAACCTCCATCATTAGTTAGCCTAAAATCAAAGTTTCAGTGCGATACATGTACTGTTGTAGCTACAAAGAACTGTCAAAGTTGACAAGCTAGTTGAAAAATGGAATTAAACCGTGAAAATTTTCGCGCAGAAATTTTTTATAATTTTCGAAAACAATTATGCCAACAAGAATGCATGGCCGAGTTGGTTTCTGTTTTCGATAATGAAGCACCACATCAGTTAACAATTTCTCGTTGGTATGGAGAATTAGTCTTGGCGACGATCCAAGAGCAGGTGAACGAAAAACGGTAGTCACTCAGAGAACGTCGATGCTGTGCGCAAGCTCGTCAACAATGATCGACATGTGACATATCGCGAAATTGATGAATCACTGGGGATTTCAAAGACTTCAATAAAAAAAAAATTTGCAGAAAGAACTGTGTAAAAAAAATTGTTTTCCGTTGGATACCGCATGTGTTAACCGAAGAACAGAAAACAGCTAGGGTGAATTGGTGTTAGAAAACTCTATACCGCTTCAACGCAGGAAACTCTAAAAACGTGTACCACATCGTGAGTGGTGATGAACCTTGGATTTACTAATACGAGCCAGAAAATAAATGTCAGTCGTCTTTTTGGCTATTCCAAGGTGAAGAAGAGCCGACAAAAGTCATCCGTTCTCGACGAGTCTTATTTATTTATTTAGCGTATATCTAAAATGCATTATATATTCAAAAGTTAAATTTTAAAATCGAAGCCGTTGATCCAAACCAACCCGGACTCAGTTGCTTCAAAGAAGTCACTTATCTCGCTTCCATATGCTGTAAGCTGTCACTCAGCTCCAATAAGGCTAGGTTCTCCGCATTCGCAAATTGGTGTATGAGTCAGTCCCCATTTATAGAATGAGTCACGTTAAATTCCGTCTGACGTTCTTATTCTATTAAGTGTCTTCCACTTATGGTGAGGGAGCTCCATTTCTAGTAAGGATACGATATGGGCCGCTTAAGCGGATTTCCAGCCTTCCCAATAGTCTCTCCATCTATCATTTGGGTTGAAATCTTCTGCTATAGGTTGTTCTGCTCTTCACACTCGACAGGCCGGCATCATTATTATATTCTATTACCAGGCTTTTCTATATCTAGATGGTTGGAGGTACAATATGGCGTAGAACCGTGAGCCAGGGTAGAGGTGTACTTTTTAAACAACAGCTAACTATTCTCATGGTCTCGTTGAGTTTGATGTCAATCTTATTTGCGTGGCAGTTGCTTAACCAGACTGGGGCAGTATTCAGCTACCGAGTAAAGGCTAAGAGCTGACGTTCTAAGGATGGATGCATTCGCACCTCAAGCAGTACCGCAGAGTTTGGGGATTATATTATTTCTAGTGTTTATTTCAGCTGCAGTGTTCTCTAGATGTTTTTTTTATGAGTGTACGATCCATTGTTACTCCCAGCTATTTTGGGTAAGGATTATAACGTAGAAAGTTGTTGAAATATATTTGCGGCTCTAGACGTGCTTGTTTATTATTGAGGTGAAAGCACGACACTTCTGTTTTGTTCATATTCAGGATTAGTCTCGAGTCGGCGAAGTATTTTCCCAGTATTTTATTTTCTTAAAAAAGATGATCGGGACATTTGTCTCGAAAGCAGGTCATGTAGCAACAATTTCTCTATAAGATCAAAAAATTGTTACTGCCGATTAGTATACAACCATTTATTTGCCGCAAGTTATCGCTGAGCTCCAAGAAACCAACCCGCAACGAGGAATCATCCTCCACCAAGACAATGCAAGTTCGGACACAGCTCGTAAGACAATTAAATTTTTAACACAATAAAACATCGAATTGTTAGACTATCCTCCGTCCATTCCCGACCAAAGTCCAACGATTTCTTTACCTTTCCGAAAATCAAGTTTGGTGCCTTCAAAAATGCAATTTTTACTGTACCAACAAAGAAGTGGAATAACTGCTTCCAGATTTGGTTCGAGTGCATGCAAAAGTGCATTAATCTTCGTGGAGAATCCTTCCAAAACAATAAAGTCTTTAAAAGCTATCTACTGTTTTATTCCATCCCTGTATGCAAAATATAAAAGAAGGAATGGAATGGAGTTGCCTTCAGTGACAAATCTCTATTTCGTTTGCGGGGTCAGGAATGTCGTAAAGTGGTTAGAAGACAACCCGTAGAAAGAAAAAGCTTTATGTTTTCTGTACAGCGACTGTTACGTGTTCGTAAACACTCATTTCTTTACTGCAAATTAGAGTCTTCCTTTATTTCATTCCGTTCTATTATTGTGAACCTACCTGTATGTTTATATTTCTACGAAAATGAATGAGTATTAGTTTGTTTTCTGGAAGCAATAAAAAAAAAGCAAACTAGTACGAAATCATTTTTGTAGAAATATAAACATAAAGGTAGGTTCACAAAATTTGAACAGAATGAAATAAAGAAAGACGCTAATTTGCGGTAAACAAATGAATGTTTACGAACACGCAACACGACCTACGGCTGTTACTCAAGGTGTAATGTTGTGGGAGACCTTCTATCATGGAAGTAGTAATAGTAATTAAGAGAACACTAAAGCGATTCGTTACGTCAAACCCTCGTATTATTGATTTACTAGATATTGTAATCATAAAATTCTTGTATTGTATAGAAGGAATTAAAAATGAGTGTTTTATGTAGTTTTGGTTTTAAATATTTTAATGGTAGGACTTCATTATAAACCTTGACTATTTGCGTTATTGCTGTACTTATAGCGGTTTGAATTGGCACAAGATATTTCCGTTCCACTCCTCGGGTAGCATATGAATGAAGCAATTTTTTATCTTCATGAGGTCAACTTTTTTCCTTACAAACACTACTCTCTAATATATAAATACCTATTAAGATAAGTAAGTTTTGCAGTGTTTTTTGACAATTATAGGATTTTGAATAGAATATTTAATGTAAATATTAATTATTGTGTACTAAAAGAGGAACCTATAGACGAGATATACGTAAACATCTAACAGAATAAAAAAATAAAAGACAGATTAAAATGTTTCATTCGTTACATAAAAGCGACATAATTTTCACATCAATTTGTAAACATCGGTCTGGGCGAGCGTGAAATAGATATATATGACGGGCCGAGCCACCATTTAGGACAGAAATATGCCGAATATTGTGGTTAACACTAGACGGTACTGTGTCGTCAATAAATCATGCTCATAAAGCCGTCAGAAAACAGAAGGTAGTCGATGCATCTTCTAAAATGTGTGTTGGTAGTAAGTCTATGTGTGCGTCTATGATGAGGGTCGTTCGGTATACTTATGCATGCTCCATGTAAAAAAGAAGTCTTATGCCCGCCGGTGACAGAATGCGCTTAACATCAATTAGTCGGGGAAGTGTATCACAAAAATGTGTCGACTAATTCTTTAATATTTAATGCCTTGCTTAAAATTAGCACCATAGTACCAGCGACGTGTGTAAATTAGGAACGATATTTTCACGTCGACCGTTGACAGAAAACATCTTTTTGTCTGATCCATTGAAAATAGCTTCTTTATTGTTAATGAGCGTCTAGTTCTATTTCCGTTTTTATGTAGGCATTATGATAGGCATTTAAATACTCTACCCTCTGAGTATAAAATTGAAACGAATAATTAATGGAAGTGAGAATACATTTTATATACAGTAATGGACACAAAGAAACTGCTTAAAATTACGCAATCATATAAGACATTTAGACATTGCAGCAAAAATTCAAAACAGAAATGCAGCATTTGTTTTTCTAATAAAGTGTGTTTTTTAGGTGATAAGGAAATGAGATTTTTTTTTAAGCGGTAGGTAGTTTCATGACATTAATGGCGGAAAATGATTTCGGGTATATGGCCACCAAGGTTGTCATCCTGGAGCACCAATTTTCGACTACTTTTTCAAGCATTTGAGGTTATTTGTCACGAATGGTGCGATGCGCTCGATATTGGTTTCCGAGGTTGAAATAGTTGTTGACTTGTTTGCGTAGACCAATGACTGCATCAAGACAGACAAAACCTCTTCAGTCGAAACTGCCGAAGTGTGAATACTATCAAATCGAACGCGGTACAAATGTAGTGGAAAATATAAGTGCAAAAACCTCAACAATTTCACCCGGATTAGTTAACATATCAGTTCCTGAATTCAAGCTGGCAGAGATCCAGGATTTACCGCTCCTTTATCGCACACATCGCCAATACTGTGACAGATCATTCTCTATATTTGCTTCAACATTAAATATATACTGCTTGTTCCGTCCATATAGATTTAATTTGTATTTTAGTTTTGTTTAAGTACCATCGGGAGCAAGGAAAATCGAACGACGCCTATACACAATTTACGAGTTATTTTAATGTTGTGATACTGACTTTATATGCATTCGAATAAAACATAACGCATTAATAATGAATAATCGCAGATATAATACGTTAAAAGCGGAATACCGAAATAAAATAAGTAATCAATATTTTGAATATCCACTTTCCAACATACTAACAATTTTAGTTTCTGCATAACCATAAGATGCACCATTTTTGGACTTGTAAATTTGACAAGGACGTGACAGTTTAATTGCATGTTTTTAATATGTCAACTATATCAAGACCAATCACGATTATATAAAAGTCTAGTATACAATAGAAAACTATTGTCGTTCAAATTTCTATGCTCCAGATGGTACAATCAAATAGATTTAGTATTAAATCATAGGTTTTAACTTTGTATTAATTTAAATGTTAAGTGTATGGAAAGATCTTGGAGTTTCTCAAATAACTAATTTTGTTAATTTCGTAAGTCTGGCCAGATATTACATTGCTTTATAAATTTTCTTGTTTTCTAGGGCCATAAAACTCTTTACTCAATATATATATATATATATATATATATATATATATATATATATATATATATAAGGTAAACTTAATAAGTCGGCGATTAAAGGTCTGGTTCATTACTTCAAAGTATATATATTTAAAACAACCCTACATGTTTCGGCAATATGCCTTTGTCAAGGGAATACAAAATATTTTGTATTCCCTTGACAAAGGCATATTGCCGAAACATGTAGGGTTGTTTTAAACAAATTTAGCTTTCCGAAAATTATAATATTTGTTTAGATTACGGGAAAATTTTTAATTTTTTACAATATTGCCTATATTTAAATCAATTTTTCAACTCGAATGATGTCAGTTTTCGGTCACAAGTGGAATATCCATGTGTAATGTATTTACCCGTATTTTGGTATTGTACTACTGGGAATATCTGTAATCGTTTCTTGCGGTCAGCATCATCTATTGATAACCATTTTATTGTGCTCGCCACAAAATATTCATAGACTAATAGCAGCTCAATTTCAACGTTTAATTATTCTTTTACATAAATAATGCTCAAACAATTAGTGTATCTATGATCAAACAAAATAAAGTAGCACAAACGTTATTATAATAAATAATGTGGAACTTTATTAGATGATATTTAGTCTAGACATTTATTCATTGTTTTAATCATGTTGATGCTAAGACATATCTTTTTATTTGCGTCTATGCATGAAATAAATATTTTTTATTCAACTTAGGATTAAGAATATGGGTCACCTGTGCTAAAATTATCATTTTTATGTATTTGAACAATGATGGAATTTATTTTTCACACAAAAATTATGGCAAATGAGATAAATTATTTGCAATTATTTATATAAAACAACAAACTTAGATAAACCGAATTAATATTTACAAAAAAACGGAAATATTGTGTATTCACATTCCAGAAATTCTCAAAAACAGTAGCTGTATTTCAACCAAGTATACTTTTTAACGAGCAAATTGATCAAAAAGTTCAAAGACGGTAAAAACACAATGGATATATTAACATTTTACGGTGATCTACTAACAGCTTTTATTTACATTCGATAATGTATTTTGATATGAAGTTACACTACCAAGTAATGATATATTCTCTTAACGGATAGAAGTGGACCAAAATTTCTCCCTAATAAAAAAAACACGTTATTCATAGTTGCATACCTCATTTATTATTTATATGACGCAAAATTTGTCTTAAATTAATAATATTTTATCTACACACTCATTAAATTTAATATATTATTAAATATATGAACATGTGCGAAGAGGTACATTATAGAAATCGATAAAAAATAAATCCAAATCGTGCGTAAAAGGCCAATGTAAATCAAAGAGGATTTCATTTTTAAACGATTTCTGTTACAAATTACCATAGTTACATCGTCAGCAAGGCCTACTGAAATTATAAATAAATGTCACATTGTGTAATTACATCCTATCATTTCATAGTTACATTCTAATTTTGCATTTATATTGGCAAGACATACAAGGTAGGTGAGAATTATTATTAGATTAGATTTTTTCTTATGGGGTACCATGAAAAACAAAGTATGCACAAGAACCTATCAAACGCCAAAACCATCTTAAGCAAGTGCTTCAGTACGAGGTATCAAGAATGAATTGACCGACGACAAATTCGTAAAGCTAAAAAATCGAATTTTAAAAACATGCAACTTTTTGCTTAAACGATAATGGTGGCATTTGTAAATAGTTTCATTAATTGATGTTGTAGACACTTCTTGGTGAAACATTTTAGTAATTATTGATGTACTTGGTAGGAATAACACACTTGGCTATATTTCACAAATCTTATTATATTTATCTAACATATATGTTTCCGCTGTTATGGAATTCTCAAAGAGTTTCTTACAACTAACTTAATTTACATAACAAAGTAACTTATATACCTAGTTTTGTGATGAGATGGTGGTTAGATGATGTTTATAATGGTGTCTAAGATGGGGGTGTTTATAAATTCTGGCTGTGTATCAGTGGCTATTACATTTTGTTTCTGGGCTTTTTTAATTTCTAGAATTTATAATAAATCTAATCTTTTACTGTTTATTGCATTAAGTACTAAGTTGCAGCTATTTATATCGGGCAAATGGTTCAGCTCAATACAGTGATCCGAGAAACCTGTATTTTTAATGCTATTTCAAAGTCGTCTATTGTTGTTAATATTATTTCTCGGTGGTGTTTGTTATTGTTGTCTTGTCTATTATGGTGTTCCTGACTGAGTCAAATTGGACTGAAATTTTAATTTTGCGAGGCTATGGAGACAAATAGCGTTCTAACAATGAAGTTTTGAATCCTTTCAATGAGCTTATCCAGGTAATCAAATCACAAAATCTGGGGTTGTGAAAACTGTCAAACGTTATTCACGGACTAATCATGTAAAAAATGAACGTAAGACTGGAAGACCAAAATTGGCCACAAATGATAACGTAAAGTTGGATGTGTTATCAGTAATTGAAGAGAATCCACAAACATCAACTACAAAGCTAGGCTCTTGACAATGATATATACCAGAGTTCCGTTATGAATATACTGAAATCAGAAAAGCTGAAGCCCTATAAATTTCACTTCTGTCACGAGTTAACTGAAGACGACCCAGATCGCAGAATAGAATTTTGTGAAAACTAGCAGAACAGATACGTAGCAACTCCAAACTTTATCAGAAAAGTTGTGTTCTCAGATGAAGCAACATTTTGTTTGAGCTGTAGAGTTGACAGACATAACTATCGAATTTGATCTAGAGACAATCCCCGTTGGATGCGACAAGTGCATACTCAGGATCCGGAGAAAATAAATGTGTGGGCAGGGATGCTAAGACAATAATGCTATTGGGTCTTTCTTCATTGAAGGTACTCCCAATGGACCTCAGTATTGGAGTTTATTAAGAAATAATATTGTACTCACTATTGCTAGGCTTTATCCTGATCTAAACAATCCACTAACTCCTGCTGAAAACATATGGTATCAGCAAGAATTATGCGGCAGTATTTGGATCAAGTTTTTTCTAATTGATGGATAGGGCGAAAGGGTGCCATTGAATGGCCACCTCGTAATTCTGATCTAATGCCTCTCAATTTTTTCTTGTGGGGTTATCTCAAAAATAGGGCATATAGAAGTAAGACCTGCAAATTTAAATGAGTTGGAGGAACGCATAAGAAACTTATTACTACAAATGCCAGACGACGTTTTACAAAATTCTTTGCGTGAATTTGAAGACCGTTTAGGATATCGTCAGTTAGTAGAAGGGCAAAATTTTGAATATTTCTAGTCAGCAAATTTTGGGTTTGTTTTGTTAAAATAAATAAATTGTTAAAATCCCGAGTTCAAAGGACTTCCTTTTTGAAATTAGATATTTTACCAATTCATTCATGGCTTATGATGTTATTAAATTGATTTTCAGGAAGTAATGTTTTTGATCTCAATAGCAACGTGGAGGTTTACTGTATCCAGAATTTAATAAGGCATTCAAAAATGTAAAAGTATACAGACTGTCCCATTTAAAATAGTATTGGACGTCTATTTCCGGTATAACCGGAAGTGACACAGCAAATCTGATATTTTTAGAATCCTTGAATCTTTTTACAAAGGTATAAAGGTACAGTTGAACCTCGATTTTCCGGACCTCCATAAACCGGGAATATCTGTTAACCGGCTGATTGGTTGATTTTATACCTCTTTTAGCTGTGATTTCCATCTATTATCCGTGATTTCATTCATTTCATCTATTAACTGTTATTTACCTTATTATCCGCGAAGCACATGTATACATGTGTTTTTTTACCCATTTTTTATTTTTATGTAATAAGTTGCGTATCAAATTTGATCTCCATTCAGCTTGTGAATGAAATTTGAACTCTCAACACGTGTTTTGTGGGAATAACACCCATCAAAGACCAAATCGACAAAAATAGTAAGAAAAGTTATTTCAATTGAAGAGAAAATAGAACTGACTAATGACTATTGCAAAAACAACACACCCGTTACATTGTTGTCTGAAAAATATGGCGTTAGCATACAAACTGTATGCGATTTAGTAAAAAACTAAGAAAAATTTTTTTTAGTTTTGCTCTGAAAGTCATTCAAATGCATGGTTCAAAAAATAAACACTAAAAAAATCCGAAAATCCCTATTCATTTCGTAACATATGAATGGTTTTGGCAAGACAGATTTAAGGGAACTCCAATTACAGGCAAGATAAGACATTCCCCACATGACGTCACAATGAGCATCTTGTTTCTGCCGCTAAATATATTAGTACATATAATATTGTATTCGCGTCAGTATACCGATGTTACCGTTTCACAAGTATCTCGGCCTCGGTAATGGTCTCGATAGTGGTGATCCAGTTAACGAAGACGATCGTATTGCTCAAAAACATGATTTAGTCTATAAAACAGGTGGTGTTTGCCTCAGAATTCTTTGGCTAGTGGTAGTGAATATTCTATTGAAGAATCACAGTTTGTGCAAATGCTGAGACTCAGATGATAATAGGAAAAAATGCTCATCTAAGAACTTTATGAAATGTTGGAGACCTTCTTGTGATTTAAAAGTCTAATAAGAGAGCATGGGTAACACAAGAGCTATTTCTAGAGTGGTTTAATAAAAAAATTCTACTAGAAATAAGAGAACATCTTCAGTACATTGTATGTTTATAGTTGCAAATACACATGTTCTTGTTAGAAATAAATAAAAATAATAAAATTTATAAATGTTTATATGTAACCCCTTATATCAGAGATTTTCAATTTTCAGTAATGAGCTCGGACCCGAGCAAATCTGATAATCGAGATTCAACTGTATACCAACCAGTAACAAATCTATTTTATTCACCAGCCAAATTGTAAACCCTATGCGCATTTTGTAGGGATAAGTTACACTGATCATTATAACATCTTTAATTTCAAAAAATTAATTATTACATTATATTAATACTGGACTCTATAATGATTAAATAAAAAAAAATATCATAAATGTAGGTACATGCAATTTTAATCATGTCGTTATATATATATATATATATATATATATATATATATATATAATGTTATTGTATTAAATGACAATGCAATTTGTTTATAACTGTAACATAAATCATCTTATCTAACAAATACAGTAATATACGTAATAATAATACCCAGAAACAAATTATGCGTTTATCTGCTGCTGATTACCGTCAATCAAATGTTAAAAGCTACAAACAACTATCACGGAAGCAGACTGTAATTACAAACAAAGAATTACTACACAAAATATAAACTAGGTACTATTATACACATATTATATACAATATATTAAAATTAGAATTAAATGCCAATTTTATAAAAAAAAATAAATAATGCATTTCGTGCATATACAGTGTGCACGAAAAGTCTGTACAAAATCTAGTAGAAAAAGAAAACAGAAACCAAAAGTAATAAAATTAAATATACTTACATGTTTCCAAAACAACGGAAATCTCTTGTTTTCAAACCTTATACAAGCAATATTTGCCTATTTAATTATAGAGAAGTAGAAATATTAATATTGCAATGTAAATGCATCTCAAGAATAATAACTAAGCAATTCAAAGTCATTTGCTGTAAATTTAGTAGAAATTAGTGAACGTAAGTGATTAATAAAGGTAGGAGTTAGTGAGGATTTGAAGGTAGAAGAGTGAGTTGTTTACAAGCCAAACTCAAATAAAGTCATATTCAAACATTTATATGCTTTAAGAGCAAGCGAATGCACTCTATTACTCTTTTTGAAATAATTAATCAACGCAAAATGAAATGTACTGACGAAAGCTTACTTAATATATAAATTGCGTTGAAAGCACTAGATTCCGTGCAGGTATATTCTAAATCCTTACAAATATCTATCTCATCTTAAATGTTTTCAGCTCTCATAAGTAAGGCTGTGAGCGACAGATGCATGTCATAGGCGCTACATTCACCAGAGTAACTTTGCAATATCTGAACAATTTCCACATGACGCTGCGATGACGCTAAAATGAGGTCAATGGACGGTCTATGAACCGTAGTGGAGAGGGATCAGCAGCGTACTTCCCACGGCCGTAGTTGATATTGAGTTATCGAGGTGTCCATATCTTAGATTTTCTGCTGTGTTAGTTGAAACGTTCTAATTTAATAATAAAGTATGTTGCACGTAACTAAAGCCCGAAAATACGCACGAAGTGAAAGTTTCTTGGTGAATTTGGTAATCGGCGGCGCTGGAGACATTAGAAGAATTTCAAGTGTCAAAATGCAAAATGTAAGATGTTTGTGGCCAATGGTGCCGCGATAATGAGTTCGGTTGGCTGTTCTCCTTCATAACACGGTTGTAGATTGTTACATGTTATGTGTAAAGTGTACGCTTTATATCTTGTTGCAGATGCTATTCGACAATGTAGATGTTTTAATAGCGAGTACAAAAAGCTTTCTAAAATTTTCTAAACGTCTTCGCGAGTTTCACTAAACTGCTCGATCTTTATATGTTGGAAAACATGTGGAATATTTCGAGCAAATAAAGACTGTTATGCTACAGTTTAATCCAGCCGAGGCCGCAGCTACTAAGGAAGGCCAGACAAAATTTGGAAATATTTCTGTTGAAACTGATTTATAAACAATTATAAAGGAGTAGCTAACGCAATAGAGAAATAGAAAAATAATTCGATAGTATTAGCGGAATCCCTGTAAATAGTGGACGAAGTAGATTGACTGCTATAAGTTCTAGATGAGCAGAAATGAGCAAACAATGATCGGGTGAAACAAAAGTTCGAAATTGTGTTAAGGAAAGGCACCGATTTTAACATATATAAACCAAATTTGTAAATAATGATATTGCATCTACAGACTTACAAGGAGTATTTTACGTATGCCTGTGTTACATCAGTAAATGTCGAACGATTGTTGTCCAAATAGAATAACATATTTTCACCACTACGAACATCACTCTCTGATACAAGTATGCAAACATACCTGATGCTGTAAGTTTTTAGGAATCGTCTTCACTTCGTGAGGTTCATGATCCTGACGCTAGTTCATCACGCTCGTTAAGAAAGTTAGTACTGCACACAGTGTTATAATTACTTGTAACAGTATAGTGCTAGTTATCTTTTCTTACTAGTTACTTATAGTGTATCCAGAAATATACCGTTGACTTTTAAGTAAAATTTAAATCCTATTCATTGGACTGTAATTAACGCAGCATGAGGTCTAACCCTAACACGGCTGTAGGTAGTCAACATACAGAGAACCACACATAGAACCGTATTCAAACATACATATTATCACAATTTTATAAAACTTAGTAGTAGTAGTAGTAGTAGTAAGACCCATTAGTCCTGTTTGGGGCATAGGGAAGAAATCGTTAGTCTCCATTTTTGTCTATTTCCGGCTATATATCCCAATCTTGCCACTAACATATTTAGTCTCTTCTTGTAATGTTCTTCTCCATGTTATCTTCGGCGTCCTGCTTTCCTCCTTGCTTAAGGCTGCCATTCTAATGCTCTTCTACAAATTTCCGTACTCGGTTTTAAAGTCGGTCTTAAAGTATGACCAAGCCAACCAAACTTTCCTATTTTAATTGGTACTTCGACTCCTTCTTCTCCTGTACGATTCCATAGTTTTTCATTTGTAATTCGGACAGGCCACCATATTTTCAGTATATTCCGGATACATCTATTTGGTAAAGCTTTTAAGTTTTTGCTAGTTTGCATTAGTTAATGCCCGTGACTCAGAACCGTACAATAATATGGGTTTAACTGTGGAATTAAAAATTTTATTTTGGTCCTGTTAGTGATATTACCTGATTTACAAACATTCATAATCCCTATAAATGCACAACGGGCCTTCAATTGAATTGAAGTCTTTCGTTACACCGTCGTATTCGGCCATCACACTCGCCAGGTATAAAAACTGATCCACTCGCTCTATTTTTTCTCCTATCAATTCTATGTCTGAACATCAATATATTCATCATTTTCGTTTTCTTTTTGTTAATTTTTAAGCCTACTTTACTAGACTCTTTTACTATGACATCAATTTTCTCCTGCATATGCGTTGAACTATGAGAGAGTAAACAAATGTCGTCAGCGAAATTCAGGTCTTCTAGATATTCTGTCAGATTCCATTTTATACTTTTGTTTTCTTTTTCAATCACTCTGTTCATATTTTCATCCAACACTATTAAAAATAGTAATGGTGAAAGAATACAATCTTGTTTAACCTCTTTCCTCAACTGAAACTCTTCCGACACTCTCTCCTCGTGCAATATTCTGCACTTGTATCCATTATATCCTTCCTTATATCCTTATATCCTTATTCCTTATATCCTTCCTTTATTAGGTTGATCATTTTCTTAGGCATTCCAATATTTTTAAGTGCTATCCACATACATTCTCGGTCCAATGAGTCAAATGCTTTTTCATAATCTACAAACATTAAATATAGAGTATTTATCATGTCTATAATCTTCTTTTCCTAAAACCCTGTTCTTTCCGTAACTTCTTGACTATACAGGTTATTATTCTATTTGCAGACAGTACTCGGCAGCGTTTCCACCTCTATTTATGTTCATTGCTTCCCTAAAGTGTCCAACCCATCTTTCTAGCTGTTCTTCTATCGTTGTTAGCAGTTTTCCATCCTTACTTCTAATAATATTATTTATTTTCTTATATCTACTTAATTTTCTTATACTGTTATAGAGTTCTTTACTATCACCTATTTCGGAAGCTTTTTGTGCCTCATCCGCTATATTCTCTATGTAACGTCTTATAAAACTGAAGGGTACAAAAATAGGGACATTGAATATATAATTTGATATTCACTAATTATTTCAAAAGTATAATGGAATTTTATTATGTGCATGTACACTCTGCATTAGAATTTTATTAATTGATGCTATTACTTAATGATTTTTTAATACAAACAAGACCGACCCTGGTACACTAATGTCTCTCTTTTTGTTAGGATTAAGCCTCATGCTGCCCTAAATACAGTGCAATGGATAGGATTTAAATTTTACTTAAAAGTCAACAGTATATTTCAGGGCACACTATCACCTGTTACGATATCTATGGCGCGCAGCGCTTTTGCGACAGTCTTACTCATAAGCAATAAGTATAAAATTAAGAAAATTATATTAGATTTGGTGTGGCAGTACGAGGACTTTCGGTTAATGGAAAGACTGACTATTTGTTCAGGCAAATATAGTCATTGTATTTCAGAATTTTCTCATATTCAAGACACATTAAATTGAAATTGTCAATTATCAAGATAGTGTCAGCTTAACAGTTACATGAGCAATTTCGTCCTGACACAATATATTCTACATTATGTAGATGCTACTAAATAGAAAAGCAAGTCTGTATAATACATTTTAAAAGGGCTACAAGAACACTACAGCAAAATGTTACAAGCTAAAACTGTTCTCAAAACTATTAGAGGTAATTGTGAGCCACTTTAAAAGCGCAGTTAGAGAAAGTAATATAAGATGATATTAAGACTATAATACACATGAAACGACTGCAAAGCAACAGATCGCCAAAGTATAGCTTTATATAGTCTAAAGTCAAAAAAATTATTTGCATTGAATTTTAAATAAATGAGGAAGGAAAACTATTTTCTTTCTTTCTAGAATTTCCAATTTATATTGCCATTAATGATATGGCTGATCTTCTTTTTATTTTTCTTTAAATATTTTCTTTTTTTTTAGGGGAGGGGGGAGGGGGCGTCGTATATTTTGAAAATATACATGTTTGTAATACACTTGTTTATTTACTATTTTCACGTTCTAAGAACAAAACTATAACACGCACATTCCATCTATATTGTACATATGCCATACGTCAGAGAATATCGTGTCGGCAGGCCAATATAAATAGTTAATTAGTTTGGAAAGCAAATATACATTTCGAAATTATGTATATAACATAAGAGGCAACTATGTGTGTGTAGTATCATTTTTTAGGCGTAACAACAGTAATATGTTTTTTATGTCACATTTCAATAACCAAAATTTGCTCCCCCCCACACACAAATAAACGCATTTTTTTCCTTATTTTTACTTATTTTTATTACTGAGTTGTATGCCAAAACTCGTTCTAACTTTGAAGAGCGTTTTTGTCCTTTAGACCGTTTTTCGTCACAATAAAAAGAATATTTCCAAGCACATCCTAGGGTGGACTAGCCATTTATGAAGTTCATTTTTTTTTTAATTTTCGTGTGGAAAATCTCTAGGAAAACGGTCATAAGAATAGTCTTATGTACGGTTTCTTCACCTTTGCATATATAGGGTTAAAGTTACCTTCTAGATAAATATAAGAGAAACAAACTTCTACATAGATTTTGTCTACAATTGCCTAGAGGTAAAGGTTTCTTGATAAATATAATCCTTTAGATATTATATGTTTTCGTTTTTCAATCGGTATTGATTAGTGGCTTGCTAATACTTTTGCGGTCTGATAAAATTATTCCTTCACAATAAGCCTATATAATATATATATATATATATATATATATATATATATATATATATATATATAGCTATTTTTTCTTGGAATTCAGCTTAATAAATTCACTATTATATAATATTCTTCAAATAAAAATACTCATTTCAACGTTTTGACATTTATTATCTTCATCAGAAAAAAAAAATTATTTACTAGGTGGTTAGAGAATTTCTGTAAGTGTACAATTTTAACTAATAGTACAGTAATTTTATACGCTGTATGGTACTTACAATTTGAGTAGTACTTTTTTACGTTTTCAACTTTAATTAATCATAAATGAGATCTGTTTACATTGATACATACAGCCATTGTGTTATACAATAGAATTGGAACGGGGCTGCATATCAATGTGTTTATTTATAATAATTTTTGTTTAACACTACCTGTAATTTTATACTTTCAACCAGATACGGATGGTTTTAAAATAATAAAATGTTTATCTTGAAATTCATTTTATTTATGATATTTAGATTATAGAAAAATATCGTTTTGATAAACCTACAATTTCATTACGATCATTTACGGCGTTTTCTTTGTGTTTTTAAATATAAATTATATATAAATTATATAATAATATTGATCTAGCTTCGTAATTTTTTTCTGTTTCTTATATGTGGTTTCAAATAGTTTATGCCAGATACATCATTAATATTGGATTATGATTACCAATTTATTATATGGAATTAAAATTGCGTTATCAATATCTATTTGATCATTATGTGTTGTAAAACAGAAACGAAATTATTTGTAAATACGGTTACAAATAATAGGTATTTATTCATAGTTTGTGTCTATTTATAATAGCGCATTATGTATGTAATGATAATACACCTCGCTTCTTATATGTGTGCATCCGCAGCCTGCGCATCAGGGTATCTGAATCTCATTTGCATTATCGTCAGCTGATCGTACTTTTACACCATGGCTTGCTATAGAGATACTTTCTATTTAGTCAAATTAAAATAAGTTGAAACGAACTATACTTATTTGTGTAAATCATATACAGAGTGGTTGGCTTTTAATTGTACACTCAATATTTTCGTCGAGAGTATCATATTTTAAAGAAATCAAAACGCATCTGGTACTATTTTTTGCCATCTTACCGATTCTGTCAAATAGAGTACTATCACGTGCTATCACTTCAAAAGCAATAATTTTTTTTTTAATAGAACACCCTATATATTATTAGATATTTAGCTAGCCTCAATTCTGAATACAGTATATATTATTTTTCGCTGGGCAAGGAATAACGCCAAAATAACAAAAATAAAAAATAAAAATTTGCTTTGGAAATGTAACCCGAGTAAAAAACAAAATATTATTTAAATGTCAGTTAGTATGCCAGTTGATGAGGTGATACAGTTTAGCGATTACTGAATCATAGTTGGTAGTTTCCCTGGGTTACTTACCATATTAAGCATTTAAAAATGGAATTTACTAATGCAAAGAAAGCAGATATGTTACGATGCTTTTATTTATCAAATTATAAGTGCCGCCAAGCTGCAAATATTTACGTTAGTCGATACCCTGATCGAAGACAACCGCACTGGAATACATTTCTAAATTTGCACACTTCATTATTGAGACACAAGAGTTTTAAATAAATAAGAAAAGTAAGAAATATAAATATATATCTGAACGATGGGCCGAAGAAAATGATGAAGTAAATATTTTGTCGTCTTTTAGAGGAAACCCCACTTCTTCAGCTGTACAATTGCTGTACAAGAGTTTGTCTTCACCAGGTATAAAATCATGAAAGTCCTTAAGAAACACAAAATGAAAGCCTTTAAAATTCGTTTAGTGCAACATTTACAACTACTCGATCTGCAAAAGCGGATGAATTTTTACAATTGGTTATTAAATATTACACGACAATACTTGTCACACATTTTGTGGACGGACGAAGCAAATTTTCATAGGAATGGTGTGTTTAATAAACAGAATAATCACTTTTGGGATGACGTGAATCCTTAAGATCCAGCAAATTCGATGTCAAATACGTTTTCCTACAAATGTCTGGATAGGTTCAATAAACCGGTATTTAAACTTTCTTGAAATTGAATTTCAAGAATATTTAGACCGTCTGCCTTAAGCTATCCGGAGACAAATGTGGTTCCAACATGACGGCGAATCACCGCATAACGCGCAATTGGTAACTAATTTTCTACAATTAGAATTTGAATGGCAGTACAGAAAATTACACCGGATATGTTAAGAAGATCCCAACATAATCTATTACGCTGAGCTCATATGAGTATCAACAAAAATGGTGGACATTTTGACCAATTTCTTCAAAAGTATTTTTACTTTATCGTGTTATTGTTTTTCTATTGTTTTTTAACCAATACATATATCCTACTTATGTATTTCTTTTTGTTGTTATTATGATGGCGTTATTCAATGCCAAACGAAAAAAAAATACTCTATAGTACTCTATTTCACAGAATCGCAAGGAAGGCAAAAAATAGTTTCGGATATGTTTGTCAACGAAAATATTGAGTGTACAATAAATAACCAACCACTCTGTATCAGCTTTTAGAAAATTTTGTTCCAATTGAACAGTGAATAGCAATAAAAGAAAAGCAATTCCTAATGTTATTGGCTTAACATGGAGCTATAATCGACCTGATTTTCAAAATAAAAAAAACAGTTAAATATTATAATATTTGGTTTATAATAAATGCTACTCTTAATGAATTTATTATATCAAGTATAGTAAATTATATTAGATTAACATAGATTAGCTCCCACGTAGCAATACTTATTTTCTTGTATATAAGTTTATCGATCTTAAAATAGATTCTAATATAAGAAACAAAAAAAAATTAAACTATGTTGTAATTTATTAAGTAACAATCGCCGTTATAAAAATAATGACATAATAAATAATCTTTGAATTTGTGTGGCCTTTTTCTGCAAAAATTTAGGTGAAAACCCGCCACCGCACTTTATTTATGCATAATCTCCGCCCTAATTCCCGAGATCCCACTTTTGATGTTTTAGTTTATGGGCGCGCCACCTGGCGGTCTAACATGTGACTGATAAATGACTTCCTAAAATCCCAGAAAGGAAACTCAGATTAAAGGCTTAGTGGACGTGTCGCGGGCGAAACGGTTGGAATCAAGCACTGCGTCCCGGAGCCGAGGACGATGTACAGTGTAACTATGAGGACAGGAAAATTCTGATGGGAGATCAGGTGCCGGGTTGACACCAGAACGTGATGTTATTAGTGTTTTGAAAACCGAATAAGGGTGTCTCTGCGTTTTTTTATAGAAAAGAAAATAAGTATAAAAAAGTTTACAGAAAATAGTACATGCCGCTTGTTACATATATCTTTTGCAGCTAAAAATTACTTGAATTAAAATATTTTGATTAAATGAATTGATAATTCTCAATATTTAAGAAACGAAATTAATAAAATAATCTGTAAAGTTACGAATCACTGGCTTAATGTAGTAGACTTTAATAAGGAATACACTTGAAGCATTATAGAATAATTTTTTTTTTCAATAAAATAATTAAAGTATAGTTTCACAATTATAATAATACAAGGACAATGTTTCTCGTAATTAGTTAGTAAGTTATCGATCATGCTCCATGGAAATAAAGACTTTTTTATAATTTTATTATTTAAAGCAGAAAATAACAAAAGTAGTAATGTAATGGTTTTTAACTATTTAATAATAATTATTATTAAATGCCCAACAGATATTATACAGAACTGGCCAAAAAAAGATATATAATAGTTAATACATATGAGGAAGTATACATAATATATAAACATAAATGCACATATAATTACACTAAATACGTATGCTTTAAAAAATTAGAAAAACGTAAGACAGTCATAGCAATTCCATTCCCAGCATATTAAAATTCTGTACCGTATGTACCATAAGCGCCTTTAACAATGTGTTTGTCCTTTCTGTAGGAACATGAAGTAATTGCGTTGATTTTGATTCCAAACGTGGCACAAGAAAATAAAGTTTGGACAGCAAGTCAGGTGAGTCTACCTTACCAGTAACGATATTCCGCATAAATAGAGCGCCACTGGTCTTTCTCCTTTCTAAGAGTGAAACGACGCCATGTCGTTCAAGTAGCTCGTCGTAATTAATTCCAATAAAATGAGGTGATCAATTAGCTCAAATGCACGGGAAAACTCCGTGCAAATAATGTCCAGCTGGCCACCAGCATCAATAGTCTGAGCTATTTCCTGAGATATCAGTGCTAAATTAGTTGCAGTAGATCTTCGCGACATAAACCCATGTTGTGCATTAGTAAAGATGCGGTCTACTATAAGATAACTGTTTATAAATCAACATTTCAAAAACTTTTGCAAAAGTAGAGATAACGACAACAGGTCTATAGTGACAAATGTCGGAATTATAGACTTGTTTTGTTCACCCTTCTCAAAAATTGGTGAGATTCTGACAATTTTCCAGGGGTCCGGAAACAGACGTTCGAATAACCAAGTTGAAAATCATGTATAAGGGATCGGCAATAATAGAGGCGGAATCCTTCACAAAAAAAAACAAGGAATACCATCATCACCAGTAGTCAATGTGTTTTTTAGTCTCTTAATAGTATGGATAATCTGAGCGGGTGAAACAGATAGTAAGAAAACATCAGAAAAGATTATGGCAAAAGCATTAATAATCGAAGCTAGATCATTGTACTCATTAATAGATAATATAGATAATTATAAATCAATAACGAAAAAGAAAACATATAATAGAAACACTTTTTATTGTAATAATTATTAAATAAATGAGTGATATAGTCCGTTCGAAACTGCTATTAACAAAATAATCTGAATGGAATAAAATTAGCAGTTCTATTCACCATAGATGCTACCAAGAAATGGATACACATAGGCGTTGTATTATGTTGGCGTTAAGTTCTCAGTTATTTTCTTCTACATTTTCTTCCACTTTTTCTTATCACTTGCTAACGCTTTTATATCCTTCCATTTTATTCCTCTTTTTTAACTGCTATTCGCACGTATTCTCTCCACGTACTTCTTGGTCTGTCTCTCTTTTTTTGTCCCCTTTCTTTCGCGACGAATATTTGTATTCTTTGTATTATTAGTATCATCACATAGCTTAAACACTAGAGTTGGCCTTGTCGTTGTTTCTACAGGAGCTATGTTTCGGTTTTTTTTCTGATTACCTGGCTTCTAATTTTATCCGATTTTTTCCTTCTATTCTTCTCAAGAATCTCATTTCTATACTTTTTAGTCTACTTTTCTGTATTTTGTTGTTGTTCACGGTTTATATGCATATGTATATATCCTCCTCAGGGGAAGTTTAAGTATCCTCTTAGGATCCAACAGATCGCTTACGAAGTGTTTTTGTCTGAGATCCTCACAAGTTCATATTACATGAACGCTAATTTCATCCTGTTTTTCACATTTCACATTTCATACGTTGGATATCTTCACTTAACATAGATTTATTATTATAAATAGGATAGCATAAAGGTTCTATACCTTTCTATATTTTTTAAACTCTTTTCTCTTGATGATATTCACTTAGAAATAAGTCTCTACTAACTATTCTAAGTAGATAAAGAAAATATTCCAGACAAAAATCACGAAGTTTTCTTGTGGGACATATATTTATAAGTAGTTTATGTACCTTATATAAACAACATATCAGGAAAAATAAACAAAATCTTAGCACCGTATAACATAAAAGTAGCTCACAAAAATTCCAATAATCTCTACAATTTATACCTAGATAAGAAAAATCACACGTTATTTATGAAATCCCTTGCAACGACTGCAAATTTAAATGGACATAAATTCTCAAACAGCAGTACAGCCCTAAAAAAACACATCAAGCAGACCAATTTCGATAAAATCTTAATAATTACATCCGAAAAAAAATAACAAGGCAAGAAACATATTGGAAAGCATACACGTACAAAAAACACAGAATCCATAACGACAGAACAGACACGAATAACTTGTCTACAGTATACCTATCTATTTTATAACACCCCACCCCGAATAATAACAATTATAAACATTATAAAAATAAAATTTAAAAAAACAATGTCCGAGAAATGTTTAAACTAATGGTGGTATTGTGGGTGACACTACAAACATTTTCACACGTCTAAAGGATAATAAACATATGCCCCATAAAAAAAGCTCTAAACCAGCAAGATACACGTAATTTAGTTTTATTTAGAAATGGTAAACAAAACCGAATACATTACATATTCACAGCACAATTTGAATGTAAATAGTTTTTATTTTAGCATTGTATCATTTTTAACTTTTCAATAAATGTTGCAGTTTTGAAAAGGCACTATATATAGTACTGAAACATCAACATAAATTAAATATTGTTTTAATTAGGTGGCCGCTGCTCCCAAGGAACTATTACTTTTTGTTTTAAACTATAATTACGGCCAAGAAAATAAGAAATTCCTTCTAATATATATATATATATATATATATATATATATATATATATATATATAATATTTTCGTGACCTTGGTATGATAAGGTAAACTTAATAAGTCGGCGATTAAAGGTCTGGTTCATTACTTCCAAGTATATATACTTTGAAGTAATGAACCAGACCTTTAATCGTCGACTTATTAAGTTTACCTTATATATATATATATATATATATATATATAAAGATAATTATTTCGTGACCTTTGTATGTTATGGTAAATTCAATTTGTTGGCGATTTAAGGCCTGGTTTTACTTCAAAATATATATTTTTAAAACAATCCTACATGTTTCTACAAATGATGCCTTTTTCAAGGAACATAAAATATAAATGACATTAATATACAGTCGTTTATATTTTAATTCCGTGAAAGAGGCATCATTTGCCGAAACATGAAGGATTGTTTTAAATATATATATTTTGAAGCAAAACCAGACCTTAAATCGCCAACAAATTGAATTTACTATATATATATATATACATATATATATATACAGGCTGATTCATTTTCGGCCCTCACCATGGGGATCTCTCTTACTATTGGAGATAGAGTATAGGTTTAAATTTGGCAAAGTTGTTAAATTTTGTGTTTGTTATAAATCCGTAAAGAAAATAGACTGGTGACATTATTAAAAAAAAAAACGCGAAACCCCATTTTCTTCTTTTACCTGTAGCACCGACATTTGGCCTTGTAGAGAAAAAATAAAAACACATCCTTGTGGCGATCTCTAAACCTCTATCCAGTGGTGTATTCTAAATTTTTATACGACGTTTCGTTTCTTTCTGGCCATCATCAACTATCTAATTTCTTATAGGCGCCATATTGGATTTAGACATCTTCAGAAAGAGTTTTTTTTTTCTGATTTCAACCATGTACCACATGCTGACTAAGGTTCTTGACATTAGGTTTTATTTGAAAGAATAAATTATAAGATTAAATAAGGTAGCCATGGAATTTCAATCTGTCAAACATTTCATTTATTGTTCATTAATAATACAAAAATGTCATACACTAACGAAGAGAAACAAGATATGATAAGTCTTTTTTATTCTTCGAACCGAAATTCAACAGTAGCGAGTACAAGATATCCAGTGGTGTACTCTAAATTTTTATACGGCGTTTCGTTTCTTTCTGGCCATCATCAACTATCTAATTTCTTATAGGCGCCATATTGGATTTAGACATTTTCAGAAAGAGTTTTTTTTTATGATTTCAACCATGTACCACATGCTGTCTATAGTTTTTGACATTAGGTTTTATTTGAAAGAATAAATTATAAGATTAAATAAGGTAGCCTTTGGAATTTCAATCTGTCAAACATTTCATTTATTGTTCATTAATAATACAAAAATGTCATACACTAACGAAGAGAAACGAGATATGATAAGTATTTTTTATTCTTCGAAACGAAATTCAACAGTAGCGAGTACAAGACAACAAAAACATTAATAAAAATACATAGAAAAGTAAACAATAAACAATTACAGTAAATGTTCAATTATCTGGCCATCTTCGGTAATGCACAATTGGGCACGCCTTCTGGCATTTTGTACTGCCCTTTGTATAGTTCTTCTAGGAACTGCATCGAAGGCATTCTGAAGTCTGTCTCGTAATTCTTCAATGTTTTGTGGCGCATCTAATTTATAAATATTATTTTTAACATATCCCCATAAAAGAAAATCTAGCGGACTTAAATCAGGTGATCTCGCAGGCCATTCAACAACTCCCCTATTTCCAATCCAACGGTTTGCAAACTCTTGATTTAAGAAATTTCTAACAACAGCTGCATTGTGTGCTGGTGCGCCATCTTGTTGCCACAATAAATATTGTAATTGATTTAATGGGATATTGTCGTCAAGATAGTCAGATACGTATGTACGTAAAATGTTTAAATATCTTTCTTCATTTAAATGTTCTTCATACATAACTGGTCCCAAGAGACGATTTGCCAAAATACCCATCCAAACGTTTATTCCAAAACGATGTTGTGGTCTTCTAGCCCTGTTTTGTCGGGGATTTTGTACTGCCCAATAGTGCTCCGTATTTCTGTTGAACATTCCAGAATTTGTATATTTTGTTTCATCTGACCAGATGATTTTGCTTAAAAAATTTTCGTCATTTTCTATCCTTCCCATTAACCAATTACAATATTCTAGCCTTCTCAAATTATCTCCAGGCAGTAAAGAGTGACTAACATGGATCCTGTACGGTTTAAACCTACTTTTATGTAAAGTTCTCCAAACTCTGGACTGGCATAAATTTAATTCTGACGCTACTTCGCGTGTAGAAATTGATGGATTATTATTTATCTATAAAAATACAAGATTAACATGAAATTTGAAAACACGCTTTTAATTTACCATATGTAAAATATCTTGTCGATTTTCATTTAAATTCCTGTTGTCTTGACCATTACGCGGCTTAGTAAACGATCTATTCTCGACTAAATTTCTGTCGAGATCTAGAAAAATGGTACGATGAGGCTGTTGTCGTTCTGGATATAATTGTAGATATCTTGTACTCGCTACTGTTGAATTTCGGTTCGAAGAATAAAAAATACTTATCATATCTCGTTTCTCTTCGTTAGTGTATGACATTATTGTATTATTAATGAACAATAAATGAAATGTTTGACAGATTGAAATTCCATGGCTACCTTATTTAATCTTATAATTTATTCTTTCAAATAAAACCTAATGTCAAAAACTTGATGACCAGAAAGAAACGAAACGTCGTATAAAAATTTAGAGTACACCACTGGATAGAGGTTTAGAAATGGCCACAAGGATGTGTTTTTATTTTTTCTCTACAAGGCCAAATGTCGGTGCTACAGGTAAAAGAAGAAAATGGGGTTTCCAAAGTTTTTTTTTTTAAATAACGAAGGTCATTTATCACAGGTCTATTTTCTTTACGGATTTATAACAAACACAAAATTTAACAACTTTGCCAAATTTAAACCTATACTCTATCTCCAATAATAAGCGAGATCCCCATGGTGAGGGCCGAAAATGAATCAGCCTGTATATATATGTGCTTTTTTCTTTTGTTATTCTGCCTAATTTGTTTTTAGTTTTATTTTTTACAATTTGTCTAACCTTTTATCTACTTATTATTATTATTATAGAGAATGAAAGTTAATTGATTGATTTAATTCTTACTTAACTTAAATTTGTTTTCTGTATGCAGTTAAAACGCAAAATAACTAGCAATATATTTCACAGACGTTCCAAAAAATATAAAAAGATATTCAAGTTACAGCTTCACTGTTGCATAATTCAAAACACATTGCCATTGTTTACGTAACATCTGAATTGCATTGTAATATTTTATTTAGAGAATCTCGCTTTTCATAATAAAAAAATACACACAAGCACATATTCGAAGAGCTTATTTTTTATTTTTAATTGCTTATATGTTATATAATGAAGAGTTCCTCATAAAAAGGAAAACTCATCGTTAATTATAAATATAGATATAACCGTTCCCAATTTTCCATCTGATAGAACCGCTGCAATAATTGTCCGCCAAATCTAAACAATATGCATTAATTCCTAATGCGGTATTGATGACGGTTTGAGGCCCTTTTGGCAGCCAATTCAAGCGTGTCACACAACATAGGGCATTCAATACATTGATGGCTCTTTCATATTGTACTACCTAGTCGATCAATCTACTTTATACTGGTTGCTTATGAACGAATTATGTTCGAAAACGACGTGGATGACTATAATTCCAGAACGATGTTATAATAGGGCCGACGAATCGGAATAATTCGCTAATCTATCGCTTGGAGGGCGCTGTCATACACTCTCTAATGTAAGGGGACTTGCATATCGACACTTGTTCAATTCTCAGGCTACAAATATCGTTTCATAAATTCTTTTATACGATCTCTTCCTATATATGTAACAGTTATGCGCAGACATGCGTGTTTAAAATATTATGAAAATTATATTGTATGGGAACGTTCTCCTGTTCAGTAATTCATTCTCAAACATTAAATTTAGTTGAAGCTACTTTTTCGATAGTTTGAAATACCAACATAAATCAGCCTTTATATTAATTTATTTTATAGAAGCACTCATATGAAAGTTTATACTATTATTTTTTAAATTTAGGAAACATATATCCGAAATAAATTTCTCACGAATTTCGTCTTCAAAACGTGCATATGAACGACGTCATGTGTCAAATTTCCATTACAATAGCGTCTAGGTTTATTGACAGTAGTACATGTGGCGCTAGCTTGCAGTAGCCAAAATAATTAAACGAAACTATTATTTACAAAAAAACAAATTTCATTAGTTTAATACGTGAATTATTATATACAAGAATGACTTTTCAAGAGTTGGGAATACTTTTACCATGATGAGTATACTACTGACTTCAAGGATGTTTTAGAAACATCGTTTCAAAATTTCGCCAAAATACGTATATAAGATAGATAAGTTTCTATAATACCGCGATATCATAAAGTTTCTGGGTCAACAGTGTCCATGGGGTGAAAAACGTCTGTCTTAATTTATATCATCCTTTTGAGAAAAATCTGATAAAATTTTCAGGTTATGTGTCATACTGACATTAAGATTAATATATTGACAAATTTTAACGTCAGCATGACACTTAACCTGAAAATTTTATCAGATTTTTCTCAAAAGGATGATATAAATTAAGACAGACGTTTTTCACCCCATGGCCACCGTTGACCCAGAAACTTTATGATATCGCGATAGTTTAAAGTAAATGATTTGTTATCTATGTTTTATTATGGAGAAAAAATAATTTCGCGTGTTAAACATTATTTTTTCCGTGTAAAAACCGTTAAATAAACCAAAAAAATTTGTTTTAAGCTTTTGTTTTATTAAGTGAATGATTGGCGTAGAATACCACTTCAGTGAATGATATCCTTCAAAATTTACCTTGATCTAAATCAAGAATTTCTACGTATATGCCTCAAATTCTAAATTCCTAATCTGTCCTGTAGCCTCTTAATTCACACGCGCACGTTTAACTGGTTGACTAGCACATTGGGGTGCACTAATACTCTTTCATAGTGCTTGACACTGAACTGATGAATAACTTCCCGGCAAATGTCGTAAAAATGAATTACTTTTAATGAACGTACTCCGAAAAAGGTAAAAACCTCTCATTCATCCGCCTTTTCAACTGCTAAATTTGTTGAATTCGGATACGAATTGCTGCTTCATCCCCCATATTTACTAGATCTGGCTCCGAGTGATATTTTAAACTTCCCACACTAGAAAAACTTGCTTGGGAGAAAGAGATTCGGGGAAACATTAGTGTTGTCAGAAAGATACAGCAAAAAGTGCTTACCCGCAGTTGCAAATACACTCAAAAATTGATTCTTGCTCAATGTGAGGTACCTGAGTTTTCCACTGCGATAACGCTTCAGTTCATCGCTACAACGTCTGTATTTAGTAAAGTATTTAGCAAGAACTGAGCTGAAGATGCTGAAAATGCATGTGCCTTTCATTTGTGTAACAAAGAC
The DNA here is from genome assembly GCA_935421215.2 of Melolontha melolontha. Classification (NCBI taxonomy): domain Eukaryota; kingdom Metazoa; phylum Arthropoda; class Insecta; order Coleoptera; family Scarabaeidae; genus Melolontha; species Melolontha melolontha. Next base: position 28,108,885 of record OW285243.1, on the reverse strand, counting down.
GCCAACAGAGAGCTGAATATTGAATTTGGTGGTAGTCGAATCAACCACAACCTCCATTCTAAATATCTGGTCGTAAGGTTAGATTGGTCTTTGATATTCAAGCAGCATCTCTATAACACCAGTCAAAAGGTGAAGACTCGCAATAATATTTTACATAAACTTGCAAGTAATTCATGGGGAACGAATGGGAAGATCTTGCGAACGGCAGCAATTGCACTAGCTTACTATTATGCTATTCTGAATACTGTGCTGATGTCTGGCATCGAAGTTCTCACACCAAGCTAGTAGATATTCAACTTAACGATACAATGAGGATCGTCACCGGTACTGTTAGATCCACTCTTAGTCTCTGCTTACCGATTGTCTCTAGCATTGCCCCGCCGGATATGAGACGTCTCGCTACAGCACAGAATGAATGGGCTAAGATTTCCAACAACATTGATCTTCCCATGCATGATGATTTGGAGAGCTTTCCCAGGCCCAGACTGAAATCTAGGAGACCAATTTGGCTGGATATGGAAGTTCAGCGCCCCATCAATGTGATTTATTGCTGGATAGCCCTTTTTTTGTAATAAAAGTGATTAATACACTAATTTCTAATTTTCGATTTCGCTTCTCATACGAAATAATAACAACAGTTTCAGAGAGGAAATTTCTGCTTGGAAGATGCTCCGAGATCAGCATGCTCGTCTGATACTACGAATAACATTAGTGTTGTCAGGCAGATATACCAAAGAGTGCCTAACTAGAGTTGCAAAACCATTCAAAAATTGGTTCTCGCTCGATGGTAGGTATCTGCTTTTTTTCCACTACGAAAACGGTTCAGTCCGTTTGTACGGACTGTTGAACAAGAACCGGGTTGAAGATCCTGAAACATTCGTCCTAAAGCCTAGATCACTCTATACGACTTGGCTCTGTTTCCCGAAGTGAAGGACAGGCTTAAAGAGAGCTGAAAGAGTTCCAACAATAAGTGTCTTAGGGCGTGAGATAACAAGAGGGCCTAGCTTTCGGAAAAAAAGCAAGCTGAAGATGCTGGAACATTCATCCTAGAATCCAGATCGCTATGCTACTTCGCGTTGTTTCCCCATGTCAAGAATAGCCTGAAAGGGGGCAGTTTCCTAACAATAAGCATCTCAGGGCATCAGAGATCAAGTGGGCCCCGCGTTCAGAAAAAACGTGGAAGTGTTGGTTTGATGACTGTTTCCAAAGAATCAACAAGTGCATATAATGTGATGAAAGTTTGTGAAAATTAAAGCTCATTTGTAAAGCTTTTGTAGTTCCCTTTGTAACAGATTTTGAGAATTTCAAGAAAGGGTTTAAATCTGGAATAAATTATTAGAACACTTCTATATGAAAGTAAACATAGCAAAGAATAGAAGAAATAATATTCATTCACGTCAAAAACTAAACAGCACGTAGTAGACAGTAAGCCACTGTAAATTAGAGTACATATTGAAATATTTAGAACAGAAAAAAAAGATAATAATGACAGAAATATGTGAATATGAGATTCCAAGAAGGAGCAGAAAAAAACAAAGTTAATGCAGAATATTTATTTCATTTTCGCGAACTAATATGAATGCTTTTACATTTTACGACGCTAATTATTCGAATTTTTTAATAGAAAAAATTCGTCCTTAAGCAAGATTCGATCCCCCGTCCATGGCTTGCCGGACCATCGCTTTAACCACTAGGCTATTAAGGACTGAGATTTCAAGATATTGTGGGAAGGCCTTAAGTCACATTAAGGAAACAGATGTGGGATTTATTATATTTCGCCCGTAGTCGGCAGTTATGCAAATTTATTGCATTTCAGTAATGTGTATGTAAATATGCTTTCTAGATTTTACTACGATAATTCGAATTTTTTAAGAAAAAAAATTCGAATTTCTATTAAAAAATTCGAATAAGTAGCGTCGTAAAATGTAGAAACCATATTTTTATTAACATTACTTCGCGAAAATGCAATAAATTTGCAAACCTGTCGACTACGGGCGAAATATACATCTGTTTCCTTAATGTGACTTAAGGCCTTCCCACAATGATTTGAAATCACAGTTCTTAATATCTTAGTGGTTAAAGCAATGGTCCGGCAATCCATGGACGTGGGTTCGAATCCTGCTTAAGGGCTATTTTTTCTATTAAAAAATTCGAATAATTTGCGTCGTAAAATGTAGAAAGCATATTTACAATGCAAAATAATTCAAGATATTAGCGACTGAATAGAACTAACAGTGCAATAGGATTATGAGCTTTTTAAAATAATTACTAAGGTCCAAATAAATTCGTATTTTTTATGTCATGCATTTATACACATTTGAACAAAATAATACCTTAATTATCTAATTAACGTAGATATCAAAACGTTAATTATATAATGTGTAAATTATATGTTGCTTTTCACAAGAGTTTCACGTTAATGAAAAATTTGAAGCAATCCATAATGTAATCGCCAAATCACGACGATCAGTATGTAGTTTAAATAAATCTCCTGTAAATTCTCTATCATAAATCAGTGATTTCATGTTCAATCCCCTAGATCTATCGGAACAAAGCGATAGAGTATTAATATAAATAACAATTTAACGGAAACTACACTGCGAACTGTCAACAAATCGCAGAAGTTTCCTTAAAACAAACTGATCCGACATAATCTTCGATGTGCTATCAAGTTTTATACCGTAATTCCTAAGCATAATTTTAATGATCCCTATAATCCTAAGTATTACACTTATAAGCTCGATCTAAGAGGAATTAATGCCTAGCAAATTTCTCGTCACGCCTTCAAAACACATCCTTCATTTTAATAACTTTCTACATAACATGAAATGCGAAAATGTTTAAGATAGCAAAAAATAATGATAATTTGAAAATCGTTGTTGTTAGTTTTTTATAGTGAAGGACAAGTAATTTATTACGTTTTGAAGTTGCGCCACGGCGTATCTATGTATCGTAAATTATTAGTTTATGGCAGCGCCAATAAATATGATTCACTAATAAAAATGTAATCAGCACGCATAGTTTGGAGTTAAAGTTAACTAAAAACACTAGCTTATCGCACATATCATAAATAATATATTTATATTTTTAGATTATGTAAACTTCAGTCTGTAAATATGTAATATTTTATTTGTCCTTAAAACACCAGCAAAATATAAAATAATATTGTATACAGGGCGTCGAATTTTTTGAGGCAGATCATAATACGAAGGCGATTCGTAAAGAAATTTCCGTTTGGTTATTCAAAAAAAAACACCAATGCACGAAGAGGTTTGTTATTATACGACGAGCACGCTGGAATTATTGAAATAATGGATGCGGCAAAAACAACTAAGCGATTTAGTTAATTTATAATTACAATATCTTGTAAATAGTTAATAACTAATTTTAATAATCGCTTTGGGTAAATTATTACTCAGGACCGGACACGAGAGTCCCATGACTCATCGCCCACGGGCGTACTATTGAAAATTTGTATTTTTAAAGAGTTTTTAATTTTATTTATAAAATTGGAAAACAAACGAGTGGTGCTCTATAAATTACGAAATACATTTTTATTTGTTCATTTGTGGTTCAAGCTGAGTAAAGGAGTATTAATATTAACTAGCACTTTTAACTATTAACTATTAACTTCTGGAAAATTTATTCTCTTTGAATGAAATACATCCTTGTAGATAGAAAACGTCATTTTTATATGGCAACTGGTTTTAGGTGCATACTGGAAATATTCTTTTATTTCAGCGTATTTAGCAGTTAGATTTTAAGGTATTGTCCCCATACATAATTGTCGTAATGTTATTAAATCTGGATTTCTATTAAAAACTGCGTCTAACTTTTGCCGAAGGCCGCATCCGAAGTCACTTGGAATATTTTGCAAATTATTAATAGCAACATGTAATGTGGTTAATTCATCACTTTATTTGAAATTTTGATTTTGGCCAAAAACAAAATGGATAAACCAAATAGAGGAAATAGGAAGAAAGAAAAGGAAGACGATGGAAGAAATGAGAATGATGGCAAGAAATAAAAAGGAACAGAAGAAATGGGTAGAGGAGGACTGGCACTCCCAATCCGACGCCTGAAAAGGCACAAGGAGTAGGACAGAGAAGAAGAAGAAGATTTTCAAAATAAGTGATTGGAATTGGCAAATTTCCAAAGTGTTCCTGAAGAAAGTACAACTGATTTTCTAAATTTGGATTTTGAGGCATTGTTCCCATAGACAATTACCGCAATGTTACTAAATCTGGATTTCCATTAAAAACTGCATCTAACTTTTGCCGAAGGCCATATCCGAAGTCACTTGGAATATTTTTCAAATTATTAATAGCCACATCTTATGTGGTAAATTCATCATTTAATTTGAGATTTTGATTTTCAAAATAAGTGATTAGTTTTGGCAAATTTCCAAAGTGTTTCTGACGAAAGTACAACTGATTTTTTAAATTTAGAATTATATTACAGATTTTGAAATAAATTTCGGAATCACTGGCAATGGGCATACAATCTATGTGACCCTTAATCCAACTCGCCATTGTTTCAGGATGCCATTCAGTATTTAATTAACAGTTAAAACAATGAAAAAAGAAACTAACTCACCGTGCCTTATTTATCTTACGAAATATAAATTAATAAATGAAATAAATTATATCTTCTTCTATCTACGTCCATGAAGAAAGGAATTTAACTCTAATATTGAAGTAATTGCGTCACAATTCAACAACTAAAACAGATGTGCTATTAACCGAATGAATAGTGCTATTCAATAGCTGCGTATTGTACTTAGCGATGTTATGAACTATTTATATGGTCCATCGTAATTTCGGCCTTTCGGGTTTGGTCCCTAATTATCATGTATTCATAAAAATTCTCTGCTATAAATGGGGCTAAGAAAACAATATGAGGTTCCAAAATGTTTCTTATATATCTATCTGCATTACATGTAAATCTATACGTGCCTCTAAGTTTATGCTCCCTCCTCATTCTATAACCGAACCAAATTTACTCTAGATTGGAAGTTACAAAGCATAACCTTCGCCTGGTCTTCTTTATATGGTTTATCGTAATTTCGGCCTAATGTGTCCGGTCTCTAATTATTGCATATTATATGAAAATTCCGTGATTATCACGACAAGATTCAGCTCTTTTAACCACATTTCACATAACTGTATCTGAAACCTCAGGTGTTATGTCTGCAGTTGTTTGGCGAATATCCCTTTTCAAATGTTCCAGCCTTTCTAGCTTGCCTTTGTAAATATTGTCCTTTAGATAGTCCCGTAAGAAACAATCTGGGGCAGTCAAATCCGGCGACGTTGGTGGCCAGTCGATATTGCCTCCACGTGAAATAAGGCGACCCGGTAAAACATAAATGGTTTCTCGACTTGTATGCAATGCGGCACCATCCTGTTAAAACCACATGTTTCTTAGATTCGTTCTTTCAACTGCGGTCCGGCAAAATTATGTAACATCTCACGGTATCGTTCGGCATTAACAGTAACGCATTACCTGTATTATCTTCAAATAAAAACGGTCCTAAAATTCAAGTGCTGTAAACACCGCACCCTACGGTGACTTTAAGGGAGTGAAACGGTTTTTCATGAATTATTCGAGGGTTTTCTGTACCCCAAAACCGGGTGTTTTGTTTATTTACGTGTCCACATAAGTGAAAATGTGAATCATCGCTCATGATAATTTTTGTGCCGAAACCATTAATTTCGTTATTTAAGTTTATAAACGTTTGTTCCATGCTAGGCGCTTTTCATAATCTGTAATTAGTAGCGACTGCGTTATTTGAATTTTATAGGAATCTATAATTTAAACGAATATAAGTCTTATATTCCTAAAACCATATTCCATAATAATAGTCATGCTTAGTCTTTTTTTCATAATTCGTCGTATAGAACGATCACTAAGTAACTACTGAGCACGACGCCGTGAGGATGTTTGCGACCTTTGGCGCACATCGTTCCGTACACGTAATATTTACTTCGGTTCGGCTTGTGCGCTGTAGGCCAATATGGTGCGCTTCCCCCACTGAACCAGTAATGGAAAATTTTGATATTATATTGCGAATGTTGTTTGAATTTGAAGCAGGACAATTACGATATTTAGTTCGAAATTTTCTTTGCACGCACACAACACTTGAATCATTTTTATAATACCACTGAACTAGTTCTATTCGCTCTTGGTTTGTGTAACGCTGCATAATAAATGCCTAACGTGTTACTTGCACAACTGTCATAATGCAACCGACGTTTTGTACAGCGTTCGTTGATTGCTACGTTTGTAAATCGTTTAGTTATTTTTGCTCCACCGTTTACAAGAAAACCACAAGTCGAATTGGAAAATAAATTTATTCATGTTCAAAGTACTCTCCACCAGCATCAATGCACTTTTGTAATCGAACCACAAATGAAAAGCTTCCGGCCAGTAATTTTTCGGAATACTATCAAAAAATTGATGAATTGCTTCGTCAATCCTGTTTATCGACTCGAGACGTGGACCATGTAAGCTCTTTTTCAGGTGGAAGAACAACCAGAAGTCACACATTGCCAAATCAGGCCAATAAGGTGGATGTTCGATAAGTTTTACATTATTTTCCCGAGAAAAATCAAGAGTCAGTTGTGCAGTGTGTGACGATGTATTGTCCTGGTGTAACAGTAATCCGCGAATATTGATTGACTGAAAAACAGGAGGTAAATATTTTATGATGTATCAGTTATCTGTAACTGTACGTTGTTCTTCAAGCTTAATTGCTTTTACTAAATATGTACTTCGAAAGAAAACTGCGTACATTACTTTCTTCATATACCTCTGCTTTTTTGACATCGTTGGGATTGGTGCGCCTTCATAGATCCATACACGACCCTCCTACCGAGCGGAAACATCATAAAATGGTATGTACGTTTCATCACCTGTTGCTATTTTAGAAATAATGCGATGCCCCACTTTATTTAAGATTTGTAACGTTTCCCGAGCGATGTACACGCTTTGCCTTTTGGAAGTCATTGAGTCTACACAGCACCTAACGTGTAACAATTTTTTTCATATGAAGGTGATCGTGTAAAATTGTATTAACTGTTGCGGGTTCAATGCCAAGTATTGCTGAATCGTTTCATAAGTGCATCGCGAATATTCTTCGATTAACTTTTTCAACGTTTTCAGCAGTTGCTGAAGAACATGGCTTTCCCGGATGATTATCATTGCCAAGCGAAATCTGACGTCTTTTAAATTCTCGAAATCAACGAAACACAGTTACTTTAAATGGAATTTCATTGCCAAATGCAAGTTGCAAACGTTCAACGCACTGTTTTTCGTTTAAACAAACTTTGAAATCGTAGTAAATCATAGAGCAAAAATGTTCGCGTGACAACTTCATACTTCCACTAACAATTGCGTGTACCACATGTATTATGTGACAGACGCAATTCAACTGGCTATCACAGACGACTAACTAAAGACCGTAGTTTATAAAAATGCAACGTTGCCATCTCTACATATTATACTTTATTAGCATTTCAATAATTCCAGCGTGCCCTTCGTGTACAACTTAAAGCTACTACTTTCAGCTATTTTTCTGCATAGTTGAGACATTTGTCGTAGATATGAACCAGATTTTTAACGCCCTCTTCATAGAATTCTGCTGCCTGTGAATTAACACTGTCCTGCAGCTCTTTATCGCCCTTAAACCGTTGGCTCCCAAGTCACTTATTCATGTTAGGGAAGAGGTGGTTGTCGTTAGGAGCCAAATCAGGGCTGTATGAAGGATGCTCAAATACTTCCCATTTAAAACTGTCGAGTAGGCCTACCATGCGAGCGGCGGTATGCGGGTGGGCGTTGTCATGAAGAAAAACGATGCCCGAATTTAGTAATCCATGTCGCTTGTTCTGAATAGTTTTTCTGAGCTTCTTCAAATTTTCACAGTAGACTTCAGTCTTTATTGTGTCGTTCCATTAAGTCTACAAAAGGGTCGCCTTTCTTGTCCCGAAGACCGTGACCATAACTTTTTCCGCAGAAAAAATTTTTGACAGCACTTCGAAGGTTTCCTCATAAGCGAGTTAGAGTGACCGCACTGCATCGTCTGTCTTTTCGCCTCAATGTTGACATAGGCGACCCAAGTTGCATCCCCAGTTGCGATATGCCTGAGTAAATCTTCACTTTAAACATTGTAATGTATCAGAAAAGTTAGTGCCGATGTCATTTTCTTTGTTTCAAGGTCTTCGGTAAGAAGTTTTGGCATTCATTGTAAACAAAATTTATGGTGACCTAAAAGTTCAGTAACAGTTTCGTAAAAAATTTTAGGCACTCAGTTCTGTGATTGCAAATCGCCAAATTTCATTAATCTTTCACACGAAAGTTGTAAACGACACATGCCAACCGTCTATCGATTTACGCACTGCTTCTAGTGGTATTTTCTTTATTCTCGTATTCAAAAATACCTCGTTTCGAAGACTGCAAATTTACATAAAATTTTTCACATCAGCACTGTAAAACGACCAATCGTAAACCTTAATAAACTCAAGAACGCTATTTTATAGCCATGTTTGGGTCGTTTTTGCTTTTTGAGCAGATGCTGAGTTTGTTAAAACACCTATTTTTTCTCCTAAATAACTAGTCTTTTAGAAGCTTCTCCACGTTTCTAACAGTTTCTTGGAACACTGGGCCCGATGTTTTCTCCACCATTACGCAAGAATGAATAAGAGGAAAACTTTGTAGGAGATACGAAATGCTATTGAAAAATAGAATTTTTAATAGTAGAAGTACCCTACTAAACCATTACTAAGGCTAGATAGTGACTACGCTGAATTGATGTTGCGATCTTCTGGGCTTTTAATGAAGTTCTGGCTTGTAGGCCTCCACGGTCGTGGTTCATGTTGCTTCTGCACTGCTTATTAGTTACAGTGCACAAACAGTATTAGCAGCCCTGAAAATGTGCCTTGCAATAGTGGGCGAAACGTCGCCTGTCTAAAAAGAAGCAGTGGCAAGTACATGGACGCAGAAGCAATCATGATACTCGTCGTCATTCTGTCGATTAAATGTTTTCTCTATAGCAAAAAGTTTCTCACCCGCGAATAGGATTTTGCGATACCCTCTTTTGCCGTATCGATTCTTAGCTTTATTTATTAGTATTAGCTTTATTAGCTTTATTTATTAGCTTTATTTATTCTTAGCTTTATCGATTATTTAGCTTAGCTTTTTAGCTTTATCGACACTTAAGAATTTAAAAGCTGATGTTAAAAAATGCTGTTTGCTTCTTGTGTAAGCCTTCATGGACCAATAATGCGTGAGATTATTCTGGGTGCGATGTTAGTTTCACAGGAAAAGATTGTTTACTTTCGCAGTGGATTTCGAACGATTTTCTATGAACGGCTATCACAGTATTTAGTGCGCAATCGATACGAGAGCAATCCAAGATATCACTAATATCTCGAAAACTCTGACTCATAATTTAGTACAATTGTGCAACATTGGCAGTATTAACGGCTAGATTGTCCATGATAGCTAACTACTTTTATATTAATTTCTTTTAGTGTGAGCTTTGTAGAGATTGCGGACACCTGCTAAAGTGATATTATTTGACATTGTTGTATTAGTAGTTTTCTTAACTCAGTATGTTTCAAGCTGTATATACAGATGTTATTGTTATATGGTTTATTCATTCGTTACTTGTCAAGATATTTTATTTGACTCTCGCTACTTCTATTTTTCCCCGCAGTTTGGAAGAGTACCAAAATTGTTCCCGTTTTAAAGACTGGTGATACTTCGGACATTATCAACTACCGTCCTATTACCATCTTATCGAACTTTGCAAAAATTTTTGAAATTGGACTGTATTGAAAATTATACCTTATTATTAAAACTGCTATATCGCCTAATCAGTATGCCTTCATGAAGAAGGGATCTACTGTCTCTAACCTTGTGGGATTTTCTCAATACGTTGTTGACGCATCGGATTGCAAGACACAGGTTGATGTCATATATATCGACTTTGCCAGGGCATTTGATTGAGCGAGGAGATCATACTATCTTGCCAGCTAAATTAATCCGTTTTGGATTTAGTGAGCTGTTGGTTGACTTTTTCACTTCGTATCTACATAATAGGCCTCAACGTTTATTCCACAACAGATATTTTTCATCACCCTACATTGCCACTTCTGGAGTTCCACTTCATCATTTTCAATAATGATATTTCAGACTAAATCGAGTCTAATAACCCTTTTCTTTGTCGATGACTTGAAGTTGTTTCTCGAGTTACCGATTCGAGGGATTATTTTTTACTACAGGCCGATCTGGTTAATACACAGATTTGATGCACAAATAACAATTTACTTTCGAACCCCGATAAATATAGGCAAGATTTTATCTTTCACGAAAAGACTAAATGTTATAAACTACAATTACCAACCTGGAGATACGAATATATCACCTGTTGAATCAATTAAGGATTTGGACGTTACCTTTGATATGAAGCTGACCTTCAATAAGCATATCAGTAATGTATATAAGCAGGCTCCACCAACTCTTGGATTGATTATCCGTAACTGTGGTGAATTTTCTAACGTGAGTGTATTCAATTTCTTATATAACACCATTAGTGAGATCACGTTTGGAATATGACAGCTTGATATGGTATTCATTTTATCAAGTATAAAAACGTCTACCTGAGCAAGTTCAGCGACGATTTTTGAAGTGATAGTGATTTAAGGTGGACGTGTCTTCCCTCTCTTTTAGACGTCTTGCAGCTAGTTTTAGCTTCCTCCATAGGCTTCTTCACGACGAAGTTGACTGTACAACGCCAATATCTTTCTTTAATTTTCTTGTTCCACCATTTTCACACGTCCTTCCTGAACTTTTATCTTGCTTTTAGTCAAACCAAAGTGTTGTTCAGGTCTCCTGTCTGCGTCATGGGCAGCAACTTCAATCAATCAGGTTCCCTGGGATATCGATATATACTTCCATAAAACGACTTCTCTATGATATCTGCCATAAATATTCGTTGTGGTATTGTTGACTTAATTAATTTCTAGATGGTCTTTTGTTTTTGCTTTTATTATTTTTATTCACATATATAGACTTTTGTTTATATTCATATATATTATTTATTTCAACCTTGTTTATTGCTTTATGCTTTTTCATATTTAGCAATATCAATTTCTTTTTCTTGTAGTGCTTGTTGTTATGTACATGAGATAATTTTATTTTGATATTATCCTGTAAATGGACTTATTGAGTGGAATAAAATAAAATAAAAGAACAATTAAAAAATAATAAATTAAAGAATAATTTTGTTTGTAGAAATTGTTGGAACACATCTGTTGTTACTAAATTAAATATATTATTTATTTTAATATGTGCTCTTCATCAAAACTGTCATAAAGTCATAAGGTATGCAAGAAGTTCATATTTAGAGGGCGATGCTAATACAAATTAAATTTTTTAAATGATTAATCAAATAAATCTTTTGTAATTGCATTAAATAAAAATTTCGTGCTATAAATGCAAATACAATGTGAATAATGAAATTTTTTCGAATAAAATGTTTAATCGGAATTGTATACAGATTTAATTCATTGAGTTTATTTCTAATAAAAATATGATCTCACACTATGTTTAAGATATTAAGCAATGTTGTTTTAAGATCAATTCAAGGTAAATAATCTAATTCCCTTTAATGTACAAATATCTGATAAATGAGATAAATTGATTTTAATCACATTTTTCTTAAAAATTTGCTAAATTATTCAGTTAGTCATGATATGATTTTGTAAAATACACATCAACAAATAGTATCATAAAATTAAATATAGAGAAACCTATCCAGGGAGATTCTCTGTAATTATTAATATATAAAAGCAGTAATAATGCCTACAATTGTACCTACATACATATATACTAGAAGTACGTACAGTTATTGAAATACCTGTTTTTAACTCTCTAATTAAATTTTCAAAGTAAAAAAAACTTCTAATTATTATGGGATCTCCTTGTTTAATTTCTGATTATATAAATACAAATTTACATAAAGTACTTGATTTAATCAACTTATTCAACATCTTTCATAGAATTCCATGATACAAAATTATAGACAATTTTTGCAAGAAGTAAATATTGACAATTTATTAATTACAATACAAATGATAAATGTATTATACATCAAAAGACTCGTACTTTAAAAATTATGTAATTTAAGAAAGTACATTAAATAGTTTATTTTGATAAAATCAACATTCAAAAATTTGCTGTATTTCGATTGACCGTAAATTCGTATAAATAGATGTGAATTAGATAAACGACACAGAGAAGCGAGGAGATTGTCTATACGCGCCTGCAGAGAATGCGACTAGCGTCTTCTGTGACTGGGCGCTGCGATGGCGGTTCTCTGTCAACGAGTAAAGTGTGACGCTTTCAAGATTATTAAATGGCTCAACATGATGCTATCGCTGTGAGAGACGCCTTCTTGTGAGCCTTGCGTCAAACGTCTTCGATTTTAGACCCACCTTGGGAGCACACGTTAAGGAAAGAAGGAGTAAGTTCCTTTCCGCAAGAAACTCCCTTATGCTTCTGCTATAACGTCAGACCGCTTAACTTGAGAACAAGCTTTTCATTGATAAATCCTTCTTAAGGCCGGTTCTGACTAACGGAGTAAGATCAAGACTATGAAGATACTTCAGAATAAGCTGAATGCTAACGCTCCATGGTTTGTCAGAAATGGACAACTCCAAGGAGATTTGGGCATTCCCCTCTACAGGAGTACCTAAAGACAATATAGCCGCGGCACGTGGACTAAGGCAGAGAGTTCGGAATATTAGGTGGTAAAAAAGTTGGTCGAGCCTCAAGACAGACCACCACGCAAGGGAAGACCGGTACCCTGGTTCGACCATGCTCGAATTGCTACCAAGAACAGCCGCTTACGCCGGACGATGCTCACACAGAGCCTGGAAAAGCCAGCAGTTCGTGCTAGCTATGGTAGTCTGTTGAGGTGCGCACAAACCTGCACGAACCCAAATACCAGATGTACCAGAGACAAAGAGTTTTAAGGACAAATCTGTCCAGTCCTGAAAAAGTGCAGCACAGGATAAATGTCAGTTAGTTATGAATTAAAAATAAAAATTCTTGGTGTGAATGTTGCACAGAAAGCTGATGATGTTCTTCCACCAAATTGCCTTACCGCTTCTAAATTTTCCTCATTTCTAACTGTTGGCCTACCACCGCACTTTTTACGATCCACGTTTCCTGTTTCCCTGAATAATTACACAAAACGGCGAATGCATGTGGAAAACTGATCATATAGGATAGCATTATCTGGAAATTCTTCTAAAAATCCTGATATGTATCCCTGATAGAACAAACCCATTCACCATTAATTTTACTACCACTTCTAAAATAAATTTCAACCATGTGCCGTTTCTGTTGTCCTTTAAATACAAAAGCCATTATTAAATAGCTAATAAATTGCAAAGATAACGTCCAACTTGTCTATTTGACTTTGATTATTTACAAATGACACTTCGTCAATTCTCTAAGCTCAGACGTGATATATATATATGTCTATCTCAGTCGTTCATGGCCTACCTAGGATACAAATTGTGTGGCTCGCTTGATACTAGATTAAAATACAAAGGTATTTTTAATAATATAAAATATTATTAAAAATCTGGTGTGAAGAACACAAATACAGGTTCACTATTAATATTTTTGTGAACGTGTCCGAACATATCCCTGCCCAGAGACGTAGATACGTATTTCGCCTTTCTACAAGCTCATCGGTACGCCCCTGCTGGAGAAAGGATATCTTCAGACACATTCACAAAAAAGAACCACATCGCCACATCACAGAAATTATCCAGACCGAGCGTAGAAGTAAATTCAGCGCTGCCTGTTGTCAGACAGCCGAAGTACCTCGCCCCGTCCACATAACCAATGTGAAGTAACGACGCCTTTCCAAAGGTGGCACAGCCATCTCTCCAGAAACTGCATTTTGTTTGTGTCTTCACTCATACTACGGACTAACTAATAATATTTTATATTATTAAAAATACCTTTGTATTATTGAAAACTGGTGGGGTTTACCTACTCATGTATGTTTCAATTATTCTGATACATTGCACATGCGGTTAGTCCGTAGTATGAGTGAAGACACAAACAAAATGCAGTTTCTAGAGAGATGGCTGTGCCACCTTTGGAAGGGCGTCGTTAATTCACATTGCCTGTTCGGACTTCGGCTGTCTGACAACAGGCAGCGCTGAATTTACTTCTACGCTCGGTCTGGATAATTTCTGTGATGTGGCGATGTTGTTCTTTTTTGTGAATTTGTCTCAAGATATCCTTTCTCCAGCAGGGGCGTACCGATGAGCCTGTAGAAAGGCGAAATACGTATCTACGTCTCTGGGGAGGGATATGTTCGGACACGTTCACAAAAATATTAATAGTGAACCTGAATTTGTGTTCTTCACACCAGATTTTTAATAATATTTTATATTATTAAAAATACCTTTGTATTATACAAAACTGATGGGGTTGACCTACTCATGTATGTTTCAATTATTCTGATACATTGCACATGCGGTTAGTCCGTAGTATTAGTGAAGACACACACAAAATGCAGCTTCTAGAGAGATGGCTGTGCCACCTTTAGAAGGGCGTCGTTACTTCACATTGGTTGTGTGATCGGGGCGAGGTACTTCGGCTGTCTGACAACAGGCAGCGCTGAATTTACTTCTACACTCGGTAGGGATAATTTCTGTGATGTGGCGATCAATTATTCTGATATACTAAATTAAATATATTATTGGCCTTTATTTAGCTCAATATAAAATTACATTGTGAAATCAAATACTTCTCGAAGACTACTGCTTTTAATATATGTCGTGATAAACAGGCGGTACATATAAAATTTAATTAAACGAAACGATTGTAATAATTCGCGTTGTGTAACATATTTTAGTTTCAAAATATTAATATACACCAATAAAAGCCAATATGATATTATTGCGTTTATGGTACTTGAATTGATTTGCATGAATTGATAAGGTTTTACGACTTTATTCTTCTCCTATAAAAATTTGAAGTTTGTTTAGGCTTCGATGAGTATATACCGTGACGTATGTGAGGTACGATATATAAAAGAAGTCGAAGAATAGAAAAAACTCTCAAAACCTATTACTTACTCAAAAATTTTGATAACATTGTCCATCGCCTCACGTAACAGAATGACAAGACAAAAGCGAATATGAAATTGTCATTAAACCAATAGGCTTGTTTCTATCATTAAGCATGTAAGGGAGAGAGAATATAATAGTTATCTCAACTATACAAAACATTTTTACTGAAATAAAATATTATAAATGTAATCATTACAATTATCTTTATTAGGCTCCTATTTGTCAAAGGCTGATAAGTAAAGGACGGTTTATATGTACAAAAAAAACTAAATACATGCGCATATAAACTTCTGGACAAAATTAACACTTATAATAAGTGATAAAATTCTCCAAAACGTTTATTATTGAAATTATAACGCATGTATTGTAACAAAAAACACTTTGACTGACTTTAACAACATTTTCAACGTGATACAATGTTAATTTAACAAGAATGTTACAGTAATATCTAAATTTGAAGGCACAGTAAACATTTAGAAATTATCAAAATTTCTTCTAAAATTAAATTGTACTTTAAAATTATAAAATATATATCTCCCTTTGGTCTTATAACTGCTTCCATTCGTCTAGGCAAACAACTAATAAAGTTGCAGATGGTGACTTGAGGAATATTCTCCAATTCAGCAATCACAGCTTCTTCAAGTTCCCAAAAAGTTGTAGGAGCAGCTATGTGGTGTTTAACTGCCCATTTAACCGCATCACACATATGCTCTATGGGATTCATCTCCGCGCTTTTAGGTGGCCACTCCATAACCTGAATATTCACCTCTCGAAAGTAGTCCATTACATCTACAGCAACGTGTGGTCGAGCGTCATTTTGTATAAAGAGGAAGTTGGCGCTGATAAATGGAGCAATTGCCACAACATGCTCTTCTACAATATTCTCGATATAAAAATTTGCATTCATTGATCACCTGTGAGTAGGTACTAATTCCGCGCGAGCGTCAAAACAAATTGCTCCACAGAACATTACTGACCCACCACTAAATGGAACTCTTGGAGAGATATTCCAGTCAGCAAACCTCTCGTGTGACCTTCTCCAAACACGAAAACAAAACTTCCAGTCGTCAATAGTTCAGTTTACATGAGCTCTAGCAAAACGCAATCTAGCATCTCTATGTAGCCTGGTGAGCAGTAGTATAATTACTGGGCTTCTACTCTTTAATCCTGCTTCATTAAGTCTTTTGCTGATTGTTCTTCCAGAAATCTCTACGTTTCGGACTTCTGTTAGAGTTCTGCGTAACTCGGAAATGGTCGATCGTCTCGTCCTTAAGGCAAGTTATCTATGAAATCGATAATTTACTTCATTTGTGGTTCTTTTACTACCTTGTCCTTTTGCTCTAGAGAAAGTCCCAAGTTCATTAAAACGTTTAACCGTCCGACTTATTGTTGACGCCTAACAAATTAGCCACATAACACTGGCTATGACCATCATTAACTAGAGCTATTGCTTACGACGCTTCATGTTCACTTAAATTGCGTTGAGGATTCATATGTTCAACTCTAGCTATACTAGACAGGGTATTTTATTATTTTAAACAAATTACAATCGAACCAATGATCAACAAAATTAAACTAAGTAATTTTTGTTTAACAGCGTTTTTAATGAAATCAACACACCACATACACTTATTTGCAAACTTATAACCTTAAAAACGTCAATTAATTGAAAATTTTTTTTCAATAATATCAGATGACATCCTAAACTACCTAGATACTATATTTCACGAATTAAAACTGTGAAAATTACAAGTAATAATAAAAGTAGCAAGTGATGCGTTAATCTTGTCCAATAGCTTATATGCATCAATTTTTGAGGAAATGTGCACTCAGTTCGATCAGATATTCAGAACAATATGCAAAAGTTTGACAGAAATTGAAGAAAAACTGGAAATAATTAAGGTCTTCTAATATTTTTATTCACACAAAATTTTCTTAATCCTAATTAACATTTATTATTAACTAAATAAAAATATACACTATTTAATTAAATCTATATCTAAACTTAAACACTAGCCAATCCACTAACTCTACTTTTTTTTTTTAATTATTATACAACATATTTCTGTAACAATTTATAATTAAATGTTAAAAATTTTCTAACTGAAAAATGTCTGAAACATATGTTTATAAACCGAAAAACTTCTTTCAACATCTACAGAAGTAATAAGTACATTTTTCATTTTTACAAGTATTGCTGTATCAGGATCGAAATTAATATCTTCAACAACTTCGCCTTTTTAGATTTTGTTGATATTCTTTAATTTTAAAAATCCCTCATTTTTTTGAATTGCCTTTTTAAATTTTTCGTGTATAGATTCACCTACTCTACCTTTAACTTTTTTACAGGACTTATGAAATTCTTCTATAATTTCAATTGATTTTAATAGAGGCAAACCTTTTGTTTCCAGTCTGTGAATAGAGCTCGAAACGAAACTATAGTTTGCCTTAATAAATGCAAGGTACTGGGACAATTCCGTAGTTTTAGCTATTTTCTTTTTGTAATTCTACAAAGCGGTGCTGGAATCACTTACTTCAAAAACTATATCTTTAAAAGCTACAAAATTATCGGCAAAATAAATTGCTGCGTCTAACCATGTACCCCATCTGGTAATTACAGGTTCAGGAAGCAATTGAACATAAGGAAGTGGCTCCTTATAAAACTGGACTCTCAAAGGGGCTTTTAAAAATATTCTTTTGACATTCCTAATTATATCGTTAACATCGGAAAATCAATTTCTAATATCGTCTGCTACACGATTTAGATCGTGAGCTACACAAGCTGTGTGATAATTTTACAATAAATAATAATATAATCTAAGTTCCCTTTCTACCTTTCGGTGTAGGGATTTTACAATAAACATTTTCTTAATTTTGAACTGGTTTCACCATGTTACGAATACAGCGTCTGACAACATAAGTAAATTTTTTTCACAAGGTACACTTTCATGTAAAAAGAAATTTGATAAACATTGTAAAAATCGTGTAATTGTTCAATTATTAGTTTTCTCAAGACAGGTCACATTTGGAGAAGCAAATGGGCGAGTTGGATGACCGTAGAAATAATTCTGTAGGTAATCGTTATGTATTTCCAGAAACAAAAAAAAAAATCAAAAAGTTAATACGACATAAATATGCAAGAATACGCAACTTTTTATGAAATATGCATGAGCATGCCCAAATATGCAATAACTAATTAGCGTTAATTAACTCTATTAATCAACGTAATTAGTCCGCATAATTCATTATATTTATATACAATATGCAAAAAATAAAATATATGCGCTTTGCATACTGCGCTCCTTACTGATAAAAAACTAATTTTTCAATAAGTTTGTGATATCGTAATCATGTTTTTCCTTTTTGTCGTGAATGATCGGAGTTTATATTTTTCAAAAAAGATCTCTTAATTTATTCCCAGTACATGAATACATTGGAAGATAGCACTCTCTTGCAAAAAATGCATGTTCGTAGTTTTTGTTAAATTTACCATTATATAGAGCTTATTTTGATAGAAAAAGACGAAGTTTACATGTGTCAGATAATTGTATTGAGTCTATTTGACAGTTGTGAGTTAATATTGTCCTTTCAACATGGTATTTTGCATTAAAAAAAAACAACCTCAGAGTTGGCCATGAAATTTTTAGGTATGTCGTAACTTAATCGCACCGTTCTGATTTGTCAAATGTTAATGTTATTAGTGTCATCTTATAAAAACGATAACACGGAATTTTATTTAGGTATGCATGACAGGAAGATTATAACCTAAAAATTAACCTTGCAATTTTCTAAAACCGTCTGTCATTTAGATGTAACTGTCATTTAAGAAATTCATATGCGATATCCTTTCTGATGTACTTTGAAATCATAGCTCACTAGAGGCAGGTTTTCTTTTTGAGAACGCGCAATACTAACTACTGTGGACATCACACACTTTAAGAATACCTCGAGCTACGGTTGGCATCGTTACATAGAGACAGGTAGTTTTACTGGGCGATGAATCGAGGTTTTGTTTACGGTCACTCGATGGTCGCGAACGGGTGTATAAACGGCAAAATGAAATGGTTTCTAAAATGCATAATATCAGAAACAGTCTCATTCAATGGGGGTTCCATTATGGTTTGCGCCGGTATCTGCAATGAAGGACGCACCAATCTTGTGTTTGTTGAAAATATTGCTCGCCACATAGAGGATATTCTTCAGGAAAATGCCATCCCGTTTGCACCTTTTATTGGTGATCAGTTCGTGTTAATGCACGGTAATGCAAGACCCCATGTAGCAAATGTAGTGAATGAATATCTGGATGAGGTCGGAATACGGCGATTAGTAGAGTGATCTGCATGCAGCCCGGACCTAAATCCAATAGAACATCTTTGGGTTCAACTTCAAAGAGCCATTTCGTCGTCTTGTTCTACCAGATACTCTGCAAGATCTACGTATCGCGCTACAAGAGGAATATGAAGCAATTCCTCAAGAAAAGATTTTAATTAACTCGATGCCGCGTCGACTTCGCGCCACAATTTTGGCAATAGGAGGCCATACACGATATTAAAGTTACTTAAGAGATATGATATGTTTCAATATTTCATTTAATTGTTGTTGTTTTAAGTCATATACCCTTTAAGAATTAAAGAAAAATTTTTCTATCATGGCTTTATTTATACATTTTTGTTGATTAACTTTGAATTGGTATCTACTGCTGATGGTAGAAATAACATCATACTCCAATAATGCTGCTACTATACCATTAAATGAATAAAATTAATAAAACATTAAGTTTATGTAAAATATTGAGGTGACAGTTTTTTTTTTGGCGGTGATGTATATAGATATTATATAGTTCATTGTAATAAAATGGTGTTTTTTTCATTAGTGTTATGATTTTTTTGTATGCAAATGCCTTATATTTTGTAAAAAAACTTCACGTGATGGAGAGAAATGAAAATCATTTTTAAATTCAGCAGACTAGTAAACATAATATTTACCAAAAACGTTCCATGCAGCTGAAAAAGAAATTGAACCTTCTTTAGTTAGCCACAATCTAGTTGACACAGTAGAAGCGATGCGGTATACCTACTGAAATTAGGACTACAAATAATTGTTAGAATCAGCCCTATACTTCTGTTACATTTTATCAAAAAGTTATAACCTATGTTGTATTATATCTGGTATTAAAGGTTCTTAAGTTGCAAATAAGTTTGTCTTTTAATTATCGACTATTCTTTTCTCTATTTTATTTTTCGAAAATCTAGTATTCCTAGGAACAAACAAACACATTAAATTCGGAACAGATTTTATTTTGGTGACGAATTCCCATGTTTGCACACAAAGAGACAAAATTAAGCCCAACTATAAATTATGTTGTCAACCGATATAATTTATTTTCTCTATTCACATCGATTAGAATGCTCTACTAAACCTAACCCCTTCCTACCAAAATATCAGTTTAAGGGTAAATAAGTCACATCTGGCGATCCTTGTGGACAATACAATGTAATGGTTTTGATTTTATCAATCTAGGTAAGAATAACGTTGTTTCGGATAGAACATTTCAACATGTAAATAACTTGATGATACAGAAAAGCAGTCACATTAACTGCCTTTTCCTAGCACTTTTTATATAAATCTAATTATATTAAAAATGTTGTGCTTTTCTACAAATGTACTTTGTAGAATGTAAAGTACTTTGTACGTAAAGTACAAACGTTGGAATGAGATTTTCTTAATTAAGCGTTTTAATAACTTTCCAGTTATTAGATTTGTGGAGTTGATTATATCACTTGTATCATTGCCGTCGTCTTCGTGCTTGGTTGCAGCTGGAATTTCATCATGCGCCTTTTTATTCTTTCGCAACCCAGCAGTTTTCTAGCTACTAATGTAATGACTAATTTGTTTTTTATCAATTATTAAACAAAAATTAAATGTATCAGATTACGTTCTGTTATTATCTAGTACTTTTCGCAGCATGTACCTAGAATTTTTATCTTACTTTATCTACAATTTACTAAAAATGTATATGATGATAACGAATGAACTAAAGTGCTTTAAATGTACGCTCTTGCGCTTTATTGTTGTTTTAGTAATTATAATATTACAGATACATGGATATGTATTCAGCAGAATTAGTTCCAATATCAATTCGAAAAAGAAAAATTCAAATATTAAAATAATATGAAATAATAATAATTTATTGCCCAACAAATTCACAATACACAAATGTGTGGAACAATATCTGTTAAATTAGAAAAGATATTGTAATAAAATTTTAGACACGAAAATTAAGAATGCAGAGCCATCATTTGAAGTATTTTTTAAATATACAAAGTGCTCAAAAAAATGTATCGTACTAAAGTTATACTTTTTAAATTGAACGCGCTATACTTTCTACAATTTGGGATTCTCTTCGATAACGCGATTTCAACATACTATAACACTTGGGGTTTAAAGTATTTTTTATTTATTAATTCGTAAGGAAAAGACAATAAACTGGTCTTACAAACAAAGTTAAACTTAATTAATGAGATTTTTAAAATGGACGCCACCTATTTCCTGACGGTAAGCTAATCTGTGTGTAAATTCTCTTGTAACTCTAGCTATTATATCTAGTGAAATGTTTCGTAGTAGTAATAGTAGTAGTAAAACTCATTGGTCTCTTTTGAAACATGGGAAAGAAATCATTTGTCTCCATTCTTGTCTATTCCCGGTTATATATATTCCTATCTAGCCACTGACATATTGGTCTCTTCTTGTAATATTCTTGTCCATGTTCGGGCGTCCTGCTTTGCTCCTTTCTTGGGGCTTTCATTTTAATGCTCTTCCACAAATTTCCTAATCGGTTTTCCTAAAGCATGCCCAAGCCATTCGAACTTTCTTCTTTTAATTTGTACTTCGACCCTTTCTTCCCTCGTACGATACCATAATTCTTCATTTGTAATTCGGACGAGCCCCCATGCGTGGGGCAAGCTACAATTATTGAGAATAGAAAGATTGATACACGTTTTCAGAATTTTTATTTTAAATATGTTCAAAGTAATTGCCATCAACAATAATACACTTAACCATTCTTTACTTCCATAGTTCAAAAGCGTTCAGTCAGCAGTCTTTAGGGGTACTATCAAAAAAACACTTAACGCCGATATCAATCTCTTCTTCTGACTGGAACCTTTTCCCTCTCAAATGTTTTTTGAGCTCAAAAAATAGCCAGAAGTAACACATCGCCAAATCCGGTGAGTAAGGGGGATGTTCTATAACTTTGATTTTGTTTTCAGCTAAATACTGAACAGTTATCCTTGCTGTACGAGACGATGCGTTATCATGATGTAACATAATTTCCTTTCTTTGCACTTTACTGAACACAGTAGGCAAACAATTTTCAACATACCATTTAGCGGTAACTGCCTTCTGATCTTCTAATTTAATTGCGGCAACCAAACTCGTACTTCTAAAAAATACTGCGTACATTACTTCTTTCACTTCTCGCTGTTTCTTCACCATCGTAGGGGTTTCCTCATCTTCATGTATCCAG
This sequence comes from Melolontha melolontha, assembly GCA_935421215.2. Classification (NCBI taxonomy): domain Eukaryota; kingdom Metazoa; phylum Arthropoda; class Insecta; order Coleoptera; family Scarabaeidae; genus Melolontha; species Melolontha melolontha. The sequence goes on along the minus strand of OW285243.1, from coordinate 28,086,202 downwards.
ATTCGGCTTTCTTGGCGAATGTGAACATAAAAAAACGGTATGTACGTTTTATCGCCAGTTAAAATTTTAGAAATAATTTGATGGCCTCCAGCATTCAACATATTTAAAGTTTGTTGACAAATTATATGTTCTGCTTTTTGTAAATCTGTCAGATGATAGGGTACAAACCGAGCTACACCCTTTTTCAAATATAATGTTCGTGCAATATAGATCTCACTTGCGAGGATCCAGTTTGTACTCTATCATTGCCTAGGTAATGCGGTTGTCCTCTTCCACTATCTTCTTCACTGCAGCAATATTTTTGGGATTAACAACAGTTGAAGGAAGGCCAGCTACTTTTCTGTATACAACCGACTTACTACCTCGTTCAAATTCTTTATACCATCTATAAACAGTAGCCAATGATGGTGCGAGATCCCCAAATGCCGATTTTAAACTTTCCTCACACTCAACCCTTTTTTGAAACCATTGTAAATCATTATCCGAAAGTTCTCTCGTGATAATTCAATTTTTTCTATAACAGAAGCGTATTCTACTAAACTACATTTGACAGATAAAATAATGCGCCATTTAATAAACAACAATTTGTTTTTCATAGATAACTAGATTTTTCTATTCTCAATAATTGTAGCTTATTCCTCGTATTTTCAATATATTCCGGATAGATCTATTTATAAAGCTTTGCAGTTTTTGCTTGCTTTGCTCGTATTAACTAGTGCCCATGACTCAGAACCGTATAATAATATGGATTTAACTGTGGCAATGAAAACTTTAATCTTTGCCCTGTGCTTCGTATCTCTTCATTAATTCTTTAAGTCAAATCTTTCAAATTTCAAGGTCGGGTAAGTACACTTTCAGTTTTAGATAGCTGCACAAGAAGTAATCTAGTTGATTGAAATCCGGAGAATGTGCGGGCCATTCAATATCGCCTTTCCTTCCAATCCACCTGTGGGAAAAAAGTCGATCTAATCGATCTCGAACAATAACTTAATATTGAGTGGGTGCTCCAACCTGCTGAAACCAGATGTTTTGTGGAAGTTTGTGAGTTTCCTCCAATGCAGGAATTATCTGGTTATTTAAAAGTTCTAAATATCTTTGACCATTTAGAGTATTGTCTATAGAAAAATCCCTATTATTCTGTTTCTACAAATACCAGCCCAAACGTTAAGCTTTCTAGAGTGTTACGTATTCATTTCTTATATCCAGTGAGGATTACTCTGTGCCTAATACCCACAGTTATATCTATGAATACTTTCGTTCAAATAAAAGGTTGCTTCATCCGAAAAGGCTATATTATTAACAAAATTGTTATCACGACTACAAATGTTCATCATTCATTCACAAAACTCTTGCCTTCTGTCGAAATCATCATCAGAGAGTTCCTGTACGAGGCGAATTTTATAAGGATGGTATTTTTACATTTGAGGAGGCAACTGCAAATGTGCAATTTATAACGATAGGTTCAGTGTTGTTTACAAGTAGAAGGCCAACATTTTGAGCATTTTCTTTGTACATTATTGTATTATTTGCAATATAAGTTCGTAAAATTTATTTCGACTATCATTTTGTACAAATCTCACTTCTGATTTCTGTTAATATTGATTTACTAGTAATTTTAACTATATGTCACCCATATTTATATAAAATATTCTAACCCGCAAGAATAAATATAAAGCGAATAACCAGCAATGCCAATTTCACAGGGTTGTCAAACTAAACATTTGAAACGAGATTTCCCTATTTGGAGAAAAATTTAGAGAATGATTTCTCTTGTTGCCTATGCCACGAAAGTGAGGTTCAGTGGACAGCAAGTTTTTAGCTTTTAGGCTTGACCCTAGCAATTCGACGACATCTTTTGAAAGGCCTAAATCTCTAATTAGGTCATTAAGCTCGCTTTGAGAAAAAAGTTGGGGTCCCATCATCAACAAAAAAATCTGAACTAGATTCGTCCTAGGGAAGTAATACATTCAGGATATCATCAAAACTGGAAGGTGCGTGTGGAATTTCAGAGTTATGAAGCACTGGGCGAAGAGCTGAATTAAGGTTTCTGTAAGATATTTTCTTACAAATTTTGTATTATTAAAACCTCTCACATCTACCGAACAGAAATAGCAGTCGGTAACGTGGTTTTGTTGTTCACGCCACATCATAAGAATGCCAAAACGAAATGAGTGTTTTACCATCACATCCCAAACGAAGACCTTCCTCACACCTTCTGCACACCTTATGCTCACCTTATGAGAAGCCTAGGCTTGGGATTGACCCCCGAGGTTCAACTTGAAGTAAGCAAAGTACATTTTGTTCACGAAATCACTTAGGCTCTTTTGCTGACTTTTAACAGTCCATTCACCACAAATAAAACAAAAGTTGTCAGGAGAAATAGCACAACCCTAATATATAACTAAAAACACACGAATTCAGTCACGTTTGAATCCAAAATATAAACTGTGGCTTATATAGCAACCAAGATCCTGAACTTTTTATCATGTTGAAACAAGATAAAATCTGATAATACGCTTGCTTATACTCATTTCCAATATGCTGACAAACATGTGTAAACATACTCAATCTAGCCAGTAAGATTCCTTACTCTTCGCTAAGCGGGTGATTTACTTTAAATAAAACTCAACTTGCAAAAAAACCTGAGGATATGGAATGTGAGTATTTTTCCCGGTTTTAGTGAGTAAAAATCTATAAGAAAGAGCAGAGTCAATTTACTGAGAAAATTAAGAAGTACATTCGCATCTTTAATAATTTGAAAATATGTACTCCAGCCTTGCCTTCATTTTTTAGTAAGCAATTAAATTTTAATGATACTATTATAATTACTATATTTACATACACGACGCTTGTACTGTTCCTTAAGGAAAGACATGAATACAACTGTATTGTTCTTACAGTAATCTGGATTTATTTATTCAAATTTATGTAACTACATATTTATTTTATAAAAAGTGTGACATACACGATAATAAAAGCTTATTTACAATATTTTCATTTCAAGATTTGATATTTACTAAATTTATGATAAGGTACTAAATATTAACTTCAAGGACGCTGACGTTCCATGCAGTTCAAGACGCATAGAATCAGTTTTAATTGGTGAATTAGTTTTTCGCTACTCACAACTTGTGAAAGATATATTTTAAATACTATTAAGATTAGTTAACGAGTAAGTTGTAATTATATTTAAAAATTCTTAGTAATTTTATTTAGTAATATGATGATAACTACTTATATTACATCTACATAAACGACTTTAAATCATAACGGGTGTTCAGAAACATTCGAAGTCAAGTGGGCTCTGAACAAAAAATCGTATATCTTTTACTTAAGTATCTGATTTGTAATAATTATTAAATGTCAACTGTTGTCTGTCAAAAATCAACCTATCTCAGACATGACTTCATATTTTCAAGGACTACTTTGACTTCGAATATTTCTGAACACCCGTTACAAGGGATATTTGAAATGTTTTCGGTCTTACCGACATAAAGCAGTTGTAGAAAAAAATTTCTTTCGCTGTCCGATAGATGGCATCGACATATGTAAACTGTCAAAATTGCAAGGCATACTGGTCATTACTTTATCTATGGTACGCTTCTGAAGTTGTCAGTTCACATTGTCGTTCCACAATGGAGAAACTTGAGTATCGTGCAGTGATAAAATTCCTTTATTTGAAATAGAAAAATATCCAGGAAATTAAATATAAGTTAGACTCTGTATACAGTGAAGCCTCCCCTTCATTAACAACGATAAACCATTGGGTGGCCGAGTACAAATGTGGTCGTACGAGTATTTTAGACCAGAAACGTTCCGGGCGCCCGAAAACTGCTACAATTGACGAAATGGTCGATTTAGTGTGGGTATCAAACTGTGATGGAAGATCATCGATTGACTGTTATGGATATAGGCAAAGCTTGCCGGTTCCTAAAATTTTACATCAAGATTTAGCGATGAGAAAATTATCAGCGTGACGAGTGTCGCGTTTGTTAACGATTGGCTAAAAGCGCATATGGACGGATATGTCGGGCGAGTGTCTTAACCTATATCAAAAAAGTCCGGCGAAATTTTTACGGCGATTGATAACCGTCAATGAAATCTGGATACATCACCATACGCCCGAGACCAAACAGCAGTCAATGCAGGGATTGCGGTGGAAGAATCAACTCCGAAGAAGGCAAAGGTCGTTCTCTCTGCAGGGAAAGTGACGGCAACAATTTTTTGGATTAGCCGAGGAATAATTCTTGTCGACTACTCTGCAAAGGGTTCAATAGTCAACAGACAATACTACGCTGCATTGACAGATAAATTGAAGGCCACGATTATGAAAAACGTCCACATTTGGCAAAAAGGAAAATCCTGTTTCACCAGGATAATGCTCGGGCACACATATGCTAGCTCTCGGCGACATTTACCTCTTCCCTAATTTGGAAAAATATCTCGGTGGAAAAAAATATGGGTCAAATGCTGATGTTGAAGACGCTGTAAATCAGTATTTTTTAGGTTTGGATAATCGACTTTTTTCTGACAGTTTGAAAAGATGGGAAAAACGTTGGACCAAATGCTTCGAGTTGCAGGGCGATTACGTCGCAAAATAAATTTTGTTTTGCTTCGAAATATGTGTTTTCACTAAAAAGGTCGGAAACATTTCAGATATCCCTCGAATTATGAAATATGTATAACTATTTCCAAAAGGACGTAAAATCTTGTTACTTTTGGCATTAATTTTTTGATTTATTCACTGCCTCCGCAACGGTGTACATCAATTCACTTTTGGAAAAAGCAAGAAGTCGAGATTGTAATGTGGGTGTGAGGTAGCGAGTTGCATCAAGAAATTGTTAAAAACTTCATTATATTGGCGCAGGATATCATTGTTTCGAGCATCGTCCAGGAATAAATGATGGTGTATTGATTCTTTAATAGAATCGTCTCTGCATTCCCTTAATTTCAAGCTCATAACTGTAAATACATATTTGATCACAGTCAGTGATCGCTATGGCAAACCAAAACCAAACCCTGTTAGTCGAGAATTTGACAACGTCAACTGAATCTAGTTACGTCCAAATCAGCTTGTTTTCTATCCATGTCAGAGGTAAAGAGAATTCATATGTATTGATTTGATGCCCAAGTTTGTAGCGTTTTTATTGGCACCCAAATTGATTAATTTTTTAACAAACAAAATACACGAACTAATCAAGAATATATTCTGCTCTACTGTTACCTCTCAAGTGTTTCACAATTTTTTGATACCACGTCTAAAGATGACGGGTGCTTTGGAAGTGAAGAAGTCGCCAAGCCAAATTTGAAGCGTGACAAAATTATTAAAGGAGATTTTTCGAAGATTGTTTGATGATGAGCTAAAGAGATGGATATGGCCTCAAGTTAATGGAGTTGTTGACAGGAAATCTCAGCAGAGATGATTAAATTCGTCGGAAGCAATTCATCGTAGCGACGCCTTGTTTGTCACCCTGAATTCACAACATTAGATTTCACAGATGAGTATAAGCTTTTGTTCGGGAAATCCATTATAGTGACCAATTCCAGAGTTGACCGGCAAGGATCATCATTAATTAAATCGTGACGGTTTTCATCAAAGTTCAATGGTTTCTGAACACTGAAAATCGTTTATGTTATAATGGCCCTACTTTAATTGAGAAAACAATTTCTGTGCTGTATTTTGTCTAATTTCGCTTGCGACAGAAACGTTCTAACGGCTTCTGGTGCAACTTCTCTGTTGAACTCGTACAAAAAGATACGTCAGAAATGCTCGTTTTTCTTTATACTTATTAATACGAGGGAAACACTGAAAAAATCTAGAATTTGTTGTTTGTATTTGATAGCTACTTTCAAATGTTTTGCGAGTCGATTGCTCGTTCTAAAATTCTTTAATTATAATATAAATATTTTGTGTTTACTCCAGAATGAATGTGACTAGAGCACATTTCCGGGCTATGATTTTTTGATTTGAAATCATCTGTAACGCCTAAACAATGTAAAGATCAGCCTAGATATGCATTTGGCGAAGAAGCCCCATTTAAGGCAATAATTTATAATTGGTACAACGAATTCAAAAGACATGAGTTTTTCATAGTGATGAATTTCGTGAAGGACGCTCAAGAATTGCTATTACTGGTTAGAATATTTCCGCTGTTCGAGCAATGCTTGAGGAAGATAGACGGACATCATATGAATTTATTCGGGTTAAATCAAAACATTTTACAATAACAGTTACACGTGACGAGCCTTTGTTGTCGATGGATTCCACATCGTCGCATAAAACAAAACTACTTACTGAGTATATGGATGCCCTAAACGTTACCACCATGGACCCTCTACTATACAGTCCTGACCTAGCACCGTGTGATTTCTTTTTATTTCCAAAAACTAAAGATAAAATTCGTGGAATCAGTTTCACATCATTAGCTAAAGCAGTGGAACACTACAAAAACCTGGTTTCTGAAGTGTCTCAGGAAGAGTAGCATCATTGTTTTACAGACTGGTTTCATCGAATGCAAAAATGTATTGATGTTAAAGGGGAATATTTTGAAAAACAAATAAAATCATTTAATTTCTTTTGAAACTGATCCCTGTTTAATTTTCTAAAACTTTTCAATATTTCCCTCGTATAATCTTTACGCAAATTAAAAAAAAACTATACAATTAAACAGTAATACATATATTAAAATATTTAAATAATTTTGATATATGCCTAGCATTTCTTTTACGAAGCACTCTCATTCTAGCTAGTAAGAATGCTACGAACTTATGCATCAACCTGATAATTAAAAATAATAATAGAATTCTCAAGAACTATAACAATAATATAACAATTTACTAGAGATACACCATAAAGTTTTATATTTCTAACCCAAGTAAATTATACTCGTAACTGTAAATATTCATCTATTGTATAGAAACAGCAATATTTTTTTATCGACATTTTAAATTTGTTAAATATCCTTTCTTCCTTTATTGCGAATGGCAGTTTATTAAATAATAATACTCCAAGTGCGTAAGGGTCAGAATTTCCAGCGATATCTATACACTTTTGCTTAACGACAGAGGTACTCCAGAAATAAGAAAGAGCAGTTCTAATAATTCAAAAATAGATATTTGGTGTCTAGTCCAATCCAGATGTTTTTACATCTAATATATAAAATATATATTTATACAGGGTAAGGCAAATGTGTGGGTACACCAGATTTCTGGCAAAATTATATATTCTTTTAAAAAACAACCTTAATAAAAGGTTTTGTGGTATTTCTACTCTACTCCATCACATACTTTGTTTTCTACAAATTTCACTTGTTTTTAGATATAGCGTCAACGGTAGTTTTTTAAATGGATCACCCTGTATATTTTAACATTTTTGGATAGACGCATTTTCAAGAATTACAATGATATACGGTTTATATCTTATAACATATTGGAAAAGGTTAGCAACAAGAAAATATTGAAAACAAGACACTTAATTCATAATAAATGTTCAAACTGATTACCTTCTGCAGCCTGACAGTATCGTAGTCTATCAACGAAGGACCTTAATGACTTCTTAATCACGTCTTGTGCTATCTCTTGAAAGGCCGTCCTAATTCGATCTGCCAACTGCCAACATTAGGTTTCAAATGCCCCCAAAGGGAAAAGTTCAAATTCTCCCTAAAAATGAAAGGTCCGATTATGTATCTTCCGATTAAACCTGCCCATAAATTTAATTTTTGAGGATATTTTGTGTAATTTTCTTCGATCCAATGAGGATTCCGATCGCTGCAGTAGCGACAGTTATGTGGATTTACATGTCCATGTAGGAAAAATGTCGCTACGTCGGAGAATAAAATGTTATTGATAAAGTTAAGATTACGATCAATCATATTCATCATTTCTTCACAAAACTGCATCCTTCTATTGGGATCATCTTCATTTAATTCTTGTACTAAATGTACTTTATACGGATGAAACTTATTTTTCGACAATATCCTCTTTACCAATCTCTCGCTAATATCGTGATATATAGACAGTTTTGATAGTAATGTTTGGTTCTTCTTGAAGATTAATAATAATATCCAATGAATTATCATCATTTGTAGCAGTTCTACGTCGACCGGTTTTTGGTAAATTTTTAACACTTCCCGTTACATTAAACTTTGGCAACACCCTTGACACTGTTGATTTTGAAATATTTCTTTCAGGGAATGTGTAGAGATCTCTGCCTGTCACCAAAACTAACCATCATTAACAAAGTAATTCTTTTACGTTCTGTTAGTTCGCCCATAATGAACGTCTATTTTTGTTGAATGGAAACTATCTGACCACTATTGAGTATGACTGTCAATAATACTAAATAATTCAAATACTTTTAATTTTGCTTAAAAGGTTTGCATGGCAACATAAAAATACGAATATTTTTTATCAGATGTATTTGACAAAAAGATGTTTATAGCCAACGTTTTTTTTAATATTTCAAGTCACACACCAACCAAACCGTATATCATTGTAATTCTTGAAAATGTGTGTATCAAAAAATGTTAAAATAGATAGGCTGATCCATTTAAAAAAACTACTGGTGACGCCATATCTCGAAACAAGTGAAAGTTGTAGAAAATCAAAGTATGTGATAAAAATGCTACAAAAACTTTTGTTAAGGTTATTTTTTAATAGAACACATAATTTTGCCAGAAATCTGGTGTCCCCCACATATTTGCCTGACCCTGTATATTCCTCCTATACAGCTCCTATTTAACAAATTCCAATTGCGATGAAACTTTGATATATTATTGTTTAGGTGCTGGCGATGGGTTTTGTAAAACAAAAGTATAACCAAACAACAAAAAATTCTTTGAATCAAAATCAATCGCTTGAAGTGTGCGGTACATACGTTCTGACGTTTTCACGAAATAATATAACGGACTATTAATTTAATAATGTGCTTTGACATTGTCACGAAGAGACAGAACGAGTTGCTGAGAAATTTTATACTTATTGAGGAGACTAAGCTGACTACTAATCTGCAATGCAAATTTCAAGGAAATCTCCAAAGATGCCAGTTCGGTAGGGTTAATTTTTGAAGTGTGAACCAAACTGTTATGAAAAAAGGCTTAATATCAACATCCGTGCGGGTTTCATTAACTGATAAAGCACCAGCCGGAGAGTAGACGCTATAACCACAGAATAACAGAAAGGACATAGTTGTCGGCACCGTTGATCTTTTGATATCTCGTATCAATAACCTTGATCAGTAGCTGGACCAATTACGACATTATTCGCCATTTTGAAAATCAGTGTCGGGCCCAGCGCGTAAATTTAAAAACTAGCGTATACATAAATATATATAATTATTGAAAAGTTATCAAAATACCACCGTAACGATATTAATTTATTATTTAGCGTTAATTATATCACTTAAAACACAGATAAAATAATAAACACGTAACAAAAAACCGAACAACAATAAAAAAAAATAAAATAAACAACTGACTTAACCTTCGTTCTTAGTCAAATACACTGGTTTTCAAAATGGCAATTTTTCGATTCTGCGCAAAAAAAAAAAAGGAAAAAACAAAAAGTCAAGTAAAGTTTTCTCATGGGAATTATTGTTACTAAGACTTAGTTGAGTTAATTTCGTATTATTTTGAGAAGGTTATGTAATAAATCAAGATTATTGCTGGTCAAATAATGATTCACTGACATTTGTAATGTCTTTGATATTTGATTACATTGACAATTCATAATATTTGTCAACTGATCTCTTCAGAAAGATGCTGACCTTAGAGGAGCGCATTTACTTCATCCAGTGTTATGGTATTGGAAGGTGTCCTATAAATACGCAATTGATATTTTCCATCGGAGATTCCCAGGTTCGGTAAATACTTTAAGAAAGTCGGTACGCTTATTTGATCTTTATGGTGATGTAAAAGATGTGAAAAAACAAAAAGGGCTTATGACGAAAGTGATGTTGCAACAATTTTAGTAAAAGAATCGCTTCGCAATAATTCTCGTCTTTCTTTGAAAGCAAGAGCGAATCATAATGGTGATAGGATTTTTAACATCAATTTCAATTTCTTTCTTACTTTGTTTCTTGATTTCATGCATATATGCGAAACACTTAACAAAAAAGTATCAGCAATTAATTGCTACGCACACCGTTTTATCAAAGCAACAAAATAATTAAAAATTAAAACACACGCAAGAAGAGGAAATCCAATAACATAGCAGATCTCGAATAATGGATTTCACGGTGCGTCCCGAGCAGCGATCACCACATGGTGGGACATGGGAAATTAGAGATATGAGAATATCTTCAAACTCTTTCAATATCAATATTACCATATCTTTAATTCGCGACCAGTTGCTCAATAAAATTCGTAAAAAATAATAAATAAAATACTATTTTAGTCAATTAAATATATTTAATTCTCCGTTATATTTGCGTATTTGCGAGGTATTCATGGTGAATAAAACAATAAATTTACTCTTTTGTTTATGGTAAATGATAAAAGTGCATTATCTACTTCCTGTTTGTTGTATTACCACGTCTATGTCATAGTTTCCACTATCATATACTCATAAATTCAAGAAATCTTTTGTAATTTTTAATACACTGCGTAAACAAAATTCTGTAACATCCGAACTATTAATAACACTTTTATACCTACATAATTAAGTGGAAAACAAAAGCTCTTCAAATATTTCATTAATTATTTATAACTGTAAGTTTACAGTGATCTATCTAGAAAAAATGACACATAATCCTTCTCTAGTCCTTTCCATCTCGTGAATATTGTAACAATCTTATGATTAAGCTCGGTCTAATCTTAAATGCAACGAGTGAATACATAAGCAAGTAATACATTTAAAAAAAGCCATTCTCTTCATCTCAACCTCAGCTTTCTGTAGTTAAATTCCTGTTTTGATGAGTCTCTTTTCTAGTAAAATTTTAAATATATAAGCGAGGTATAAGCCATCACTTATTTAAATCCTTACAGAACTTCTTATTAAGATTCATCAAAATGAATAGAAGCTTTACCACATATTGATTTTGGATCTGCATGGAAAATATTAATAAATGAACCCTCATATTTATTGTAGATATTTACTAGAACGATTTTAGTGAGTTTCAAATTTAAAAATATCTAATTAATATAACGTTTTAATATACGGAGTATCCTTGAAATTAAAAGACAATGTATTAAAAATAGAAAGAATTATATAGAATATAGAATTCAAAATATTTTTCTAGAATTCCCTCTCATAAGCGAGAAAAATATTACGAAGATATTTAAAAAAAATTTGTCACGCGAGTGTGTGAGTATATCATAAATACTATCGGAGACAATATCTTAAAGCTGACGGACAATAAAAAAAAATAATTTTAGTTATTGTCGATTTCGCTTTCAATTTTTAACAGCTGACTTTTCTCGAACACTTAGCAGACAAAGCAGTCTAAACAATGCTATCTCTTCAGGTGTCTTTATGAATATAAACATTGCAGCGTGTAAATTCTATAGCCATATTTTTTATGCATTATGAATTCATATTAATATTTTATGTTTTTTTTACTTCTCTTAACAAAAACAAACATTCACGTAATACACATAAAATGCACGTCGTATTAGACATGAGGCACCCTTTCATCGGGTTCGTGGCAATTATTCACGGAAGACGAACATTTTGAATAAATAAAAGTGAAATCTCACATGAAATCATCTGAGATTTCCACCAGTTTCGCCTATTTACGAATCAATTCTTTTAAGTAACAAATTAAATACAGAATGAGTTTACAGCTGATATATTCGTAGGTAATCGTATTAAGGTTATTGAACCCTAAGTAAACAAAGTTGCTCCATTGTCGAGGTTTTATAACATCGATAATTCTGTGAACAATGTTATACCTTAGAGCTTCTATAAACATAAACATGTCAGCGTTATGTTTGTGTGTAAATTCCATCGAGATTTTTTTTATAGACTTCTCATCCATAAGTGGCACATTATTTTATTTTTAGGGTTTTTAATCTCACAATATTTTGAATTTATATCGTATATAATTGCATCTTTCCATTTTCCATACGTTGTTTCTTTATTTAAAGAATGTGTAATATGTAATTCTTAAATTCTATAAATTCGAAAGAAAGACAACTTCTGTCACTCTCCGTAGAATATTATTTTCACTATTATTTATTGCAAAGACTGTTCAATCAGTCAAGTTGTATATTTCGATTTTATTTCGTTTAAACTGGCACTACTGTTAGAAGATGACTTACCCACAAGTTATATAACACTAAGTGCATCGAGTAGACTTCAATGTTTCTTATGCACTTAACCGAAAAACGCAGGAATATGACGAGTTTGATTATATTAGATTTTTAATCACCATTTTAAACGTTAAATAAGTGCTCAAGAATGTCAATAGAATGGTTTCTGTATTTAAAGAAAACTCCATCGCTTAGGACCACTGAGTACTGGTATTAGCAATTTAAATAATTCCTTTTCTCTACCTCGTGCTGGTCGTCCGGTGGAGATTACGATTGATGAAAATGTGTCTGCTGTTTTTAAAGCTATTAAAGTAGATCGACAAATTACACGTCGACAATTATAGAAACAATCAAATATTTTTGCATCTATCGTAAGAGTTGTCAACGATCACCTGCGAATTTGGAAGTTTTGCACATTATGCGTACCTCATTCGTTAACCGAAGATCAGAGATAGTTTTGAATGGTGCTACACTAAGCCAATTTCAATTTTGCGAATTAAAGTAGATCTATTATTACAAGTGATAAGACATAGATTTATTATTATGTCCCTACAAAGTCGCAAAGTAGAGTTTGGATAGTTGAAGATGGGAACCGTTCAGTTCAAGTAAGAAAATTTAAATGGGTAGAGAAGAGAATGTTAGTTGTTTTCTTTGGAATGAAAGGACTGATAAAAATAGTGATGCTCGAAAATTTATTAAAAGGATTACGTCGAAGTGATATATAGAGACATGGTTTCACCTAGTTTTAGAAACCTTTGTTAATTAATGAATGCCTAAAGTCCAGGATAAACTAGTGGTATCTCCATCACGACAATGCAGCAGCACATAGAACTCGACCTATTGCAGACTATTTTAAGCAAATTGATATAAACGTTTAATTCACCATATAGTTCTGACCTTGTGCGATGTGATTTACTTCTTTGTGTGAAATGCAGCGGAACGGACACAAATTTACGACGGGTAAAGCGCTGTTCGGAGCTTTTGAATTGTTTGAAATACTGAAAAACTTTAAGATCCTAGATAAGTTGGTAAACCTGGTTAAAGTGACGTTGAAGAGAACAACATGCGCAGTAAAAGTAAATGGAGAAACATCAGCAGCATTTCAAGTATAAAGATGGTTAAGGCAGGGGGATCCGCTGTCGAATAATCGATAATCCCCTGTCTTGGTGCTGGATTGGAATATAAGAGTTGCATTAGGAATAAAACCGTTCTCGTTACCAGCGTTCACTATTATCATCCTCTGTCCTTTTCCTATAGGTTCCTTTAACCCCTCAGAGGAAGTATTCTCGTTCCAACTTTTGACTATTGTATGCGAGGCATGGATGTACGTTTCGTCCATATAAACGATAGGTCTTCCCTCTTGGCGAAACCTTCTGATGTCTCGCAAATAATTTGTTCTCTGGAACCTAATTTCCTGGCGCTCCATCAATACTTTTCTGTTGGATTTTGTTTTCCTCCACCGAAAACCAATACCCTGCACAATTTTACGCAAACTCTCCCGACCTCCGTTAAAGCCGCTCACATCTTTGAACTTGGGTAAAATACTTTTCAGTGTAGGCACAGTCCTCTCAGTTACATGAAAATTTAAAATCTCGCGTTTCAGAATCGCCTTATCGGCGTCGTCAATCCCAGTTATTCGCTTAGGAGTATTTATGTGCTTCCTTGGAGAACGATATCTATGACATTCACCACTGTCTATTTTCTTTTTTTCACTGACAATTCTATAAATTGTCGCCATTGACACTCCCGTAGCCTTCGCAGCTTCCGATCTTATAGTCGAGACATTTTCTTCTGGAAAACGCTCACTTAAATAGCTAATAACATTAGCAACAATTTCACGACTTTGTGCATTAATGGCACGTCCGCCTAAATGAATAGATGTTCGTTGCATTTTGATTGGCAGTATACTTTTATTGCACTAAACCTACACTTATACATACATACACGTACTTATATATGGCACTGAGCTGTTATTAGTGAGCAACCAATATCAGACCGGCAATTAGGCTTATCTAGCTTTACGCCCGCCCCTTTTATCAGCGCGCCAATACGATGCGAGCTGCTCTATACGTTTTGCTACCGCGCAACTATCACGAGGTTTTGGTCGTGGTGTACATAGTACGCAATCGTTTGTTCAAGCAGCAAGTGGAATGGGTCTTCAGATGAATGAGAAAAAATGTACATGCAGATTAAAGGTAGTTCGAAGAGTGTGTTAAAAGACAGAATGCAATGGTGAGGTGTTTTGATATTTTCAGAGGCAGAAACCTCCATGTATGCGGGTATTGATAGATAATAAATGTAACGAGACGATAGAAAAAGATTTAAGCAGCAAGTAATACATGTGCAGGAGGATTGAATAATATACTTAAATCGAAAGAATTATCAAAGAAAACATAAATAAGATTATATAAATCAGTACTGAGACCAATTCTGACGAATGATTGCGAATTATAGGTAATGAATAGTACAAGAAAAAATTGAGCTCTGAGAGAAAAGGTTACTAAGGAGGATATATGGTGGGAATAGGACAGAGGAAGGATGAGAGAGACGAACGAATGAAGAAATCCGCATTTTATATGGAGAAGCTCCCAAAATTTCATTATGGGAGAAAACTGTGCCGATTCTAGGAGGCCGATCATCTTGAAAGATTAGAAGACGAGAGGCTTATCAAGAATATAGGATGGAAAGAGCCAAGAAGAAAGAGAATGAGCGAAGTACCAAAGAAATCAAAAATAAGATTATATTAATCAGTACTGAGATCAATTCTGACGTATGACTGCGAATTATGGATAATGAATTGTACAAGAAAAATTTGGGCTCTGGGAGAAAAGGTTACTAATGAAGATATACGGCGGGAAGAGGACACAGGAAGGATGAGAGAGGCGAACGAAGAAATCCGCATTTTATATGGAGAAGCGTCTATAACGAAATTGTTGAAGCTTCTCCATAAAAAATGTGCCGATTTTAGCAGGTCGGTCATCTTGAAAGATTAGAAGACGAAAGGCTTATCAAGAATATAGAATGGAAAGAGATAAAAAGGAAGAGAAGGAGGGGTAGACCAAGGAAAAAATGGAGAGATGCTGGTATGGAAGATGTGGCATGCAAGGGACTCGGAAATTGGAGAGTGCTCGCAACGGATAGGAAGACATGGAACGATTTTACTAAGCAATGGGCCTGGAATTCATTGTCAAAAAGGAAAAATACAACAGAACTTATGCAGTAGTCATCGTATTAGCGAAAAAATGTGACCATAAAATGTGTATTGTATTAATATTCTTCAAAGTATTGAATAAATTAATACTTCTTGATCCAACATCATTATCGTAAACAAACTGACATGAATTAATACACATTAATAAAATAACTGTACAAAACTGTTTTGCTAGAATATATGTAATTGTGGTATAGTAACATAAATCATAATTTAACACTTCTCTATTCAAATCTCAAAAACGTATTGTCTACCAAGATTTCAATCACAAAAGATTGTAAAAGTTGTTGACAAGTATTTATTCACTAAATAGCAATAAAGATACTGATAAACGTTACATTCGAATGTGAAAGTATATATCTAATTTCGAGTAGAGATCGATAAGCTCATTTAATGGACATAGTACAGTAGTTTCAAAAGCAATGATTTTGTATTAAAATTTCAACAGTTTATTTTTTATAGTGATGGACATGAACGGTGAAACATTCAAACTTAACACATTATAGGTGTACATATAGCGTTTTATAGCTAATTATTTTATCTTACTTTTTTCTTTTTTTTTTTTTTTTTTATTTAAGTTAACTGTGTATTGGATATATTTTTGTTTGTTTGTTTTTGTAAATTTATTCATGTACGATACCTTTTGTTTGTGCGTATATTTGGCTTTGCTGTTGGGCGCTTAATAAACTATTATTATTATTATTATTATTATTATTATTATTATTATTATTATTGAAGAATGTTGATAGTTTAGATTAATTTTATCCAGAAGATAAGCAAATTTGTTTTTGAAAATTTTTAACTTAAATTTCATCATGTACAGTATATTCCTTATTAGTAACTAACACCTGTTACATAATTCATTATTGTAGCATTAATTTTGTAAGACATTTTCAATTTTCCGAATAGAAAATTAATGTCCACTTTAAACCAAGACTGATTTATCTTCTTCTAACAAATATTATTGCTAAAAATATTACTTATTTTTATTGCGATTGATATTTAAGGCTTAAAGAAATTTATCTATAAGTTTCTACGTCACAAAAATTTATAAATATTAAATTTTAGTTTCAATGACTATTTCCAGCCACAGATTTATAAGCGGAAATGATTAAGTTTAGTATTCAAATTATTTAATACGAAATTTAATATACAAAGATAATAAACGCCCTCAATCACCAGTTGAAATAATATTTCATTTGTTACAAATCAACTTAGAGAAAACTTCACCCCTTTAAAAGCTGTAAAAACTATTTGAACTCTTTTTTCATTTTGTTAACAGAGGCATTGAAATGCTGCCAAATAATTTGTTAAAGGTTATTGACAGTGATGGAAATTTATTGAATAAATTATTTTATTTATTAATTATTTCTTATTTACTTTATATAGAGTCGTATCTAGACTCCACAATAATCCAAACAATAATTAATACGATAGATATTATAAAAGGGTATCTATTTATCCGATTTAAACAAATAGCGATTAAAGACTGTTTATCGAAATATTCTCCACGAAGATTAATACACTCTTAAATGCGCTCGAGCCAACTCTGGAAGGAGTTATTCCACTCGTTTATTGGTACAGTCAAAATTGCGTTTTTGAAGGCATTGTCTGCTCCTTCTGGCGACTGAAACCTTTAACCACGCGTCCGTCGTTGATTTTCGGAAAGGTAAAGAAATCGTTGGGACTTAGGTCGGGACTGTATGGAGGATAGTCTAACAATTCGATGTTTTATTACGTTAAAAAATCAATTGTCTTGTGAGCTGTGTCCGAACTCGAATTATTTTGATGGAGGATGATCATCGTTCTGGGTTGGTTTCTCAGAGCTCAGCGATGATTTGCGGTAAACAAACGGTTGTATACCAATCGGCGGTAACAGTTCTTTGATCTTGTAGAGAAAATATTGCTACATGACCTGATTTCGAGACAAATGTCGCGACCATCTTTTGTCAGATTTTCTTCAGCTTAGAACACCCAAATAGACGACTGGCGTTTATTTCTAGCTCGTATGAGTAAGTCCAAGATTTATCACCACTCACGATGTTTTACACGTTTTTAGAGACTCCTGTGTTGAAGCGGTATAGTTTTTTGACACCAATTCACCCTATCTGTTTTCTGTCCTTCAGTCAACAGTTGTGGTATCTAGCGGAAAACTATTATTTTACACACAATTTATGCAATTTTTTTTGAATTGAAGTCTTTGAAATCCCCAATGATGCCTCAATTGCTGAATGAGGCCTGGCATTGTCACGAAGAAGAATCACACTTTTGACAGATTTCGTCTTCCTTTTTCGTCACAAGGCCAGCTTTGCTGCATTCGGAAGCTCGCAATACTATTCCACATTAATTGCTGCCACGCTGCCAAAACTTTTCTAGCTGACAACCTAGTCTTCGCTTTCTCCGGAGCTCTTTCATCCCTCCTACTCCACTCCATACTCGCCTGCTTTGACTCGGCAGTATAATGATGCACCTAAGTTGCGTCGCACGTTATGATTCGATTCAAAAGCACCTCGCCCTCTTGTCGGAATCAATTCAACAGACACTGACAAACCTCTAGCTGATGCAGTTTCTTTTCATCCGACACCAGGCGCGGAATCCATCTTGCAGATATCTTGTGGAATCCTAAGTCCAGTGTCACGATGTGCTGAGCGCTCCTGTAACTAATGCTAAGTTCCTCGGAAATATTCCAGAGCGTTATGCGTCTGTCATCCTCCATGAGTTGTTGAACCGCCTCGATATTGGTTTCGGTCGCGTTTGTCCTAGGGTGGCGATTGTGGCTCTGGTTCTCAACGTTATCACGCCCTTCAGAAAATTTCTCGTGCCATGTAAAAACACAGGTTCGTGACTGAACTGTACTTGTAATCTCAGCAAAATTCCGTTAGTTTCACTCTCCTTGGTCAAAAACTTAATAATTATCCGTTGCTCCACAGAAACCTATTTTGTTGCTCACTAATGGTTTCGATAATACTAAGGTCACCTGAGAGAATTCGAGTCGTTACTATCCCCTCCCTAAACTCCCACTTTAGCTAAAAATCAACCCATCCCGGGTCAGCGGCCTCTATGAAATTTAAAAAGAATCAGTCCCGTTTAAATTTGATATACCTTCGTATAACTCGTATATAATTTTCGTGAGATAATTTACTACGACGTTCGATGTAAAATTTAGTCAACAATAGTGTATCAATCAACTCACTTCGCTTTTTTTGCGATGAAGGATCGTCTAAAACCACTGTATATCAGCAGTATAGTGAATTCAATAGTGGCCTTCGTTCGCTTAGGGACGAATTTAAAGAATGCTGTGTCCGAATTGATCATGCAAAATCGTCGTGTGACATACCATGAGGTTAAGGCATCCCTGGGCATTAGTATGATAAGCATACATAAGACATTGCATGTACATTTAGCCGGGGAAAAGATTTGTCCGCGTTGGCACCCGCATAATTTGACAATTGCTCAAAAAAGGCTCGGGTCGATTGGTGCAAGGAAAAGCTCAAAAAATACAACTGTAGTGCGCCAAAAAAACATGTGTAACATCTACACAGGTAGCGAATCCTTGAAGTATGAACTCGAAAGTAAACAACAGTTGACGGTGTGGGTATTCCAAGATGAGTCGAACCCAACAGAAGTTGTTCACGAAAGAAGCCCTTCAAAGAAAATGATCGTCTATTGTTTTTAAGGAAAAAATAAACATGTAGCTACAGTGCCAACTAGAAGATTGTATAACGGTCAATTTGCCAGTATGGTACACAACTATTTATTTGCAAGAAATCGTTAGAGAAATATGAAATAACAACCAGCGACTCAAGATCATTCTTCACCATTTCCTCACCACAATACGAGCTCCCACACATTGGCACAAACAACTTAATCAAAACATAGAATTGGTGGATAATCTACTGTAGAGCCCAAATTTGTCACCTATTTATTACTTTTTGATCCTGTAAGTGAAGGATAAACTACGTGGTCAACGATATTTGCGGCCAAAAGATGTGGTTGATGCGTTCAAAATTAATGTTTTGAAGATATATCAATCGAAGCGGTGATGATTGATGGTGACGAAATCGACCGTGATGGTGGTGGAATCAACATATTAATCGTGCTAGTTAAAGTTAACAAATGAGTATCATTGCATAAAATTAGATAGAAAAAAACAAACTTTAGAACATCCTCTATGTGCTTCTGTCTTTCCTTAACTATAAATATTACTAAACCTGGACAAATGAAAGGATGTAGGACACGACATTATTATATTTGAATTGTATAGATGTAACAATTTGGATATATGTGTGTCTTTTCCTACAAATGAAATTTCCTTAAGATATTGCTCTATTGTACTGTCATATATTCATACACCGACTCGTAATTTAGGTCACAATAGAACTATTACATTCAGATTACGTGTTCGAATATTGATATATCGCAACACAGAAGCAGCAATCAATTTAAAAGCGGTATTTTACAGAAACTTTATTTGTGGGAAAAATATATATTTGTTTGGATTGTTACATGTACAACAGGTAACATACCATAATGTTGTTTTCCTTTTGCTTTGTCCTGGTTTAAATATCACTAATACAGCCAAATCTAAACAAAAATTCATTTGAATTGCACAATATTTTTACATGACCAATGCTCCATACGTTTTTTTTTACAACTTGCGTCACTAATAACACTATTCGAATAGAAATTGCATTCTTCATCAAATTTACTAGCGTGAAATCTTACAAAATTTCATTTCTTGTTAATATTAGGGCTTCACACTTTTTTTGCACAACAGGAAATCAATTAAAAACTTTAACTCGGTTATTAAAACTGTTATGGAATAGGATGGCATTGAATAAATTTTCTTTTAATAAACCCAAACAAACACATTTTTGCATAAAAACTGTTTCACACATAATTTTTGTATTTATACCATGGATATTATCGTAGCACATCATTTGAAATTTATGGTACATATCAGACATAAGGCGGCAAGTCTGGTAAATTTCAAACCAAAACAACAAAAACCAATTTCTCTCCGGCACGGTAGATACGCGCTCTGTTTACAATATCATACATAAATCAATTGATCAACGGTTGACAGATATGTCGGCTAGAACAAAGTAACTTTCAAGGAATTCACGGACAACTGTCTAAAAAATATACATAAATTTGATGAATTGAATACAATCTAAACGAAAACGCCTTATCTTTTACCAAACTAAATGTTACTTCTCTTATCAATAACACTTATAGCTTATTTCAATACATTTTATACATACATATGGGCAGTATTATTCGTGTAATTTACCCCAAAAACAGTCCATAATACATTCAGATAGTTTTTTATAAAATTTCTATTAAATAGAGAATTCTATTAAATAGAGAAGATATTTTTGTATTGTATATGCTAATTATGCAAATATGAGAGCTATTTTAGTAAATTAGTTTCTAATCACTTTACGTACGTCTTAAATTTTGATTTAAATATTAATTATTTTCTTCGTTGACTTTAAGTTCAAATAAGTTCCAATAGAACATTGCTAATCGCATAATATCAGTAATCTTTATTATCCAACAGGTCGAGGGCTAATTACAGCATAATATTCACAAGTTAGGTGTATATAATATAAAAGGCGAAAAGAATAAATAATTGAAATAAAAAGAGTCTCAAAATTAGCAAAGAAAAAAAATTAATTTAAATAAAATTAAAAATATACAATTATTAAGAAAATTAAAAATCCTGATCATCTATAATACATAAAAATTAATGTGAGTCTGTTGGTTCCGTATAGACTCCAAAAAGTTTTTTTCCTTGAGTGAAAGAGATTGAATAATTTTATACTTATCGAAAAGGCTAAGCCTTGCTGTTCAAATTTCGGAGAACCCTCCGGGGATGCCAGTTCAGTAGGGTGAACTCTTCGAAGTATGAATCAACCAATTATGAAAAAAGGTCTTAAATGTCAACATTCGAGCAGGTTTAATTAACCTACAAAATACCAGCCGTAGAGCATGCTGGACGCTATAATGCACCAACTACTGATAAAGTGGCCATTGTTATGGTGGGACATTTTAATAGAATAATACGTGTGACATTATAATTCATCGATGGAATCACATGATTCAACGTGTTGCAGAAACACAGAGATCCTACGATGCCTTACAGTATCCAATAATTTTTTTGGGAGGGCATGACGGAGACCGCTTCAATATAATGCAAACGAATTCAATTACAGGCTAGTGTAATTACTTGTATTAACATGCATTCGATGACAGAATTTTGTCGTTTATATTTCTGAACATAAATTTCAATTTCTTTCTTATCACTTACTTTGTTTCTTTATTTAGTACATATAGGCGAAACACTTAACAAAAAAGTATCAGCAATTAATTATTAGGCGTTCGTCTTGCTTTTTCAATGACAATAAACAATAGTCAAAGCCAATTGCTTGAAGTGTGCTGTTTGAATCTGGATAATCCCTGCTTATGTTGCATGATCACGATAGGACGACCCACAAAATTATTCATTTTTGCTCAAGACATAACGAAAAAATGAAAAATTGAAATACAACGGAAGGAGGAGAAATCCAATAACATGGCAGATCTCGAATATCATCTAACACGATATTGGATTTTAAGGGCGAGTGGCTCGAACAGTGACCTCTACGCGGTGGGACTTAGGGAATCAAAGAATTGAATTTCTTAATATCCCTATATATTTAAATTGTGAACAGCTGTTCAATAAAATTCGTCAAAAATTCAATAAAATACTCTTTTAGTTAAAAACAGATGCCCCAACCAAACACCAAATTTTTAAACTCTGTCTATAAAATGTAAATGTTTTATTAAGGTCGTTTGGTTCAAAACCATTATAATGACCAATTCCAGAGTTGACTGGTACGGATCGTCACAAATTAAATAATTCAGACGATATTCATCAAGGCCCAATGGTTTTCCTGAACCTTGGCAATCGTTTATATTAAAATGACTCTTTCTGAATGGAGAAAACAATACAATCTTTACATAGAAAATCTAAAATGCAGTTAGTTTTAGACCGAAGGTCTTGGAAAAAATATAAAGAAAGAACTATATGACATAACTGTCGCCGATATCAGTTTACAAATAGCATAAATTCTTTATTTTCAAAAATATTCTGACCCGCACTTCTTGTAAACATAACATCTATATTAGATTTGTTTCGGTTCGCAATTCTGAACAGTTCTAGAACCACTGCGTAATTGTACTCGCTGTTTGGTGTTTTGGTTACATATGAACTAGTTCTGCATCTTTGATAATATGTTTCGGTTGTTGCAAGAACTAATTCGGAATGATTCTAGAACCGTTCTAGCAGTTCTTGCTCCTTAGCAAGTATAGGTTCAGAATTAATAGTTCAAGCTTGCGCCCTGTGTTTATCTGTTTTGATATTTTTGAATATTGGTAAACAGTTGGTCTCTAAGTTGCTCTAAGTCTCTGATAAAAATAATCTAAATAAGAAATATAAGTTGAAGTAAAATATTTGAGTGAATTAATTTAATTTACTTTTGGATCAAAGCGTGGCAACGACAAATAAATTAAAGGTTAACATTATACTCAAATTTGTAGGTGATTTAATAGAAAGAAAGGTAGTTGATGACAGAAAAAAATGTCGAGGTACAGTCATCAGCCTGACAACAGTTTTGATACTGATTTTCTAAAAATAATATTTTAAAGTAAATAATTTTAAGATATTTCATATACATATATCAAATTTTTACCTTTATTGTTCGTGTTTCTTTTTTAATAATTCTTGAAGAGCAATTATGAGCTTCCGCCAAAATACAATTACGAGTGCAATTATGCAGAGTTTAAAAAATTGGAACTTTTTTGTACTTATTTGAATTGCAACTAGATGGCGCACTAGTAGAGTTTCAATGTGTTTTGGTTTTTTTGAGTTCGCTCAAATTCAGAATAATTCTTGAATTAGTAAAGTTGTGCACTTCAGTTCTGCGCAGTTCTATTACTGTTCAGAATTGCGAACCAAAACAAACCTATTCACTGGAACCCTTAAAATGTTATACGCGATTGCGAGCGTAACATAGACAATAACCACAAAAGAGTATATGACAGATTAATTAGTTATTTTTAAATCGTTTTGATTTCTTTGCAACGTTGCTCTTCTTATGTTTTTTATTTATTTGTATTGAGCTGAAACTTGAGCATAAAGTTCACAAAACTACGATAACTTTTAAAGTATTCCAGCATTATTATTTTACACACAAACAGCATGCTTATCAATGCATTAATTGACTGCTTGAATAATAAAAAAAATACTTTTAGTAATAGTAACCAAAAATAATATATTTATTATTAAAATACTAATCAGAATATATACCCGCTGTCCCGAAAATAATGGGAACGACTCCGTTTCAACGAAAGTGGTTACGCCATCTGTTGGTAGGAAACTGACTTTTACAATATCACTATACCTAAATAGTCTGTAAAAATTTTATGACCTTTATTTCACTAGAAGTAACTGTAAGATGCATTTAAATGACTAGTTTGTATACTTCGGTTGAAAAATGAATACAGAATAAGGAATTAACTTCCGCGTCAAAAAACAGTAAGTGCTATGAAGAAATTCCAAATGTTTAAAATCGTTTATGCAGATAATTCTGCATCATATACAAAATATCACAATGTTAGTTTTGAAATGGCTTCGGCAATTCAGAGAAGAAGAATTAAAATAATGCTCATTGCCTTTTTATTATACGACTATTATTCAATATGGAATTAAATTCAAGCAGCACTACGATTAATACTGAGAATTACCAAGGTGTACTTAAGCGTTTGATAGGCCGTATTCGTCGTATTAATCCTGGATATCTAAGGGCAGGCTGCTGGCAATTGTTGCACAATAATGGACCTTTCCATCCTTTGTCAATTGTCACTGATTTTTTACCTTCAAATATTTTTTTTGGTCTTTCATATCTCCCATATTTTTACAATTTGGTTCCGAGCTATTATTTGTAAGTGACTAAAGGCCGATTGTACCAACAAAGTTCATCGGTAGTTCAACGTGAACTTCAGTTCAACAACAAAAATTCGCTGTACAAACTTAGTTCAGACTTGACCACTCGTGAAACAACTTGTCAAACTGAACTTGGCCGTTCAACTGCAGTTCAAGTATAATTCGATTTTTGAAGCATGCGTTCAAGTTGTTTATATTATTTTAAAAAAGCTTGTGTAACGTTTGTTTTATACGTAAATTTTTGTGCAGCATTATCGGTTGTTTTCTTTTATATTTTAACATAATATACGAAGTATTTCGTAAAAAATAAATATGTTAGACTAGTTATCCGATGATGAAGATTTTATAAATGTAGTGGACATTGTAATGCATCTCAGGCAACCCAGAATATATAGAGAGAGACCCAATCAATTTGCAAAATGGAATGATAACGAGTTTAAAGATAGATTTAGATTATCAAAAGCAGTGTATGTGCTTTCTTCCTTGCAAACTTTTTGCTCTTTCTTTTTTTTTTCTTTCTTTTTGC
The DNA here is from genome assembly GCA_935421215.2 of Melolontha melolontha. NCBI lineage: Eukaryota > Metazoa > Arthropoda > Insecta > Coleoptera > Scarabaeidae > Melolontha > Melolontha melolontha. The sequence continues at coordinate 28,061,228 of OW285243.1, read as the reverse complement.
TCTTTCGTTCTCTTTTTGAGATTGTCATATTTGTTTTATTATCACGGAAAACATCTTCAGATATGCTATTGAAGTCATTTGCCAATGTATTCCAGGCTTGGATTTTCTTTTTGTTGGATACTGTATCAGTATGTTACGATATTTTTTAACTAAAGAAATTAAAGTGCTTTCTTCTTTAGAAAAATTTCTGGCTTTTCTTTTATCCATATTAAAATATATACACATATAAATAATAATATATAATACAATAATTAATAATATATAAATATTTACCTTAACAAATTGTTTATTATATTTATACTAATATATTAAAGAAAAATTATACAAATTGATGTAAATGACGATAAGACTTTAAAACATGTGGTAAACAGATATTAAAATAACAGTGAAGTATTTGCAGTTTCCCGCTTATTCTACTGATACGTACTTCTAACTAATAAATCTGTTGAATACGTTCTTTTCATTACTACCAACTGATTTTGACCGATTGTCAGTTGACTATCCTGTCATTTGCTTTCGTACAACGCATAAGGCGCCGAACCAACGTCACCTTGATTAATAGTTCAGTTCAACTTGTAGTTAACTGTCGATGGTACAACCGGCCCTAAGTTGCATTTATTGATAAAAGGTAGCCGTTTTGTATCATTTAAAACATTCAATGGTCAATGGCGGCCCATCTCAACACAATTTCCAGCAGCGATTGAAAACACTTCTAGAAAGTGCAAATTGTTTTATTTCTGCTCAAAAAGAATTTTTCCAGCAAATCAAGTGATTTGTGTCAAAATTAATTTTAGTTTCTGTAAATTTACTCCGGATATTTTTGAATAGGGACTGTAAAACCTAAAAAGGAAACTGCAACATAAGTACCCTAACCTTATTTCTATTTAAAGGAAAATTAAAACCGGAAATAATATTGTGTTATTGCCTGAAAATAATTTTTTATTTGATATTTGATTATATTGTGAATTTCCTGTCCTTGGAAAAAAGATACAGTATTCAAAGAAACTTTGTAAAAACTTCTACTAATTCACGAACATATACAGTATGTCACAGAATAATTATTCCTATTTTTCATAAATGATAGAAGGCACTTAAATAAACATTTTTTATTAATAAACCAGCAACCTTTGAAAAACAACAACAATTTTAGTAGTTGTCATTTTACGTCTGTCACAAATTATTCCTTATTAGAGAAGTGCATTTAATTGTTATTTTACGTGCCACAAATTAATCTTTATTAGATAAATTAGTGTTTGATTGAAAATCAAATATTGAATTAGCGGACATGCATCTTGTCTACGGAGCAACTTACGGTAATGCTAGTGAAGCAAGGTGAATTTATGCGGAGCAGCATCCTCAGCGTCACATTCCCTGTGATACGTCATTTTCAAAATTAGATCAGCGTATTCGAGATACAGATGAATTCCAGGTAGAAAAAATAGTTTCGGAAAACAATCGTTCTGTTCAAAACCTTAAGGACCGGGTTCTGCAACCATAATAATCCAAAAACAAGCACTCGTGCCACTGCCCTTGCGAAGCATACAAGTCACACATCTGTATGGAGGGTCATGAAGGAATACCAGAATCGGTTCCACATACAAAAAGTGCAAACGTTAATTCCAGCTGATTATCCCAACAGAGTTCAACTTGCCGAATGGTACTTGAATAAAATTAACGACGAACCAAGATTTCCTAGGAGTGTATTACGGACAGACGAGGCATGTTTTACAAGAGATGGCTATTTTAATAGACACAATAGTCGCATTTTGAGCGAAGAAAACCCTCACGCCGTTCACAGGTTGCATCATCAATGAAAGTTTTTTGTTAATATGGGCTGGGATTGTTGACTATTATGTAGTGGGACCATATTTACTGCTTGCACGGTTAGATGGTCATCTGTGTAGGATTTTTCTGGAACATACTTTACCAGAATTGCTTAAAAATGTCCCACTTAATATTCGAAGAAATATTGTTTTCCAGCATGATGTTGCACCAGCACACTTTGGATTAAATTGCCGAAATTATCTAAATGCACAATTTCTAAATGGATGGATCGGAAAAGGAGGGCCGATTTCTTGGCCTGCCCGTTCACCAGATATGACTTCTGTGAATATTTGCATTTGGGGCCATATTGAATCATCTGTTTGTGAGACACCTTTTAATACAGAAGAAGAGTTAGTGGCTCAAATTATTCTAGCGTTTGATGATATTCGTGAACGTCCGCAGCTATTTTGAAGAATTCGGCACTCGATTGCACATCGTTACAACTTGTGTCTCGAAAATGGTGGTCGCAGCTTCGAACAATTTTTATAAAGTTTGATACAGTATTATTTATAATAAAATGTTCCTTAGCTTAACTCTTTCCTGTTGTAATTGAGATTGTTTTTGAAAATTTCTAGTTTATCTTGATACTGAGAAATTTCCGGACATAGTTTATTAATAAAAATTGTTTATTTAAGTGGGTTCTATCATTTCTGAAAATTAGGGATAGTTATTCTGTGATAACCTGTATTCTACAAGTGCAATAAAAATATATATGTACTGCAATAAAATAATATATAAATAAAACATGCGATCTGAAAAGATAAAATTCCATTATCACACTATAATTATTTTTAAATTTTGTCGAAGCATCTTTTGATAAGACAACAGACTTCAATGTAATGTTTATCAGTTAATTATTTTATTTATATTTTATAATATAAAGATTACTTCATACAAAACATGCAATCTTCTTATAACTGATTCACTTATTTTATTATAGTTAATTATAAATGAACAATTTATTTACGTTAACTTATTTATTTAACTATTGTCATTCATAATAATTATTATATGTTAAGTGCAAAATTAGCAAATTAGGGCACGAGAGAATGTTTAAAGCCAGACGAAAAAAGGCTTTCAATATCCCGAGAGCGATTATCGACAATTATGCCCATAGTACATACAAGTGCGTCTGAATTGCGCCGATGCCAATTTTTTGTGTTGTGTAGATCGTGTAGATAGATGTTTGTTTTGATATTGTTATGGATACTGTGTTGGATATTGTTTGTTTGTTAAACAATTCGCTTCTTAAATAGAAATTGTAGGAACAGAAAGCGTTTGCTCCATAGAAATTTTACAAGAATTAAAAGTCGCTTAGAGAAAATTGATTTCTTATAAATCAAGGGAAGTACATGTGAAAGAATGTATTAAGTTTAGCGAGTGGCGAAGAAAGGAAAATGTGGTTAGCAATTGCGATAATAAGTCGTATGGCATGTCTCAAAAGGTAAGATTGGGTGTATTCAAAATAATTATATTTAGTAAATTGTGCTTCGTTTTATGTAGTCAAAAGTTTGCAAAGTTTCGTCTCTTTGGTGTGTTTACTCCAAGCTCAAGAAGATGTTAGAAACTAAGAAAAACGTTGATATCTTTAAATTTGTTATGATTACAGAGTATTTAAAGAGTAACTTCTTGGATGATAATATACTTCAAATAAAAGGTCTTGAGGAGCTTATGTAAAAAGCGCCTGCTCCTACTTATTTGTTAGTCAAGGTAAAGGCTGTTTTCAGTTCTCATATTATACAAATTTAATAAATCCTGTATTCTAGATTATTACAACTTTCGGTATATTTCGAGCCTGCCGATGCGAAGAGCTGCATTATTTTCGTATTCCAGATGTGACCGCTAAAGAATTAGTAGACAGTGAAAATTCGTAGGACCAAACAATTTACGATTGTCCTGAACAATGGTTCCGAAGATTATATTATTTTGTGTTGCTTTACGTTCTAAATACGTCAAAATTGACAATTTGTTTTTGTCTTATCACATCACAGTGGCAAGTGTAGGTCGCAACCATAAGGAAAAATGCTTTCGAGAAAATACCTAGAATGAATGCTGAATTTCTTAAATTACCAAATGCAAATAAATACACAGGACATTCTTTCCACAGGAGTGCTACAACCATACTAGCTTAAAGCAGCGAGGACATAAGAACATTGGAGGGTTTGGGTGTTTGTCGATCTGCCAAGCTGGCCATATCTTATATAGAAAATTTTCTCTGCAGAACAAGATTTAAAATTGCTCATAATTTCTGTAGGGTAGCTTTGATAAGCATACCACAAGCAAATGAAGAACTACTTAGCATAGGTATTGATTTGTGCCACGTTACAATTTCAAATCCAAGCGTCTGTTACTTTCAATTTCCATAAGTAAAAAGAAAATATATCATTTTACTTGATTAATTTTCTACTTAACAGAGGTTCCATCTCGACGATTGCTTCAATTATTAATAGAGACCGGACGCATCAGGCCGAAATTACGATGGACCATATAAATAGTCGCTAAGTACAACAAGCAGTTATTGAATAGCACTATTCATTCGACTAACCGCACATCTGTTTTTTGCCGTTGATTTGTCACGCAATTATTTCAATATTATAGTTAAATTCCTTTCTTCATGGCCATAGATAGAAGCGTGACGAGTTTTTATAATTTATTTTATTTATTAGTTTATATTTCGTAAGATAAAAGGAAACTAACTCACCGTACTTTATGGTGAGTTAGTTTCCTTTTTTTTCATTGTTTTAACTGTTAATTACATTCTTCGTAATTTTTATAATAGATCCTGTTTAATATCGTTTCGTCGAATTTACTTCTCCCAATTATTTTGACGTAAGTGTCCAGTGAATTTCGTTAAGTCTCAATAACTTAGGTATACATTTTTAATTTTCATTTATTTAGATCTAGAACATTATTTAAGTTACTTTTTCAGATATGATATGGAACAACATCGGGAATGGCATTGTGAAGCAATGGCGAGTTAGATTAATGATCATACTGATTGTAAGTCCGTTGTCAGTGATTCCGAAATTTATTGCAAAGTCTGTAAATTATCATTAAAAAATTCCAAGAAATCGCACGTAAAACATTACCTAGAATCGCAAACACATACACAGAAATTATACCCATTGGAGTCTGACAATTTTAAGGAAGAACTCTGTGAAACATTAATGGCGGCAAATATTCCATTATATAAACATAACAATCCCACTTTCAAAACATTTCTCCAAAAATATACTGGTCGAAACGTTCCTGATGAATGCACCTCACGCAAATATTATGTTTCTAAGTGCTAGTGGAGTAGAACGCATTAGAAGTCATCTTTTAAATCAGTACCTATGGATAAGTGCCGACGAAGCTGTCGATATATTAGGGCGCTGTGTGCTAAATGTTGTAGCTGGTGTACTACATCCAACTATTTCATATAACGCATATGTAATAGCAACAAAAGTTATAAATACAGTTGATGCGGAAGCAGTAGCTAAAACCATTTACGAAAATATGCACCAAATACTTCATTCGGACGACAGGTACAAACAAGAAAAAATACTTTCATTTGTTAGGGATAGTGCTGCATATATATTAAAAGCAGGCAGACTATTAAAGGAACGACATCCTAATATGCTGCATATTACTTCTGTAGCACATGCTCTCCACAGAATCTGTGAATAATCAGAGACACCTTTCCGGAAGTTGATAGAATGGTATCCGCTTTTAAAAAAGTTTCCAGGAAAGTGCCATTAATGAAATTCCAACTTCCTCTCAAGCAATAATTAGATAGAGAACATGGTTGGAAGCTACTTGTTTTTATGTAGAGATTTTTGATAGTTTACAAAAAATTAGTTACATGTTTAAATGACGATGCTCGAAGTATATCCGAGTGCAAGGAGCTAATACGAATTCCAAACTTAAAAAATCAGTTGAACTTTCTTAAGGAACACTGGAGGTTTGCCAAAACTAATCACTTATTTCGAAAATCAAAGTCTCAAATTAAATGATGGATTAAACACATTAGATGTGGCTATTACTAATTTGAAAAATATTCCAAGTGACTTCGGATGTGGCTTTCGGCAAAAGTTAGACGCAGTTTTTAATAGAAATCCAGATTTAATAACACTGCGGCAATTGTGTATGGGAACAATGCATCAAAATCTAACTTCTAAATACGCTGAAATAAAAGAATATTTCCAGTATGCACCTATAACCAGTTGCGATATATAAAGCGCGTTTTCTATCTACAAGGATGTATTTCATTCTAAGAGAACAAATTTTACGGAAGAGAACCTTGAGAAAATATTGCTAGATAATATTAATACTCCTTTACTCAACTTGAACTAAAAAATGAACAAATAAAAATGTATTTCGTTTTTTATAGATCACCACCCGTTTATTTTCCAATTATATAAATAAAATTAAAAACTCTTTAAAAATACAAACTTTCGATAGTAAGCCCGTGGGCGATGAGTCATCAGCTTCTTCTGTCCGTCCCTATTTATTAATTAAATTCTTGCTTAGCAATTGATTAATTGATTAATATGTGAGATTATGATTTTAAAGTGAAATAAAGAATGATTAATATATTTTATATTACTATACTCACGCGTACTTTCAAGGGAAAAAACAAATTTTTCGCATTCTTTTTATTCACTGAATTGCAAAGTAAGTGAATTGATTTGGCTTTTACTTGATTAAGATCCATAATTTAAAATAGAAATAAAACTACGGTTCAAATCTTCACTTTTTAATATTTAATCGTAACACGACAATTGTTTCACCAGCACAGGAAGCCTGAGGAAGCCACTGATCTGAACCGTAGTTTCATTTCTATTGTAAAGTAAGTGTAAAATAAAGGTAAAATATATACAAAATTATAACGTGGTTGCATATTAAAGATAAACAACAGTGCTCGTAAGCGTTGTTTACTATTTTCACATTATAAAACGTGGCATGCTTGTTTAGATATACCAACCATACGTTAATAGTGAAGTTGCCTATATAAAGAGGGTCGTCGAGTTCCACTGATGGCTGTGGGCCTACATGTAGTTGATACGGTTACAATGCGAAGACCCTCCCACCTTATACTTTAGTGCCGCTCACTACAACAACGCGGTGTCTGCTTTGAAATTATTAGAAAATTACGTGCTTAGTTCATCTGTTCCGTTGATAGAAATCCCTCCAATTACTTAAAGAAGAAAATTAACCAATCTGTCTATCTTCAAAAATTTATTCATTTCTTTAAATTATTTAATATTCCAGTAACGATATCTAAATTTCTATTTGTTAATATTAGGGTAGATCTAAAACAATATTTTTGATGTCTAAAATTGTTTGCTTCAATTTGCCATTTCTCTTTTGCTTCAACCATACAATGCGTCATCGTTGTTGTGATCAGCACTAAAGTGTAAGGTAGGAGGGACCTTACACTTTAGTGCTAATCACAACAACGACAGCGCGGTTGTCTGCTTTTACTTGATTAAAAAATTACATGCCTAGTTTCCATTTTCTGTTAATAGTAATCCCTCTAATTACGTAAAGAAGAAAATTAACCCACTTGTCTATCTTCAGAAATTTATTCATTTCTTTAAATTACACTGTTAACACACACATTTTGTACCATGGAAATGTTTTGGGTGTTTCATATGTATTTCGGCACCCTAAAAGCTAATTTAAAACAGAAATTGCCTATCACTCACGAACTTTTAGTAAGAAACAGTTTTATATTTATATCTATGAAACGCATGTTGGATAGATTTGTTTACATAAGTGAATAAATATTGCACCACTCTGCGTGATGAGTCAGTAGTGACAAATGTACCGTGTGCAGACATGTTCATTCCTGTATATTTCTTGTAATAAATACATAAATACACATTCCACTCAGATATTGCGCATTTTACCAGCGTATGAGGTTGGTGTATCTTCTATCTTGTGTCGTGAAACGTTGTTACTAACGTGCTTGTGTACTACAGCTTCATTTATGTTTATTAAGTACAATGCCTAGGAAGTGTATAAATAATGTCGACAAATTTTACTATATGTGTGGGGAAATAACTTAAATCCCAAAAACGAAATTTCACTCCACTTGTACGAAGAGCTGCACGAACTTTATTTTGGAATGAAAGTAGGTGATCAAGATAAATCATGGGCTCCTCACATATGTTGTAAAACTTGTGTAACAGTGTTAACAGATCGGTTGAAAGGTACAAAACGACATATGCGCTTTGCAGTACCAATGGTGTCGAGAGAATCGAAAGACCATGCCACAGATTTTTACTTTTGCGTCTCTAACATACAGGGCATCGGCCCGAAGTCCAAGCATAGTGTGCAGTATCCCAATTTACCATCCGCTTTACGGCCTGTCGCACATAGTGAAGAATATCCCATCCCAAATCCGCCAAAATCGTGGACTTTGGACGAAGAATTTAAATGTGCCAGTGATTCAAGTAATAATACGCAATTCGAACAGGATATCGACATTGATCCAGACTTTCAAACACCAGAATGTTCAATGAAACCGCATTTGATTTTACAAGCTGAACTAAATGATGTAGCTAAAGATTTGAAACTAGCAAAATCACAGTCAGAACTCCTAGCATCCAGATTAAAAGGATGGAATCTTCCCAAAGGTAACGTACGTATAACTGACTTCCGAAAACGTGAAAAAGGACTTGCGCATATTGTTTCGCTCAAGAAGGTGCATTGGTATACTGCACGGATGTTAACAACTTATTTGATGCTTTGGGACAGAAACATGAACCAAGCAATTGACGCCTATTTATTGATTCTAGTAAACTTAGCTTAAAAGCAGTTTTGCTTCACAACGGCAATAAATACCCATCTGCACCATCTTTATGTCATGCTGTTCGTAAGAAGGAATTATACGAGAATATACGATATCTTCAAGAACACATCCAATATAAAGAGTATGAGTGGTCAATCTGTGGAGACCTAAAAGTGATAGTGCTTTTTCTTGGCTTGCAGCTGGGCTATATGAAATACTGAAAGACAGCCGTGCACGAAGTCATCATTATATACAGAAACAATGGTCACTGCGTCGAACACTAACTGCGGATTAAAGAAATATTACTAATGAACCACTGGTTGATCCTACTAGATCGGACCAGTAGAGGTTTCTTGTGTCTGAAACAGATATTTCCGAAAGTTAGTGAGGCAAGTTAATGAAACACTAGATCGGACCAGTAGAGGTTTCTTGTGTCTGAAACAGATATTTCCGAAAGTTAGTGAGGCAAAAATTAAAGAGGGCATATTTTTTTGATCACAAATACGAAAACTTATGAAAAATGACGAATTTGACAACGTGCTGACTGGCATTGAAATAAGAGCATGAAGAGCTTTTAAAATAGTTGCAACCAATTTTATTGGAAATTTTAAAGCCAAAAATTACAGAGATCGTGTTTCTGAATTACTTAGTGCTTACAAGGAAATGGAATGTAACATGTCTTTGAAAATAACTTTCTGGATGCTCATCTCGATTTCTTTCCGGAAAATTTGGGTGCCGTTAGCAACGAACATGGGGAACGGTTCCACCAGAATGTTGCAACCATGGAAAAGCCATATCGAGGCAAATGGGGTTCTTCTTTGTTGGCTGATTACTGCTGAACATTACTCCGGGATTCCGGGGGGGGGGGGGAGAAAATAGCACCATAAAACATCCGCAATAACATTTTGAAGGAAATGTAACATTAAAAACATATCGATATTGATAAATTTCAGCGAAACACACAATAATGTGCAGCACAAATTCTATGGGTGATAGAGTAAATCCAAGGTCATTTTTTGCTTTCTAGTGCCATTTTACATAACATACACCATGTTTTATCCATGTCAGGAAAAATAGTTGATTTTTATTATTTAATATTCCAGTAACGATATCCAAATTTCTATTTGTTAACATTAGGGTAGATCTAAAATAATATTTTTATTGTCTAGAATTGTTTTCTTCAATTTCTCATTTCTTTTTACCTTTAACCCTAAAAGTTGCTGAAGTTACACTCTGTACATTTCAGTACTTATTTATTTATTTTATTTTTATTTTAATATTGAAGAATAATTTTAAATACTTCAAACACTTCTATACCTCTCATATGAACATATGAATTATGGATTGCATTTAATCTCTTTGTACGGTTGTTTATATGCTCAGCATAAATCCCTTGCATTCATATTTATTCTAAAGCTTTGTAATAGTACTTGTGAAGTAATATTATATTCGTTTTATTAGGGTAACAATAGATTTATATTTTATTTAAAACCATTAAAACCCTCACCACTGCAAATATATTTATTATTTGCCAACTGTACAGGTACCGTGCATTATAAAAAGCAACTTTTAATGTATTTACAACTGTTATTGCAATCTCAGTGGCGATAATTCTCCCATTATTACTGGATAAATACGGTACACGTACCTGCAGTACTTAAATCCAGCTTTCGTATTAGACGAACCGTATCTATTCAATAACAATGAGAGAAGTATCACCACAGAGAGTGCAACAACAGTTGCAAACATATTAAAAGTTATTATTATTAAAGCTAACAAATTTCGGCGTCAAAATTGTAGCTATTCCTTTTAAGGAACTCTATCAATCCTAGTCCATGTGGTGGATTAGTTCACATTCTCCTTTTTTTTTCTCACAGACTTTGGTGACTACTTGTCATATCAACTATTTTCTTCCACTTCTTCCTGTTAGCCACTTGTTGTCTCCCTCCTAAACATTTAGGGTTTTTAAGTTTTCTTCTACTTGCCCTCACAATCTATTTTGTGTTTGTTGCCATGTTATTTCTCTTATCGGTGCTCCTCTCTCTCTTCTCATTATCACATGTTAGATAAGATTACCGTCCAGGGAATTGGCTGGTCAGTTCATTCTATCGATTCCTGTTTCTTCAAACCAATTGTTAACAATGCTTGTTCGATGTGCACGAGCATTATCATCCATATAAATAAATTGCTCTCCGACAGTTCCTGCATATGGATAAACAAAGGGTCTCAGTATCTCTTCCAAATATCGTTGAGCAGTAAATGAACCATTCTGAATGAAATACAGTTCGATATGGCCTCCGATACTTATTCCGGCCCACACCACTGAACCGCCTACGTTATACTGAGGCCTTTCCCAGACAAATTGAGGGGTATTTCGTGTTCCTGATTCACGCCAAATTAAAACATGTCTGTTATCTTGGTACACACCGAATCTCGACTTGTCACTAAACAAAACTGGGCGAAACATATTTGCCCTTGTTACTATAAGTGCCAATTACTATTTTTGTAATTTTTAAGAGATATCCGCTAATTCTTGTGAGCAGTGCTATGAATGAAAGGTGCTATAAGAAAAGTTGTTTTTTTAAATTTTTCAACATATGATTGATTCACGATTCACACTTATTCCAGCGCTGTTCTACTAAGGGTATACCTTCCAAAAAATCTTTTGGTAAGTCCTCAAAAAACTCGTTCGCCGTTTCATTCAGGCATTCATCTGACCATACCATCTTATTCTTAAGGGCTTGAATTCTCTCACTATATTTTGCTGAACTAATATGCACGTATTTTATGCACCTACTATTTTTCTTATTGAAAAATCCTTAGCTTTTCTTCTTCTCCCACTGCGAACGATGCTGTCTCCAGGGCGTAAGTTACTACTGGCCTAATGAGTGTCTTATATAATGTTTTTCATACTTAATTTCTTGTCCTTCAGCAGCTTTTTATTACAATGGTAGGCTCTATATCCTTTCTGAATTTCTTCTTTTCTATCAAGAGCCTCCGACTATCGATTATGATGGTTGACTTCTTTCACTTCTTCGAAACTGTAACTTTCACAGCTCCAGCTCCTCATCTCTCTGTCATTTCTATACTACAAAACATATATTTTGTTTTTTGCTCATTTTATCTTCAGACCTCTTTCTCTCTTCCTCGCCTTGAGCACGATTATTCGTTTAGTTGGCTATGAAACTACGGATGACGGATCAAGTATTTAATTACACTTGACAACCGTTAACGTCTATCTGTGAGTTTAAGATTTATTTCAATTATCATACGGAATTAAAATGTATTTAACTAAAAGAGAAAGAATTCTAATAATAACCATGGTTGGATATGGCGACAGAAAACGCGCTTATGCTGAAGTTTGTCGATTATGTAATGTACATCCAAATAGAAACATCAATAAACCAACAGTTTCAAAAACGGTGAAAAGATACATGAATACTGACAGCGTTAACCAAAATTAGGAAGACAAAAAACAAATTCTAATGACGAAAATTCATTGATGTAATAGACAGTGGTAAAGTTTCTGCCCAACAATTAGCTTTAAACCATATTTCTAGATGCTCAGTTCAAAAAATAATTAAAAAAAAATGTTTTTATCCTTACAAAATACAATTATTGCCAGAATTAAGTGAAGATGATTTTGATCATGGGATTGGATTTCGTGAAATTATAACGGAAAAAAGTGAATATCAATCCAAATTTGGTTTCAAATATAATTTTCACAGACGAAAGAACATTTTGTTTAAATGGTCATGTTAACAGATATAACTGTAGATATTAGGTTGATACAAATCCATACTGGATGGATCAGGTTCATACATAGTATCCCCAAAAATGAAATATTTGGATGGGATTTAGTAGCAACTATATTGTAGGACCTTTTTTCATTGATAGCAAGTTGACAGCAGATAAGTATTTAGAACTATCGGAAGAAAGTACCATGCCTCAACTTTATCAAAACCAGGAAATATGATTCCAGCAGGATGGTGCACCAGGCCTCTATGCCATTAACGTTAGAAATTTTCTTAGCACTACTTTCCAAAACCGATGGATCGGCCGACGAGGAACCATCGAATGGCCGGCAAGGCCACCAGACCTGATGTTTTTTGTGGGGGCATTTAAAAAGTCGAGTTTCAGAAAATCTCAAAGATCTCGAATTACGAATTCGGCAAGAAACTTCCGATATACCTTTGATTTGGTGGGAAAACGCAATTCGAGGCTTCATTCGACGTATCCATTACTGCCAGGAAGTTAATGGTGGACACTTTGAACGCTTTCTGTAAATAGTTTCTTACTCAATAAATTTTTTATTGTTGTTACCCCAAAAGAGACCGAAACATTTCTTCTTCGTTTCCTTTTAAACTATTTTGGAAAACAGACATACTATATTTACATCGCTGACTTCAGAAAAAAATGAAATTTCCAACGATGCCAAAAACAAGTACTGTTGCGATTAAAAAAAATGAAGTTAGCCTTGAAAATATAGCTAAAAAGATCCGAACATTTCCTTGTGTTCGTGTACAAAATTTCTGTACAAAGCTTCCATACATAATTAGCGACCCTGCATAATTAAATTATATCATTACCATCATGTAGCTTCTTTTAGGTTCCTAGCTTTCAGATTAAAATTGGAATCGTAACATCTGTTAAAAAAAAACAATACAAATGTACCTAATTAGAAAAATATTTACTTGGAATAATTTAAAAATTTTAAGAAAGAAACTCGTTCTGATCTCTTTCGAATAACATCGTTTTTCTTTTTCATTTTACCACTCCAGAAAAGAAGGAGATAACATGTAGAGCACATAAATTTTATTGAATCTCCAACCACGAGTCATTAATCCCTTAAATAGGCATATAAATATAAAAATTAAGTATGGATTACAGTGAAAGTAATTGCGTAAAATCAATTGATATGTTCCACTAACTAAAACACAGAGGAGGTGGTTGATTCATTAACTGAAGGCTTACCGGGTAATACCGGATGATCCTAGCATCGAGGTAATGGCCACCTAATGCGTATTATAAAGACGGCTTAGCTTTAGTTGTTTCACCGACGCTAAACATCGCAGGAGGTCGTGGAATGTTAAGGAAGTGTCCAGAAGAAAGTATGCGTTTATCGATTCATTTTGGAAAGAAATTTTGTTGTTTTTGTTTATACGTATGTATTTACATATATTGGAATTTTAAAGACATTTAAAATTCTAGTGTAAAATAAATGCTACGCATTTGGTTTTACCAACACAAAGAATACAGTAATACGGACAAAAATAATACTAAATTATTGAAAAGTCCATTTTTGTGATAAATTTTTTATTTATCAGTCAAATCAATGTATTTAAATTTTGGAATGAAGATTTATATTCACGGTTTAATAAATAGGTTAGAATTGACATATAGCTATTTTTCTTATTTATTTCTCCAATATGCTCGTACTCTCTGCTATAAATAACTTAATTTTTAAGATTTGTAGGTTATGAAACGTGTAATCCCTTTTTAAAAATATTGACTTCGTTCCAAAATTCGACACATCTATTTTATTTTTATAACATATCTGTCTAAACTTAATTTATTAAAATATATCAAATCTGAACAGTAATAAAATAGTTTTTAAAAATATAGAAGATTATATTTAACTAACTTCAGGTATCTTTCTGTGCAAGGATTTTAAAATATTTCTTCCTTTTTCAATGAATGAGAAATTCCTCTTACAATTATTTATATTCCGTTGTGTTAAATTCTGCATAAATTGACAAAAAAATAGCAGGATTTTATTATCGTTTTAATGATTATGTCTGTTGCTCCACATTTTATAGGCACAAAAAACGTAGCTACACTCTCTGCGAATGATACAGCAATTTCTGCAGTAGCAAGTAAGAATACAAACACTATTTTGGAAGCTACGGGATACTGTTATCTCGGGCACGTTAATTTACAAATACAACATCTAACGAACATTGATGAGAAAAGAGAGATATATTCCTGTACGAGAGCCTCCCAGCAAAGACTAAAACTGAATTTATTGCATTTCTAGGCTATGATATACAAAGCTTTAAAAGCCGAAATTGTTATTTAAATAGGCTTCTTTTAATTGAAGGCTTTTCGGAATCTTTGCCTATAAGCTCACCAAGAAAAATTCCAAGCCCACTATTCCAGTAATGTGCCAAAAAAGCATAAAAGAATAAACAAAAATTATAAAACTGACATTAGAGAAGACACAGGGAGACACACTTCACGTTTCGGAGCGTATACTATTGACGCACACAAAAACAGTCAACGATCAAAAGGCAAATCCACAAAGGTAGAGGTAGGACGAAATGCCGAATTCATGAACTTTATATTTTAATTTTACACGCCGCCAAAAATTTTGATATCCCTACATAAACTGTTGTATTATTTGACCGCAATACTAGCCATTTCTATCCCTACGTAAATAATTGACTCAGTCAAGAATTTCCTTTGAATCAGATGATTTGGACACTGAAATAACAGATAATTAACGTCAACGTAATCACACCTTGGTGAGTTTATTATACCTAGTTTGTGTAAGTGAGCGGGGAATTATCCATGCTCCAAACTTCAACCTAGCCATCGTCCTGTATTTTGAGACTTTCTGATTTTGATGCCATGTCTCTGGAAAAATACTCAGATGAATTAAAGCATATTGGGTTATTTTGTTTTGATATATGCTTTAACATTGTTTATTCCATTCTTCTTGCAATATTTCTTTCTTCATTACAAGTACAATGTTTTGTCAATCAAAAAACCTCGGATACGATATTTGCGTCTGATATGGCTTGTTTGGCTAACAAATCTACAGTCTGGTTAGGCGTTATATCGACGTGTTCTTTCACCCAGTTGAATTTTACTTCCACTTGCTTCTTGTTTAATATATAATAACAGTCTATTATTATAAAATTATCTGATGAAGCTTAAAGATGTTATTTCTATTAAGCATTGCCTGCAGTAAACTTTTGCTTTGGCGTTATGAATAGTCTCCTCTTAAACTAATACATTTAATAAATGCGTCCCAGTAACTCGAACCCTAGATCCCGAATACTATTCATGGTAATGCGCGATTTTGTGTGCAGGTGCATTGTCCTGCAAAAACAACACATCTTTCCCTAACATGCAACGTCTTATTTCCTTAATTTTCTCTGTCAGGGTGGTTAGTAATTTATAATAAGAATCCCCATTGATGGTCTGACCCTTTTTAGGTAATCGATCATAATTATTACACAAAAATCCCAAAAAACTTAAGCAAGAACTTTTCCAGCGGATTTTCGAACTCAAAACTTCTTAGACCTTGGAGAACCATGATGCTTTCACTCTATTGAGTGCTGTTTTATTTTTGGGTCGTAAAAGTGGATCCATGTTTCATCCATAGTCTTAAGACGTTCAAAAATCTGTATTTTCTTCAAAACGATTGACCATGATGCTTTCACTTTTGCTCGTTTGTGTTTGGCGTTCAAGCATTTAAGAATCCATTTTTCAGAATTTTAATATCATATCATGAACTGTATCAATATTTTCGGAGGTAGACACGCAATCCAACTCGCATATAATGGGTATTGATCACCACGTGTGTTAAGCATATTTTCGTAAATTTGATTACCACTTAACCTCTTCAGATATATGTATTTGATGATGTCTCGATACTCCAATTTATAGAATTTCACATTTGCATTCGACATGTTTTCTTTCAAAATTTACTGCACAGCAATACTTTAACTTCTTGACATAAAATTTTACAGTAACACTTCTAAAATGTCATTATTTCCTGCCATTATAACACGATTTTGTTTTGTTCAAGGAAAATGGCCTAGGCTAACTATATATCAATACCCCCTCGTATAGGATATCTGTTTATTCTAGGACTCTAAAAATAGCTTCTCCTCCTCTGCTTAGCTTAATTTTTTGTTTCTTTGTTTTCTTCGTCGTAAAAGGCACATTCGCATCCAATTTAAATACGTTATTTTAATTTAACAAAATCACCATTTCATTGTCAGAAATTATTTACTTGAGTTTGACGTAGCTCAAAATTTGTGATACTGTTATAGTGCCTCTATACATCTTGATGAATGAAATTGTAAAGCAAAGAATCATCTATTGAAAGATCTACTTGCATTAAATAGCATAAAGAATTTAAATATAGATTAAGAAGCTGCTAACTATCTCGTACTTCGTATGCTAATAGTCTTGAAATATTAGTTAGAAGTGTTTTGCACAAACATTTAAGAGTTTGTGCTTGCTGGATACTACATTTTTCTAAAATCAGATCAAAAAGTTAATATAATAGCAATTTGTGATTAGTGGAGACTGTGTGTTCAAGAAGAAGGTGAAGAATAATGGACGTCGATTATCACTATGCCTAAAACTTGTGTATTATTATGAACCGAAGATGAAGCACTAGAGATCATAATTAGAAGAAGGAGGACTACCATAAAAAAGCAGGCGCGAAAAAACCTTTCACAAAAACTATGGTCATAACATTTCTAGATTAGTATGTACGTGGACGCCTTGTTAAGTGTTTCGCGATTCTTCATGCTAGCTTTAAGGTGCCGCATGTTCAACACTGTGATTATTAACTTTATGACAACTTAGTAGACAAACACGTATTTAGGATACCATTATCAATTGTGGTATGGAGTATAGACAGCGCATGTTAATTTTAATGTAAATACGCAAAATTAGTTAGTAAATGTACAAAATAACTACAACACATAGTTTTTATTGTCGTTAGTTATTCTGGAACAGGGAGATTAGAAAAAGGACAGTAAATAAACAAGATAGAAATGTAGCGCAGATGTAATGTAACAGATGACAACTGTCAAAGCTAAGATTAATAATTTTCAATGCCACCAACTACACATTAAAATCGCGGGCCATTCTAAATAAGAATTTAATTTAAGGTAGGGTTCTTATAAAGCAATTGAATTTAAAAGAGGACCGATATCAGTAATGACTAAATGATTACTTGCATTCATAATTAAGCAGCAAGTAAGTCTATAAATCTGCAAACCAACATATCGTTAATCAAAAACTGTTATAAATAGCTAAAATACTAACCCGAATGCGTCCTTTTCATTTAATACAATACAATTTGGTAATATTTATTCACATTTAGATATATTACTGAAAATTGTTATTTGTCCGAAACAAAGTATAATGAATATGGAGAATTTAATAACAAACATTTTCGGACGATAATTTTAAGCGTGGACTGAACTGATGAAAATGTTTCTATGAACTGAAGAAGGTGTTTAATATTGAATAATATTTAAGAGAATTTGATAACAAACATTTTCGGACGATAATTTTACGCGTGGACTGAACTGATGAAAATGTTTCTATGAACTGAAGAAGGTGTTTAATATTGAATAATATTTATTAACAGCCGTAAAACGCTGGTATAATGAATTTTAGTTTCACTGTAATCTTTGAAGAATTAGTTTCGAACACGGCATTCATAAATGATGTTACTGACAAAAACACTGCGATTCTACGCCACATAATAGATCATCATAAACATTACCGTACGCTTGATTCAAGTAAACTCGGGCCTTACATGATCTTGCGCGATGATTTGGATGTAAAGAAAATGCTCACTGGATACTTCATAACTTAACGAGAATCCTATCGCCAAGTTATAAAATTGTAAGAAGTGATGAATGCTAGGCTTATTTACTTGACCTCGAAAACTAGTGAGTCTATTCCAGCAAAAATTGTTCATAAAAGATGCCGTAATTACGGTAAATTCTGACTAGTACACCATAGCCTGTTAAATTGAATTTGAAGTCCTTCAAAAGATCCTTGACAGTCGAGCTAAAGGAAGAGTATCAGAGTAACCTTGCATACAAATCACTATCAAAACAGTAGATTATTCAATCATTGAACATTGAACTGGTAAGTCATCCAGCCGCTACAACCGGATTAGTACGTTAAGTTACATCAACGTTTTTAACTAACTACCGTGTCTATGTATCTCGACATAGTGTAACTAAAGTTTGGTATTTATCAAATATGAAATTGTAACAGATTTCTTGAAAATGAACATGCAACTTTCTTTTCTTGGTGTTGCAGAAAGTTCGGCTGACAAAAGATCTGCTGAAGGTCCATTTTAAGAGTGAATTTTTTTTTCGAAAAACCAATATTTACACTATTTAGTTGTTACAAAATACATTCAACCCTAATCAAACGAATTTCTTCTATTAGTGCTTCTAAATTCGTAGAAGGTTAATGTTTTTGTCACCGTCCATTACTTCTTCTAGAATGTACAGTTTCTACACACCTCTAACTGACATGCAACTCCAGATCATCAAAGAAGCCAGATATTTTTTTTGCTCGGATAGGTTTGCTGGAAAAGTATTTCTGCCACCTTTCAGAACCACTATTAAAAGTTTTTTTTTAATTTTAGTGTAGATATCAATTATTAACACTAAAAAATAGCCTAATGCATTTTTAAACTAATAAATCTTTTTTCTACGATTTTCTTCATGAAAACATATTTTTTCGTTATATAGCGTTACAAAAAAAAAAACGAAAACAACAAATCGGATATGGAGTCCCCAAAATTTTCAAAATAAATATTTTTTTTAAATGTATATTATTTTCAATAAAATTCCATAGAATTATAATAGATTGCACAATATAGGTTTGCTGGAAAAGTATTTCTGCCACCTTTCAGAACCACTATTAAAATTTAAGTTTTTTTTTTATTTTACCGTAGATATCAATTATTAACACTAAAAAATCGCCTAAAATGGATTCTTAACGAATAAATCATTTTCCTATAATTTTTTTCATGAAAATATTTTCTATAGCATCACAAAAAAAGAGGAAAACAACAATTTGAAATTTCTAAATTATTATTGATATGAAGGCACCATCTACCTAGTTTACAGCACCTTCACAAATGGAAAAAAAGAATATCAGCAAGCTCTGAACCTAGATTGTCGCACATGCCCTATCGTATTTTTTATTTGGTTCATCAAGTTATGTAAATGATTTTCATATGCCGACTAATCGTGATATTTTAAAATATAATTTCTTCTTGAGTGATCGTGCTAAACTTGAAAGCAATGTGTTGTCGCATAAAACTCTTACTCCCCATGTAGTACATAATATTGAAATAATTAACAGAAAAATTATTTTAAAAAAATTAACTGTTTTGCTTGATAAATATTACAAAAAAATAGAAACAATACAACAGCATTTAGAGCATTCGTAGATTAAACAATTGAAATGTAATTGTAAGTTAAAAACAACAAAATGCCTGGCGTGGTTTGATTCCACAACAACTAAAAGAATTCATGATGGACCAACATAATGATAGAAAATTGGCAATAACTGAATATATGACAGACGCTTAGGAAGAAGTATTCACAATAATATCAAGAATTCCAACGGGAACTGAATCAACACACATTTTGCATCAGTCAGATGTGGGTATAGTTGAAAATGAAGAAGTTGCAGAAGTATCTACTCCAATGAAATCAGGGCATTAAACTAAAAAATACGACACTTGAATGAATTTTGCTATGATGTTTGATAGATTTGGAGTTTCAGATAGGATGGCTTCATGTTTGGCAATGAAGACATAAATTTCAGAGGATGGCTAAAGCCAAAGTGGCTGGACAAAAAATTAAATCTAGGGCTGAGTTTGATGAACCACCATTAACTAATTCACAAATATCGATGCATGTACAAAGAACGGAAAGATATGTACTAGTTTTTCCAAAAGCATCATAGAAACGAATCGTGAAGGTTTTACAGCGGTAACAATAGAAAGTCGTAAAAAAGCACCTCGAATGGAAAACAAAAAAGCTTTTAAAAATAGTAATGAAATAAACTATCTATTTACAAAATCGCTAAAATTGCACATTTTAAGTGGATAAAAAGATTTAAAAATAAATCAGCTTAAAAATTTAAAAAAATGTGTTGTTTTGTTTAATTCTTCAAAATAATGAATCTTTAGGTCGTTTTTTCTACCAAAACGATTTCGAAAATGAAAAAATCGATCGTAATAAAAGTTCCTGTAAATTGTATGTATTTTAATGAGATGTAGGTAAGAAAAAAAATACGTTCTCATAAAAAAATCATGAAAAACGATAACTTATGTCCCATTTAGGCTATTTTTTTAGTATTAATACCTAATATCTTCCCTGAAACTAAAAAAAAAACATACGTATTAACGGTGATTCTAAAAGGTGGAAGAAACAACAAGCCTGTACTGAGCAATCTACTATAATTCTATAGGATTTTATGACGATTTGATTAGAAATAATACACATTTATTAAGGAAGATATATATTTTGAAAATTTCGGGGGCTCCAAATCCGATTTAGAGCTATGGTTTCTTCAGCAATTTTACTCAGAATTATCTATAGATTACTTTTTTGCTATACGCTTTATGGGGAAAAATGTTCCATATAATTTGACCCACCCTAAGTATAGCGAGTAAAGATCTATTTTGAACAGTTTTCCCTTTTTTTTGGTAACAAATTCATACAAATTCATATGCTGTATTTAAAATCGTAGAGCCAATTGCACTGAAGCTATGTGAATCCTGGATAGTTTAAAGAATAGGTAAATACTCATACTTGCATCTATATTTCCTTTAGTAATTAATAGTAAAGATAAACTACGTAAAACATTAAATACCATGTTCTTTATGATCATCAAAGATTCACAAAGTTCTCATAAATATGAAACGACAATACCATAAATATAATTAACATTATTATGTGAATTCTAAAAATACCATCCCAAAAAATAATGTAAATTGAAACTACGGTAACTCTATTAAATTAATACAAAACCAGGGAATAAAAGAGAATTAACTTATGAAATCTGGTGGTAATCAGAAATTAACTGCCATGCGAACAGATCCCTTTATATAACGCCGTCAAAATAAACTGATAATTGGCTATTCATCATTATCATTGGTTGTTTCGTTCGACTTTTGCAACATTCGCGTTCGATAAAGTATCAAAGTAATTATCAGCTGTAATTTTAAAATCGTCGGAAAATTTATTGGATAAGATATATTTGTGTTTGGGATTAGCGGGCGCCTGTTAATATGGGTAAATTAGTAAAGATATTTCGGTAATTTTCGGTGCCGAACTCATTGAAGATGATTGATGTTTATGGCTCTTGATATACTCATACTGATAACGTAAACGCGATCATTTCTAGTGCATTTTTTACAGTTAGTTAAGACCTAGTTAGATGATAGTTATATATTAATAACGTTACTAATCAAATAACAGATATATTCAAGAACTTATAATAAAAATTATTTATAAAAACGATGGATGGAAGAATATTTTATTTTATATTATTGAATTTTATGAAAAAGCTATAAATACAGTGCGATAATCCAATATTTAAAGCATAGAAAGTAACATTTAAAGTCATTTTAAATGAAACAATTTCATTTTTGATTGAAACGTGTGAAATATCATTGCTTGTGAATACATGATAATATTGTAATGTTGAAGAGATTAAAGATCTTATAAGCAAGGGTACCTGATGTGTTAAATTTGCTGAACATATCAAGAATTAGTATTGCTGGTTAATACGTTCTTTTTCATATAGGTACATTAATACGTGTATCTTCTGATAGTAAAATTAATTTAAAAATTTCTTGATTACTTCAGGGATTTTGAGATATTTTCTCAAACAGTATTTATATAAATAGTCTATAATATCGCTAAGTACAAACACGCAGTTATTCAATAGCAGTTTTCATTCGGTTAACCGCACATCTGTTTTTTGTTGTAGAATTGTGTCACAATTGCTTAAATTTTTCAGTTAAATTACTTTGTCCATGGGCGTAGATAGAAACGGGAGGAGTTTTACAATTTATTTTATTTATCAGTCTATATTTCGTAAGATAAATAAAGTACGGTGAGTTAATTTCTTTTTTTCATTGTTTTAACTGTAAATTACATGCTTTTTAATTTTCGGTAATAGATCCTGTTTAATATCGTTTCATCGAATTTACTTCTCCCAATTATTTTGACGTAAGTGTCTAGCGAACGTCGAGAATGGCATCTTGAAACAATGGCGAGTTGGATTAAGGGTCAAAGATTAAAAGATTCCAAGAAATCGTCTGTAAAACGCCACTTAGCATCGCAAATACATACATAGAAATTAGACCCGTTGGAATCTGACATTTTAACGAATAACTCTGTGAAACTTTAATGGCGACAAATATTCCATTAAATAAACTTAACAATCCCACCTTCAAAACATTTCTCCAAAAACAATACTGGTCGAAACGTTCCTGATAAATCCACCTTGTGCAAATATTATGTTTCTAAGCGCTACACGAAAGCAGTAGAACGCATTAGAAGCCATCTTTCAAATCAGTACCTATGGATAAGTGCCGACAAAATTGTCGATATATTAGGGCGCTGTGTGGTAAATGCTGTAGCTGGTGTACTACATCCAACTATTTCATATAACGCATATGTAATAGCAACAAAAGCTATAAATACAGTTCATGCGGAAACACTAAGCTAAAACAATACGAGAATATGCACCAAATGCTTCATTCGGACGACAAAGAAAAAATACAAGGAAAAAATACTTTTACTTGTCAGTGACAGTGCTGCATAGATGTTAAAAACAGGCAGACTATTAAAGGAAACATATTCTAATATGTTGCAGATGAGTCTTGTAGCATATGCTCTCCACAGAATCTGTGAATATGTCGGGGACACCTTTCCGTTGATAGTTGATAGACTTGTATACGAAAGTAACTCTTTACAGGGAAAATTTCCATCTTTGTCACTGCCTCCTTCTTCAGTAATAACTAGATGGGGGCTTTGTTGGAAGCTACTAGTTTTCATGCAAAGAATTTCGATAGTTAACATAATTTCGTTACATGTTTAAATGACGATGCTGGAAGTATTTCTGAATTCAAAGAAATAATACAAATTCCAAATTTTAAAAATCAGTTGTACTTTCTTCAGGAACACTTTGGAAATTTGCTAAAACTAATTACTTGTTTTGAAAATAAAAATCTCAAATTCAATGATCGATCAAGCATATTAGATGTGGCTATTAATAATTTATAAAATTCTCTGTGTTTAATAGAAACCCAGATTTAATATCATTGCAGCAATTGTGTATGGGGACAATGCCTCAAAATCTAACTGCTAAATATGCTGAATTTCCAGTATGCACCTATAACCAGTTGCGATGTAAAAAGGACGTTTTCTATCTACAAGGATGAATTTCATTCAAAGAGAATAAATTTTACAGAAAAGAACCTTGAGAAAGTATTACTAGTTAATATTAATACTCCTTTACTCAACTTGAACTACTAAATGAACAAATAAAAATGTATTTAATATTTTATAGATCACCACCCGTTCGTTTTTCAATTATATAAGTAAAATTAGAAATTGTTTAAAAATACAAATTTTTAGTAGTACACCCGTGGGCGATGAGTGATCAGCCTCTCGTGCCCGTTTCCAGAAAAGCACCATTGAGAGTAGCTCTTTACAGCGAAAAACTGCTATATTTGTCACTGTTTCCCTTTCCAGTAATAACTAGATGGGAAACATGGTTGGAAGCTTCTTCTGCAGAGAATTTCGATAGTTTACAAAATTTTGTTACATGTTTAAATGACGATGCTCGAAGTATTTCTGAGTGCAAGGAGCTAATACAAATTCCAAATTTAAAAAATCAGTTGTACTTTCTTCAGAAAAACTTTGGAAATTTACCAAAACTAATCATTTATTTTTAAAATCGAAATCTCAAAGTAAATGATAGATTAACCACATTAGATGTAGCTATTAATAATTTGAAAATTGTTCCAAGTGCCTTCGGATGTGGCCTTCGGCAAAAGTTTGAAGCAGTTTGTAATAGAAATCCAAATTTAGTAACATTGCAGCAATTGTGTATGGGGACAATGCCTTAAAATCTAACTGCTAAATACGCTGAAGTAAAAGAATATTTCCAGTATGCACCTACAACCAGTTGCGACGTAGAAAGGACGTTTTCTATTTACGAGGATGTACCAGTATTTCATTCAAAGAGAACAAATTTTACAGAAGAGAACCTTGAAAAAGTGCTGCTAGTTGATATTAATACTCCTTTATTCAACTTGAACTACAAAATGAACAAATATAAAATGTATTTCATCAATGGTGCTTTTCTGAAAACTTTTTTAAAAGCAGTTACAAATCCATCAATTTCCGGAAAGGTATCTCTGATATATTCAAAGATTCTTTGGAAAGCATGAGCTACACAAGTAATATGCAGCATATTAGGATATGTTTCCTTTAATAATCTGCCTGTTTTTAAAATATATGCAGCACTGTCGCCGACAAATAAAAGTTTTTTTGCTTTGTACCTGTCGTCCGAATGAAGCAATTGGTGCATGTTCTCGTAAATGATTTTAGCTACTGTTTCCGCATCAACTGTATTTATAACTTTTGTTGCTATTACATATGTGTTATATGGAATAGTTAGATGTAGTACACCAGCTACAACATTTAACACATAGGTATAGCAAACGCCAATTAAGTTGGCGCGAGGAGGGGTAAGTTCGCGCAGGATTAGAAGTAGTGGGGAGATTTGTATTTGGTTTTACATCAAATGTCAGATAATTCTAACCTCTGAGCGTGTATCACTTTATGATCCCCTAGCAAAGACATTATGTCCCGTCAAACGTCAATGACAAATGTATTCTTACAATTACTTGAGTAGTGGGGGTGGACGTTTTTAAAAACTGCTTCTGCGCACCCCCTCCTCGCGCCAACTTAATTGGCGTTTGCTATACATAGGTACGAATTTGAAAGATGGGTTTCTAATGCGTTCTATTGCTTTCGTGTAGCACTTAGAAACATAATATTTGCGTAAGGTGGATTCATCAGGAACATTTCGACCATTTTGAAGGTGGGATTGTTGAGTTTATTTAATGAAGTATTTGCCGCCATTAAAGTTTCACAGTTCTTCGTTAAAATTCTCAAATTCGAATGGGTCTATTTCTATGTATGTGCTTGGGATGCTAAGTGATAATTCACGTGCGACTTCTTGGAATTTGTGAACGATATTCGGATTTCGGAATCACTGGCAATGGACATGCAAACAGTTTGACCCTTAATCCAACTCGCCATTGATTCACGATGCTGTTCTCGACGTTGTTCCATATCATATCTGAAAAAGTAATTTAAACAATGTTCTGGATCTAAATAAATGACAATTAAAAATGTATGCGTAAGTTATTGAAACTTAACGAAATTCACTGGACACTTGTGTCAAAATAATTGGGAGAAGTAGATTCGATAAAACGATATTAAACAGGATCTATTACGAAGTATGTAATTAACAGTTAAAAGAACGAAAAAAGAAACTAACTCACCGTACTTTATTTGTCTTGCGAAATATAAACTAGTAAATAAAATAAATTATAAAAACTCCTCACGCTTCTATCCACGCCCACAAAGAAAGGAATTTAACTGTAATATTGAAGTAATTGCGTCACAATTCAACGACGAAAAACAGATGTGCGGTTATCCGAATGAATAATGCTATTCAATAACTGCGTGTACTACTTAGCGATGTTATAGACTATTTATATGGTCCATCGTAATTTCGGCCTGATGCGGCCAGTCTCTAGTAATAACTAAAGTAGGACACCTCTTTGTACATATTCAATGTAATACTTATTTAACGCAACACGTTCTCATTTAATTACTGCATCTTCGCATTCTAGTTTAAGTATATAACTTGGTTAGCACGTTAAGTAAATAAGTAGGTTAGTAAGTAAGTATAAGTAATATATATACCGAAAACAGAGGAAAACCAGTCAATTTTGCAAATCTGATCTTATCGATATTATTTAAGTGAACATCCTAACTTGTAATAGTATTGTTTTGTATTTATTAAACTTGTGTGCTATTTATTCTACCAATAAAGCCGGACCGTAATGAGTCCGCCTCGAAAATGTAGCTATAACGAGGACCAGGCGACATCACATGGCGATCCTCCCAGCCACTTCTGACATCACAATACGTCTTAAATATTAGTATACGGACTGCAAAAGTAGAAGCTGTTACCCCCACGAACTGATAAAAAAGAAAAGCGGAGAGAAAAACTTTTTAATTATACACGACAATAGCATATAGGAAGTGGTACCGAAACAATTCCTGAAATGTAGGAGTAAATAAAATTTCAGAATACCTAGACTTCCTTCATCTCCATTACTTTCACAGTTGAGAGCGCAAAAACTGATTTTCACCCTTTCACCATATGTGCCATGAAAGGAACGTATTCTGGAAGTGTTGTTTTGTTAATATGTTCGTCAGCGACTTAGCTTTAAATTTCTTCTGTCATATTAAATCTTCGCCCTTTCAAGTTGATTTTCATTTGTAGAGAGAGAGAAAAGATTACAAGGCGTCAAGTCAGGCGAAATCGTTAGATGAGGAACAACGGTCATGTTGTTTTTCGCCAAAGCTCCTGCATCATGAAAGCAGTATGTGTTTTCACGTTATCTGTAGCACCCAGTCATTGCTGCGTCACGCGTCACTTCTCTGGACGTTTCCTTCTCAAATCATCCCTTAACCCGCTTAGGACATCACGATAGAATTTTGCAATAATCGCGTGACCAGGAATTAAGAATTTATTGTGAATAATCTACCAACATCGAAAAAACCAATCAGAAAGGACTTAATATTGTTTTTAGCTTGACACCGAGGTAAGAATGGAGACCACTGTTGTTTACTTTCGGGAGCATTCTCATAAACACAACTTTTGTTACCTGTGACGATCTTACAAACAAAATCTAGTTCAGCTCCAAAGGATGTTCTTTCAATTTGCCACAGACATAAATACGACATTGTTTCTGTTCGTCGCTAAACAGTCGTGACACGAATTTCGTTGAAATCCCTCTCATGTTTAATTCTTCCGGAAATATGCCGTAAGATAATCTCACAATGTTACAAATACCTTAGATGGTCTGCTTGGGATCCTTTGCAGCTGCTTTCCGAACAGCACCGACATGCACCGGCGCAATGAGAGTTAATGATCGTCCAGGGTATTTTCGAGACGTTTAAACCAAGCATAACTTTGTGTTAAGCCCAGAGTGCCGTTCTCAAATAAACATTTTTATTTTATGTTCTTGACGTTGTTGGACTAAAACTGCAGAGTCAAAAAGAGTAACAGTCCTGAGAATGTCCTTTGGAAGAACATATGAAATGTCAGCGCGCTGGAAGTATCTCTTTCCAGAGCTTTGTAGAGAAATACCTTCACAAATACATGAACTTGTATTGTGTTCTTCACAACCGATTTTTAATAATATTTTATATTCTATTTTCGTTTTATACAAAATTTGGTGAGGTTTTACCTACTCAAGTATGTTTCAATTTATTTTATTATATACGCATTCAGTTTGTCCGTTAAAGAGTAAAGGCACGTTCATACAGCTTCTACAAGTCACGGTTGTACCGTCAGATGGAAGCATTGTACTTAGTTCTGTACTTGTTATTGAGACAGTGATAGTTGTTTTGGTATTTCTCACTGAGCAGGGGTGAATCTTCTTCTACGCTCTGTCTTAATAACCTCTGTGATATAGCGAAATTGTTGTTTTGTGAACGTATCTCTCTCCAGCTGGGGCATACCGATGATTCTGTAGAAAGATAAAACACATGTGTCAAAATATCTGGAGGGTGATATCTTTAAAAATATATGAACTTGTATTGAGTTCTTTACATCCGTTTTTTAATTATTTATTATATTATACAAATATTTTTGATTTATTACTTCATATCCCAATACAATGCATATTTCACAGGTACTCATTCATTTTGTATCATGCGAGAAAATTACGACTAAACACCTGATGGAAACACCTGAAAAATATAAATTAATCTCACACATACCAGTTCACTCACTTACATTACAAATTTCTCCTTTTATCAGAAATATTGTGCAATAATGCGCACTATTTCTGCACGAAAGGAAAAAAAAAGAGCAGCATTCATATGAAACAAACTTAGATCAGGAGATATTTTAAAACATAAGTTCCAACTTAGTCGCGGGGATATACTTGGATAATGTAAAGTAATTATCAGAAACAATAAACTTACGGTAGTTTTAAAGTGTATCTTAACTTTATAATGAGAGATTAACATTTTAAGATAAAAAACCATATAACACTTAGGTTACACCTATAAACTTATTTATCATTTATTACTATTTGGAAATTTTTATACCATAATTTTATTATTACCTCACCTTTATGGTGATTAATGAATTTATATTGAAAAGAAATGTTTTGTTTTGTACTAGCGAGTGTCCTGCGTGTGCTGCTAGGTCATTTAATGAGATGAAATAGGTAATTAAAAATTCGTGAACAGCTACACCTCTCTCTGGAACGTATGAACGCATTTCGCTCTTATTGTAGCTCGTCTGCACACGGTATCCTGGAGACGTGACTTCTCATTTCTGTGCTTATTGCTAACATTTTAACTCGCTGCAAATGAGAATTAATGACTATTACATCTCATTTCTACATGCAAATGTCGCCTTATACGTTGCGTTAATTACTACAATTTAACAAACTCAGCGTTACTTATTACAATTCTCATTTGCAGTGAGTTCAAAATGGAATAAATGTTTGTTTTGTGTGTATAGCTATATACTTATTGAACGATAACTGAATTACGATTTCATTAAATTTTGTCTTAAATTTATAGTAATTCTAGTTATTGCAATGCCTAAATTTAAACTAATTCTAATTATTGTAATGCCTTCGGGCAGACAATATAGTTCGGCCATCAGGAGCGTACACAAATAAATTTGTCAGTTTGCTAACGCGTGAACAGGCCAGGTGAGAAGCATAAATTTTGTAAATGCAATCCACACACTTGAAGTGATTATCTCTGTACTTTATGGATTGTCTTTGCGAAGGTGAGTCGAATTGGAACTGCCATCTTTTGAATTAAAATGTACCTGTCGATATCATAGGTAGACATGGCAGTAGCATATCTTCTACTTTATATTTGCCATTCCTTATTGTGGCTTCAAAGACCTTGTTCATCAACTGTTTGATTGCAAGTCTATCACCGTTGTAATAGACCGTTGAAAATACCGTTGTAAATACTATAAGCAGGCAAAATTTCCCATTACCCCCACCAGCTTTTACATAACTAATAATGCGAACCGTATCGATTATACGGCTAGATGATGACATAATTCAAGGGAATTTTGAAGGTCTCGGTAGATGGCATCTGTAGCAATAATATCCGGCAATATACTTTTAAACTATGCTAGTTAAGTTAAGAAGTCAATAAACTTGAAATTATTAATGGCTAGGGTCATTAAAAACTGGATACAAAACTTGTTCAATAATTAAATAATAAAGCAAGGTAGAAATAGTCTAATGAAAAAGGTACTAAACTTGCAAATATAAAGAATGTCGCTTCTTAGAATAGAAAGAAAGGTGTACAATTTAAATAATATAATTAAAATTTCGGTATACAGTGTGTTAATTTGAAGAAAACATTATAAAAAAAAGAAACAAAAAAAAAAAAATTATTGTGAAAATACGGACCGAACACAAAACGCCCTGACCGCCAACAGCAGAAAAGCAAAATGGGTATATAAATGATTGCACATATGGCACAACATAGCCT
This sequence comes from Melolontha melolontha, assembly GCA_935421215.2. Lineage (NCBI taxonomy): Eukaryota > Metazoa > Arthropoda > Insecta > Coleoptera > Scarabaeidae > Melolontha > Melolontha melolontha. The sequence continues at coordinate 28,030,970 of OW285243.1, read as the reverse complement.
GATTAACACACACTCCAGAAGAAGATGTCAGCGAGTCAATACTCTTATTGACAGCGAGAGCATTGAAACGTCGAAAAGTTCGAGTTTCGTTTCCGAATCAAAGAACCTCTACAACGCGGAAGAAACCCAAAAACCAATATTTCTCCGCCAGAGTATTCGCCTAAACACATATTGAACCAAACTGCGGTACTCTTTTCAGTTATTCACACAAGCTTCTGTATGACATTTACTTTCAAATATACAAACATTAATATTCACAATTAATTGTATATTTAATGATTATTAACCATATTTGCACAATAGTATTAAATAAACATAATGAATAAACGTGATATTAATTAACTACATATATAAACACCATAAGTAAACGAAAGCTTATGAATAAACATCGCAATAGATTATTAGCACAATATTACTACAGGAAATTTATTAAAACATTACTTCAAAGCAAAAGTTTTATTCAGAATAAATCTCGCATTCTAATTCAATTTTATTTAGTAAATTACGTTTCACCTTTACTTAATTCTTAATAACAATATAAGGGAAGAAGAGCAGATATATATAGTAGGAAGTTACTGGATAGTTCGCAAATAACGAAAAAAACGGAAATCCTAAAAAGAATCCGTACTACCTTCCCTAGCAGCCTATCTTTAAATATTAAAAATGAATAAGAAAATATAAATAACACTGACATTTTAGATATTTCGATAAAAAGAAAAGGCAGTAATATATAACCATCGACTGCAACAAAGATGACACTAGGTAGAGTGATCCACTTCGGGCATTTTTAACTGTTGAGAAAGCATGACCAGCTCTAAACATATTTTTCCTGCTGCCGATCAAGGTGCGTCTTAGCGAACTCGTTTGCATAGTTCTTTTAGCTCAGCTCGACTATGGACCAAATAATTAACCAATCGTATCGCGTGAAGTAATCACTTGTTCAGGTAGCTCAGCACGGCGACAAAACTTGATCAATTCCAATTTTTATAGCCGAACGAGATAAGCGATCACTTCAACTCTCAAATGTCAAACCTAACCTGACTTTTAAGATTATGAACCAAAGAGATTGCAACATTGTATATTTCTGTGAACCGTTGTTCTTATTGTTGTTTATTCATGGGCGAAGTACAAAATTTTATCAATTTAGTACAAGCTAAAGAGGAATTGTATAATATGCGGCTAGTCAATTACAAAAATGTACATATAAGGAAAAACTGTCGCAAATCGTTGTAAACGTAACTTAACAATTTATCAAATAAACCGGGTGATGATTCCTTGTCCTGAAGCCGCATTTCTAAACTTAAATTATGAAATGCACTCTTAATTTCTCTTTGTAATAACAATCTTAGTATGGCTTCGCATCTTCAGCAATTTACAGCAAGGATAACAATTAATTAAAATTTTTCTTCGTCGTTGATCCATCACAAACCAACGAACGTCAACTGTCAAATAGAAATATAACCAGAACTGTCAAATAGAAAATGCGTTAAGACCATACATGAAAATAAACCATTCTGAGCTATGCATAGCTCGTTTAGCTCAACGAGCTATACAAATAAGTTAGCTAAGACGCACCTTCATGTAAATCAGTGATTACAGCCCTAGCAACATAGCGTGTAAGTCGACTATAACATTCGTTTGTAGTTTCGCCTTGACAATGGAACTTAATATTATCACGAAAACTCCTAGGATAATAGTGAACAACTCATGATTCGGCTTCCTAAGTTTATTTGGAGTAAAAATGAGGAATATCAAAACTGAACGTTTTTATTATGACATATATACAAACTTACGATATTTTACGGCTTTTTCTATTTCATCAATCTCTTCCGCTTCAGGATATTTATCCCCTATTTAGAGGGGAGGTAATTATTCTTTTCAGCATTTCGCATTAGCATTGCAGTTTCTTCTTCTGCTTGACGTAATGTACACCCGGTTTCTTCTGTCAAGCCCATATTGTCCATACGTCTGCTTCTACTCAATGGGTCCATTATTATCTTGGCCAGCCCTTTCCTAAAGAGCTGTTACCTGTCTATAATATGAGTAAATTTTCCATCTTCCCAACTATCTAGAAAGTTCTGGCACAAATACAATCCACAGTTCCAGTTACAAAGGCGCGATACATAATGGAACCAAATGCTAACTGTACGCGACGACATTATAGAGAAGATTACATGCCCATTAGAAAATAGACGGCTGTGGTTATACATGAATGAGATGACAGATTGCATAAAAATTATATTGTCAATATTATAGAACATGTCCTGGACCCTCGGCAATCGACATTTCCATTGCTACTAGCTAGCAAAAGTTTCACCGAGTGTACTGGCAATACAATTACCCCTGGTGCTGGAGACACACGTTGGGGAACATTGAAGGCAGCTTTTTATTCTGTTAAAAATTCCCAACAAATAAAAACTTGTTGAATTTCATTAATTGACGTAGCAGACACTTCTTGGTGAAACATTTTGTAATTAACAAATTATTATAAAAACACACTTGGCTATTTCACAATTTTTTATTAGATCTATTTCTAACATATGTTTCGGCTGTTATGCCATTGTCAAAGAGTATCTTAAAACTGGTTTTAAGATACTCTTTGACAATGGCATAACAGCCAAAACATATGTTAGAAATAGATCTAATAAAAAATTGTGAAATAGCCAAGTGTGTTTTTATAATAATTTGTTAAATAAAAACTGTTATACTATGGTTTAATCCAGCCGAGGTTGCAGCCATTAAGGAAAGCCAGACACAATTTCGAGATGCAAGGTTTATTTTCGGACCACATTTTCCGACTCTTTGAATATTAGTTTTCGGAATGCCGCAGAGGAGGCTCCTATCGAAGGAACTCGTATGCCTTCGTACTAATCCTATAGCATTTGTGCCCTGGAGCCCAGACTAATGACATTTTCTTGCGACTTCTGAGCTCGTTCAGGGCACAAACACAATCCCATACAAGTTTGGCTTTACTTTTTATAGAATCTAGTGCCCTTAGCATTGCTTGGCTATCAGAGAAAATGGTAACCATGCACTTTGTCTTCCACCCTGCCCTGTTAATTTCTCTAACTCAATAATGTAAATGTAATTAGGCAATTTCCGCTTAAAATACCACAGTATCGTTACGTAGGTTAACCTCGCCAGCAACGGCGTTCTAACGGCCCAGTACAATTTAGCATTGTCCTGGAAATAGTATAGCAATCATGAGGCTTTCATAAGCTATTTATTAATTTCGAAGACCATTTAACAAATGATAAATATTCGATACATTACACATAAAATATGAGCAAAATTTTCATGTAGGACATCACGAGAAAATATTTTCAAGACGTCACAACTTGTAAGACAACAATAATTTGTAGAAGATAAGAAGATATCTGCACTGACATACCGTCAGTAAATCAGATCTTTCATCTATGTAATTCTTATGGAGAATAATGAAGTGAGAATCGAAGTAATTCAGATAAAAATGAGTTAGTCTGAATATGATAAGATATATATTTCAAAACATATTGGAAATATATCTACAGAGATTTCTCAATATTATTAAAAGATTTACAATGTTTTCTAATTAAAACTACTGTTATTTTCTGATTCTATAACTGGAATAACATACACACGAAAACACACGAATTTATATTTGAGGTTAGTTTACATAAAAAGCGAATATGAATATTAGATATGCGTTTATCGCGAGCTAAAATTTAGGAACTAATGTCATGAATACGTGATTCAGATATTTTTGATAGGAAAATATTGGAACCTCTAAAGGACCCCAAAAGAAACAACTTTTCCTAATAAAGTTATTGGGGGAAACGTACTGGAATGTTACAATTAAATAATTTACGTTGCTTCTTATAGGTTATCTATGCGACATTATTAACCAAATTTTGGTAATTAATAAACATTTTGAATATATAACAATGTAAAACGAACATAATTTTCATTTATATTAATGACAAATGTATTTAAGTATACTTTTCAGTTTATACTTCTCGCAACAAATTAATTTGACGTGATTTAACGGTTGTGTCAGAACTAGAGAAAACAATCCCGGGATTCCGAATCCCGGGATCTCGGATCCCAGCCGGGTTTTGATCCCGTAAATCCCGGGACTGTACTTGGCTAATCTCGGGATGTTCAGGATTGCCAGTTTGCATTCCGTAATCCGTTGCGCCTTGACAATGACCTTACCTAGATATTAAGGGCACTTATTACATAAAGACAAAAAATCAACCTTAGGTACGCCGTACAATAAAAGAACTACACAGGTACAGCCCAAATAATATGTAACTTAGAAGGGACTTCCCCGTCCGGCATACTCAAATACAATACTGTTAAAGTAATTCCCAACGGGCCAACAGGTGAATCACCCGATCACCTCATACGATTTATCATAATATTGTTGCGAGGGATTCCCCGTCGGGGATTCCCTGTACGAAAGTATAAATACGGTTATTAGGATTTACTTTTTTCATTTATTATTCTACCAGCGACAAGGTTACGCAGGTTACGTCATTTAAATTTAAAGGTCAATTATCTGAAAAAAGTTATTTTAAATGGCGGCAGACTTTGTTCAACATAAAAAAAACAGTGATACGTCGTCAGCGTGGAGTTATTTTTTAGTTGCAAAAGACGGGAATAGTGCTAAATGTAAGCGATGCCCTGCCATTCTCAAGACTTTGGGTGGGTCGACTAAGGGATTACATACACATTTGTCATCAAAACATAACATTAAGAATATAGCTGACGTAAATCGTTTAACAGCATCAACAAATCAAAATTATGAAAATTTGAACACAGCACCGCCGCCAGCTAAACGAAAGTTATAAAATTATTTTACTAAAAGTGCCGACGATAGCCTGGATGGTGTTTTGGCAAGAATGAATACATTAGATGGATTTCCATTCAGTGTATTCATAACTTCAGACGATTTGAGAAAATTTCTCTTAGCGAAATACACGGATTTACCAAAATCAGGTGTGACAATTCGAAAGCATGCTATGAATTACAGTGAAACAATCATAAAGCAAGTAACTGCAGAATGAAAACATTTGAAAAGTGCAGGTGAAAGATTCAGTCTCTCTTTCGACGAGTGAACTTCAGCGTCCAATAAACGATACATGGCTGCCAACGTTCATTCAAATAAAAAAATTTGGAGCTTAGGACTCGTTCCTATTCATGGAAGTATGACGGCTGAAAATTGTCTTCGTATATTGAAAGAGCGTCTAAATAAATTTGATATTTCCCTGGAAACTGATATCGTGGCTACTGTAACCGATGAACCGAACGTTATGATAAAGGTGGGACAGCTTGTTTGCACTGAACAACAACTGTGTCTCGCACATGGTATCAATTTGGTCGTCTGTGATGTGCTTTATAAAATAAAGAATTATTTTCAAGACAGGCAAGACAGCCCTACCTCAGACTCAGATGATACTATAAATGAACTAGCTGTGACTGCTTATTATATGAACGATAGCGATGATGATGACAATTTAGAAGACTTAGACGGTCCTGAATCAGGTTTAGTCTTTTACAAAATGAACTTGCACGAGAGATGAAAATATTAGTCAGCTGATAAAGAAAATCCGCAAAGTTGTAGTGTATTTCAAAAGATCACCATTGAAAAATGAAACAGTACTTCAAAAGTATGTGAAAATTGAACATGAAAAAGAGCTGTCTCTTCTTTTGGACTGTAAAACTAGGTGAAATAGTCTTTTAATAATGCTGGAACGATTTTCTCTTTTAAAAACCTGCATTCAAAAAGCTCTTATAGATCTCAATCATCCAATCCGTTTAGAAGATGCTGATTTTGACTTGGTAAATAAAATTGTTGATGTGCTGACCCCAATTAAATTAACAGTAGAAGCAATCTGTCGACCAGATGCTAATTTATGCACAGCTGATGCCGCTTTGAAATTTCTTATAAAACAATTGTCTAGCAAAAACTCAGTACTCGCCAATAAAATGAAAACATCGTCAGTGGAACGTATAAAGCAACGACGAAATGATGATTTAACTGGTGTGTTGAATTATTTACAAAATCCACCAAAAAAATGAAAATCAGTTATTATCGGATTTGGAATGGCTTGACTTATTTCCAGTTCCTACACAGGCTTTAGTGAGGGCGCAAATAAAGACTATTGTTAAATGACTAAATAGTCGAGATGACACGGTAGAGGAAGAAAGGTCAGGATCACAAACAGATGATGAGCCAAGGCAACAAACCTCCCAACCCCAATTGACACTAAAGGAAAAGTTACAGCTGGAAATTAATAAGAGCATGGAATCTCCAGATCCTGAAGTACAAAATGAATCGGGGTTGGTAAATAGTATTAGACGCGAAATGAGCCTGTTTTAAAATGGAGGAGTTCGTGGATATCACTTAGAATTAACATATAAATACCTATTGTCTATTCCTCCAACCAGTGTAGAATCTGAGCGAGCGATTTCAGCTGCTGCTTATGTTGGCAAACTACGAAGCAGGCTTGGAAGTCAAATATTGGATCCTCTGATATTTTTTTTATTTTGAAAATTCTAAATAGTTTTTTGTATTGTCTTTTTTGTTCCTTATTTTAGTATATTGTGTATTGTGTTGTGCATCAATATTAATAAATAATTTTTAAGAAATTACTCAAGTTTTTTTTCATTTGAGCCCCATTTGAAACCACATAGTCTAATCCCGGGATTACGCTTCAAAAACCCCATAATCCCGGGATCGAAAAACATGCTCGGGATTGTATTCTCTAAGTCAGAACCTATTCATAAGCTGTCATATTTTGATCAGTTCATTTTCATTACACTTTTTATAAAAATTATGTAACAAAAATTGTGTTTTTAGAAAAAATAGTGTACGATACACGTGTTAAAAATGATATTTTATTTTTCTCGTAAACGGATTACTCGCAAAATAAAATAGCACTTTTAACACTTGTATCGTAAATAACTATTATGTATTTGAACAGCATTTCAAATATTTGGCTACGTTGTGTTTGTGTTGGATATAGATATACATAATGTATAAAATGAGTAGCTCATTTTATTTTATTATAGCATTCCAGTACGTTTCCTTCAATAACTTATGAAAAGTTCTTTCCTTTGAGGTCCTTTAGATGTTCCAATAATTTTTTTTCAAAAATTTTTGGTGAGCGTATTCTTGACTTCTCACATCAAGAATTCCAAAATTCTAAATTTTTCCCAAGAATATATATGTATTCGAAATGCATACGAAGATAACGAGATCATTCCAAAAACAAACTGATTTATACTACTTAAGTCAAATAAACGAACAATCAATCAAAATGTATGTATTTTATATCGTAATTAAACAATAAGGAAGCTTGTCATTTTGACAAATTTAGAATTTTTAATAATTTGAAATTACTCATTATGCCATTTAAAATTGAAAATTACAGAAAAAGTATACTACTGATATACAAAATAAACAATATATATATTTGCTACGCATCGTTTTTTTCTTTGTTTAAGCACATCTAAATTATACTAATAAGCCTGATATAATCTATACTCTGATATGTTGAAATAGGGTTTAAATTTAAAGAAATATATCCGGCTTTAAAAATACACTAGAAAACAATATAAAAATCTAGGTTGGACAATACTCACTACGTTTAAGTTTCTCCAGGGGCTCATGATGCAGGGAAGGTGTATGGGGTACTACACCATGATGATGCGGATCGTGAGACGTAACATGATGTCCTAGAACTGACGAAGAACCGGTCATAATGCCACTAATTGCTGAGCTCACAGAAACTGCTGAACTTGCAGAGTCCATATGATGATGCACACCATGCATGTCACTATTAGCAGACGATGTACTGACACCTGTCACTAGATCTTGCAAACATAGTGAAGGATCTGTTAACGATTCCATTCGTTCCATATTTTCCGACGCGTCCAAAACAAGTAATGTATATAAAAGTCACACGCGACGAACAAATTTTCAGAACTAGGCAGATTTTTCTAGCTGATGTGAATTAGTGTTCGGTGTTACTGAAACAAAAAAGAAACAATTATTTGTCGGATAATTAGGATATAGCATTATAAACGAAATTAGCAACTAATACAACATGTTAACAATATTAAAATATTTAGATATTGTGATGTGAGCCATCTACAATACGTCAGACGGCGGTCTGGCGATGACATTATACGCCGAACATACCAGCTGTCGCTGGAAAAGTCTAGAAGTTCTGGATTGTACTCGAAAGTTTAGAGACCTATATAGGAACTCGAAATACAGAGAGATGATTCATTCAATCAGTAATCGCCGTAGTGTTGATAATGTGATATAAATGTGAGATAAATATTAAAATTAATACTGTTATTATTAGTTATTAAGTGTAATATAGTTTATTTTGTTTTATTATTAATATAGTGTTTTAAATTACCGTTAGTTTTATTTAAAAGGACTCAGAAAGACAAGTTCATCACAATATTTAAGACACATTTTTCGTTTTGATATTTTAAAATATTAATTCTTTGCCTTATTAAATTGTTTGTTTCATTGAATTCGTAACAATTTATTTATTATTATAAGACAACAGAATGTACCCAAAAAGTCTCAATACAGGTTCTTGGTATAAAGTTACATATAGAATATGTACTACTAATTCTATCGCTAATTTATTTATTATTTACAAACAACTAAAATAAATTAAAAAAAATGATTTTTATATAATAAAAATAAATCGGGGGTCGATAAACCCGGAGATCTTGGCGGGCGACCAATTTATGTTGTAATTTTTTTATATAACTTTATTAGGAAACATTTCCCTTAAAGTAAGAAAAGTCTGCCTCGCTGTATGGGCAGTCGCACCATCCTGCCGGAACCACACGTTGTCTTGTCCCAATCTCCGTAGTTCTACCAAAAAATTCTGTAGCATATGTATAACGATGGGAGTTGACGGTGACTACTCGATTATTTTCCTCAAAAAAGTATGGTCCAACGATTCCAAAAATTGATACTCCACACCATACTGTCAGTTTCTGGTCATGTAGAACTTTTTTATGTAATTGTTGAGGATTTTCCGATAACCAGTACCAACGATTCTGTTTATTTATGCGACCGCTTAAATGAAAGTGAGATTCCGGAACCACACGTTGTCTTGTCCCAATCTCCGTAGTTCTCCTACCAAAAAATTCTGTAGCATATGTATAACGATGGGAGTTGGCGGTGACTACTCGATTATTTTCCTCGAAAAAGTATGGTCCAACGATTCCAAATATTGATACTCCACACCATACTGTCACTTTCTGGTCATGTAGAACTTTTTTATGTAATTGTTAAGGATTTTCCGATAACCAGTACCAACGATTCTGTTTATTTATGCGACCGCTTAAATGAAAGTGAGCTTCATCCGTCATTAACACATCTTGATCTTCATTTAAGATTTCTAAGAATTCTCTGCAAAATGTCATGCGAAGTTCTCTGTCGCTTTCCTGCACAATCTGAATTTTATAGGGGTGAAAAGTGTAAATCATTTTTAAGAATCCTACGAAGATTTCTTTCAGAGATTTGCAGGGGCAATTAATGTTTTTTCGCAGATCGAATCGGACTTATGTTAACGGCGACACGAACCATTTCAATGTTTTCTGGTGTCCGAACAGTTGTAACACCTTTAAATTTTGATGCAACACTACCTCTTTCATTAAAATCATTCACTCACCTTAAAATGATCTTCTGCGATGGAATTCTCCCATGTCTTTCAACATTAAATTCCCGTCGAAAACTTCTTTGAGCTTGGATAACAGAACCATTTCCGACAAACTCATTCACTATATAATTACGTTGGTTTAGTGGAAATTTCTCCTTTTCTAATAAAAATTGCATGAAGTTTAATGTCAAACTAACTGACATCACATTATTTGGTTTTTCTAAGCAACCTATTCAAAATATGTCATATCAATTGTCAAACCTGTATTATATTATATTTTCTAGTCTACTAAATCCAAAAATGATTTTTGTATTCAAACCTTTCGCATCTATACCGAACAGAAATTGTAGGTGGTAATGTGGTTTTGCTGTTCACTCCACATCATACAAGTTTTTCGCACCTTCTGCACACCTTATGAGGAGCTCAGGATTTGTCTTGATCCCCAATTTTCAACTTGAAATAAGCAAAATACACTTTCTTCACGAAATCACTTGTTTATTTGTTGACTTTTAACAGTACATTCACCACATATATGGAAACCTGTATAAACACGCTCAATCTAGCTGGTATGATTCCTCACTTTTCTTGCGGTTGACTTTAGAATGAAACTACAAACGCGAATTTTGCAAGAAGACCTGACGAGATGAATTTCGGACAATTTCGGTTACAGCTACTTGCTTTACTGTATATGTGAAAGCTTAAACGAAGCAGTCTCATCCGTACAGCAACTTAAATCGTACATCATCGAGAACAGCCACTGTACCATACTGTACCTTACTATGATATCTATCAAAAATGTTTTTACATATTGTTAGCAAATTAGGTCTCTAACATTCATAATAACTCTGAACAATTATTTATTAACACAGACTCCAGAAGAAGATGTCAGCGAAAGCATCCAAACGTCGAGAAGTTCAGAGTTCGTCTCTGAATCAAAGAATCTCTACAACGAGGAAGAAACCCGAAAACTAAGATTTCTCCGCAAGAATATTATTTTCAGTTAATAGCAATATACATACAACGTTTCGGGTACGCATAATCACCCTTGCTAATACCGTCGTGAGCAAAAAAATCGGGACAGTGTCAAAATCGTTATGTCAATTTCCTTTATTTTTTAGCGTTGTAATTTTGACGTTTGATTAACTTTCAAACTCTACGTCAAATTATAACAAGTGTTCATTTGAAAAGTCAATCTAGTAGCATGTAATTTACTGATAACATTTTGAAGTATGTCGTAAATTAAAATTTACTACTTAACCTACGAAGTCGTATATTTTGACAGTTTCATACATACAAATAAATTACAAATAATAGGTATTTATTGAAAACTATAACAAATGTTGAAAATGTTGTGCTTCAAGATCAATGCACTTTAAAATCCTCCTTTCAAAATTTCTTTATTTAAACCAGAAAAGACGCACGATTATTTTATGCACTAACTGATATTTGTGATTGACATTATCAAATGTCATTTGGATTTACGTTTACGGAAGAACAAACACATACTAATACATTTGCGTCTTATTCTATCAAAATTGCAAAGTAACCTAGATTGACTTTTTAAATGAACACCCGTTATATCATAGTTGCTAATTCAAAATTGAAAATGTCGCATCTCGCAAAAACTGGTAAAGCCAGACTTGTTACTAGTTTGAAAAATGGGAAATCATTAAGAAGTGTATCGGTTCAATTTAATATTGGTAAAAGTTAAGCCGCACGAATATATAAAAAAAATGGAGGGAAGAGGATAATTTAAATCGGAAAATAACTTCCGGACGTAACAAAATTTCGAATACGCAGGAAGACAAAACATTAGTTAGTGAGATTAGGCACAACCCTTTCAAAACATTAAAGGAAGCTATAAGAACAACACAATTTCCTGTCTTATTGTAACACAATGGTTACAAGAGATAAAATTTAAACTTGAGATATCCAGCCCTACAGTCCTTATCTAAATCCCATTGAAAATGTATGGGGATTAATGAGATAGAGCTTCTACCCAAGAAGAAATTTGGGAGATTGTTCAAAGTGCTTGGCATCAAATTTCTATAAATGTTGTACAAAATATTGTCGCTTCAATGTCTACAAGATTAGATGCAGTTAATAATAACGGTGGAATGACGAAATACTAATTTTATTAATGTATTTATATTATTATAATAATATTATAATTATATTAATGTAATAGTTATTTTAATTTAATAAATAATCTTTCTATATCATTTTTGGTAATTTTTATTTACATTTATTTTAAAAATGTTTAATAAATGTCAATAAGACACACATTTTTGACAATTCCTGACTTACTATTATGAGTAAAGATAGCCACTTAAGTAGTCACAATTTAAACCCACGCAGAAACAGTGTCCCGTTTTTTTTTGCTCACGAGAGTATGTACTTTAAATCTTTAATATAATCTATTATATTCTTCTACGCATGTTCAAGTCTATTATCGGAAATTGTTAAACTTGGATTCCAAACAGTACTGCAGCATTCAGGTAAAGGACATAACAGTCTGTAATCCTAATTATTATAATAATTATGTTGGAAAATAACGTACTTGGCCTTTTATGAACCCACACACTTTGTAATAAGCGATCAAGATCATTTGTAATCGAGTCACTCGTGAATCCGAAATTGTATGTCGTTACTTGAACTGCATTTACATTACAAACGACAAGTAAAATATCAGTCGAATATATAACTATGCAACGGTTAAAATCGGAAAAGATATACGGAGTCAAATTCATGAATGACTCGATTACAAATTATCTTGATCACTCGTTATGATTGATATATAACATGATTGACATGCTAATCAAATTTCAAAGAGCTCTCGAAGATAACATCCAAAAAATAATTAGTGTATTGTTAAAATACGTAGTAGTCTGAAACCAGAGGATCTTTCATTTTTCTTAGAGAAAGCTAAATATTGACATTTCTTAACGATTATTTACATATTATTTCGACTATATCATTCTAAAACTATGAACCACTGAAAATACAGGATTTTCCGTAGTTGTCATATATTACAGCGGTTATTGACGTATTATGACGCAAATCGAACATACGAACCTTTGTATATTCGCTGCCAAAACTACGATTAGATCACTATGATTTCGACATCAATAATCTGATAGTATTGAATTGTCAGATTTGTTAGTTATAAAGTTATAATCATGGCTCGTTTCGCACTACTTTTTTCTTTTTATTTTCATGATATAGTCTGCCTGTATACAACTCGACACTTGAAAATTCTCGAAACATGACGTATTGCCTAAGAAAACACCTTTGGGCCTTTGGTCTCGTGGTGTTTCAGGCAATACGTCTCGTATAATCGAGTATTTTCAAGTGTCTTGTTGTATAATAAATGATTATACCACGTTTAAACCGAAAATTAATAACCAATTATAGCTTATCAAAATCTTCGCTAACATTTATTTATATGGCTGTACGTTCCTACTGGAAGAGTGGCATCCCTTTTACAGAGATCCTTGAATATATTTCAGTAGGAAGAATTATTCCAATAAACCCGTCCTTGACATTGATTATATGATCCCGTTCATTATTCCTCCCTATTTTAGTCTGGTCCTCAATTTCTTCCGTCGTCCTTTAATTCCAATTGCGTTTAAAACTTTTAGCACTTGATTTTGTCACCGCATCTTAGGTCTGCCTCGGACTCTACTCTGTACCGAATTCCATTCAGTAATTTTTCCGGCCACGTCTTCTTTTGACTTTCTGTATAAATGGTCATACCATAATATTCTCTGCGCTTTGTTAAATTTTTCTGTATCTTCACCTTTAATTTTCTTCTTTACTTCATAGTTCCTCATCCTTCTGTTTTCTCTCTGTTCAGATTTTATTGGCCTATAAACTTTCCTTATAATCTTTCATTCAAAAACTCTTAGTTTTTCTCGCTCCTTATTTGTAATGACTATTGCTTCAGCTGCATAGATAACGATCGGCCTTATGTTCTATTGCTTTTATATTTTTGTCAGCCAAAAAATGTAGAGTTAAAATTGCCGTATGGGATGATACATTAGCATGGTGGAGCATAATTCCCTTGGCTGGAACCCTACTGAATACTTCAGGCAAACATTTTTCAGTGTACCACTTAGTTGTAACTATCTTTCGTCCATCTAGCTTAATTGCATTTACTAAGGCCTTACTTCTGAAGAATACCGAATACATAATATTTTTCATAGCTCGCTGCTTCTTAGTCATTTTTTAAGTTTCCTCATCTTCGTGAATCCATATCCAACTTTCTTGGTGAGTAGGAAAGTCGAAAAAGCGAATATAAGTTTCGTCACCTGTCACTATTGTGATGACTCATCCGATGACGCATCGCGCGTCATACCTCTGGCGTTTTCTCGATACAGGTAGAATGCTCGAGAAGAATATTCATATTCTAAATACAAATACATAAATGTGCTTATTGTTAGTAATTAGTTTTTATATTGTTATTCATTTTAATATTAATATAGTGTGTGTCTAAAGTTATTTTTAGTTTTATATAAGAACCCGAAAAGACAAACTTTACACTATTTTCAAAAAAATTTGGTGGCCGCCATTATTAAAGAAATGTCAAGTTTCATGGCAGTCTTACACGCTCTGCTTTTTGGATGGCAGAAAGGTAATGCGGCACAAAACGACTTACCACTTTTTTTAGATGCAGGTGGTCGTGTATGATTGTTTTAACAACTGGGGATCCAATCTTGAGTTCATGCTTTATTACCGCATACGTAGCTTTATTGTCCTATTCAATTATTATTTTAATAGCAGCCCCTACTCCTTTTTGAAGCTGAACAGAATTTATATATAAAATCTAAACTCTATTTGCACTCACAAGCACTTAAACCTCTTTTAAAATCATAATAAATTATGATTCAAAAGTGCGATCTGATTAATTCAATTTTCTTTTACTTTAAAAAAATAAGTAGCTTTGTTATAACGAACGTAATTTCAACAACAAAACGTCAAATGACAGATGAAGAGTTGCTCTAAATAAACACTGTTTTTCAGTTTACTACATTTTCTTATTCTCAATAAATTCTCAGAAAATCATTTAAAATCCATTTTCCAGAAATTCGCAAATAAAATAGTGATGTTGCAAAAGATGTTTACTCACGATCGGTTGATAAACTGAACATTTCTAACCTTCAAACCGGTTAGAAAATGCGTTATTACATATCGAGATAGGTAATAGCACTTTACCGGCTAGCTTATATCACTTTTCCGTCTGGTAATGTCATTTCAGTATTTATGAAATGTCAGTGTCATTTAAATAAGTAAATCAAATTATAATAAAACTATTCACAAATATTTATTAAGTAAATAACAAGACAACGTTTTAGTACAAAATTTATTCGCTTTTGGAATTAATATTATTTGCTACATTGGAATTGCCATGACTGTTTACTGTTAGAAAGAAACGCCATGTTTAAAATCGTAGGATAATAATTTAATAATCTGTCAGAAAATATCACAGAGCAACAGTAAGCATTTATCAAAATGACATGAAATTTAATACTATTATATTTTTGAAATTTAGTGATTTAATAGTTTATATAATAATTAATTACTAACCGATCGTAAGTAAAATAGTATACAAACCTCGGCGGAAAGATTCATTCCCGTCTCGAGATTAAGTTCACCTTGCTAATCTCTCGACGATAAAAACCATTTTCCGCCTCAGTATATAATATACTATTCTCTATTACAAATTCCATTTTCTATTCTAATTTCATTTTAGAATCAGTTTCATTTATTAACCCAGCTACTTTTCAAGGGGTTGATAATTTTATGTTTGAAAAATGAAGAATTTAAGAGATATAAGAAGATACTAACATGTACTTAAAAGAAATTACTGAAATATAATAACAAAATTATAGTAATTTTTTGTAAAATACATGTAAGAAACAGAAAGAATTATGTTATGCAATAATTACAGTTTTAAATAAATTGTTTTATGAATGTGTAGTGATGTAGGTAGTAAATTAGGATCATATATTGTTTTAGAGGTAGGCAAGCAGTAAAAGATTTGAACAGAAAGGTGTTACTGTTAAATAATCAAAAAGATCAAATAAAATACTTGACAAGATTTTAGCACAAATAATTTTTTGACAGAGAAAAATTGATAAATTAGGAATTTAAATATAAATAATTAATGTAAATATTATATATTAAAATATTGCAAATGTTATAAAATTTATGAATATACAATAATCAATCTTAATCATAAAATATAGCAGCGATAACGAAGTCTAATACTTTGAAACAACCAGAACATTAGCGTTTAACCAAGTATAATTTATAATACCAAATATATAGAAGAAATGTTAAACACAATAAACTTTTTTATTGTAACATTTATATTATATGTATTATCCAGGGATTGTTACGTCAAAGAAGAATGAAGTGTGAAGGAGAATAACATCTACAAATTAGCATATAAAGATAAAAATTTTATATTTATTGCACTTTCAAAATAAATGATTTATTAAGAATATTTATACGGTTGAAATAAAATATAAAGATTAAGTAAGAACTTAATAAAAGACCATTTGAAAATTAATTATATGTGTTAAATAATATAAATATTCCTCTATACCATTTGTAATATAATCATGAATAGTAGACATATTATAAGATTTCATATGGAGTAAATAATATATGAATATATTGTTTATATTAAGAAGTTTGTACAAAATAAGTTTGTGCTTATGAAAAGACAATAAAGGATTTTACATATTATTAATATTATTGTAAAGTAGATGTTATAATTATTTGTATAAATATTATTTATAAAAACATGCTTATATAAAAATATATAAAAAATATATATATATTAATGAATGAATAATGTAATGATAAATTAACTATACCAGCTCCTGGCACTAATGGTTCTCATATTGATTACATCTCTTTACTGTACATGCATGCAGATTAAGGGTTTTTTGGAATTTAACAAAACACTAGATGTTTGCTTAAGTCACGTTTCAGAGTATTTCCTTCTCTCTCCTACACTCGAGACTAAGTTAGAATGAATTTTACTTCAAACAGAGACATTAACAAGTTGGACACATTTAAATCTTAAACATCAATTAAATATTGTTTTAAATAACTGGCCGCCATTCCCAACAAACATTTTTTATTTGGTATATATATATGTATATATATATATATATATATATATATATATATAAATATATATATATATATATATATATATAAATATATATATATATATATATATACAGGGTCCGGCAACGAAGCGGGGACGGAAGATTACACGCGTATTTAAAAGTTAGTCAAATATTTAGTCATCGGATATCCTTCCGTACCATTAAGCACACGTTTTAAAAATATTTTGTTTTATACAGGGTGTTCCAGATGGAAATGCCAGACTAAAGTTGCATTTTTTTAAATGGAACACCCTATATATTAATAGATAAAATGATCCGAGCTTGAAAGCTGGTTACATCGATATAATGTTGTATGGGTCTAAAGTTGATAGTTTCTGTGTAAATAATTATTTTACTTGATAAATTGATACATTTCAGTAGGCTATTCTGCATAAGGAAAATCAAAAGGTCCGAAACCAATAGAATAGAATATTTTCTACTAGTATGCACTTTCGTTGCTACGTGAAATAAATTCTGCAACTGCTCGCGTTATACAGGGTGTTCACAATTTCGCAAAATCGAAGAAATCTCGTAATTTTTAAATGGAACACCCTGTATATTTTTAGCCCATTGAAAAGCCCTTTTACTACGCTTTCTATTGATACCTCATTTGATGCACCTAGGATGGATCATTTGCTAATTATTTCTTTTTAGATTTGAATTAATGAAAAATGCTTGTATTTTTAGTAGCTAATTTGCGGTTTTAAACCTTCTGTAAGATCGGATATTCAACAAATTATCCATAAATGGTCTATAACAAGAAGAAACCCCATTAAGTACGAGAAACAGTTGATTTTCACTCAGCGGTGAAAGCAAACATTAAATGAATATAAAGTAATAATATAGCATTTTCAATAGATTCACTGCCGATTAAGTTATCTGGTGTTAGTTTAATAAAAAATTTGCACTAATTAATTTGTATTTTAAAGAATTTTTTTAAACCAACTGTTTCACGAATACCTAATATGAAACAATACATACCTAATTAGCTTAACATAAATTAAAATCATGTAGGAAATAATCAAGTACGAGTAGTGTTAAAAGTTTGCACTATTTTAAATAAATACTAATTATTAACCACAACATCAAATTTAATTAACAAAAGTAGTAGCACAGTAAATAAAAATAAAGTAAATGTAAATAGTAAATGCAAATAAATCAAAGAAAACTTTCAAATGTCCTTTCATGTCTCTCAATACATAAATGAAGCCGCCTGGTGAAATTCTGTTGAACATGCTGTAATGTTTCTTGACGAACATTTCTAAATGCCTCTCTTATGCGTTCCATCATATTTTCCCTTGTTGTAGGAACTTCCACATAAACTAGAGCCTTGACATATCCTCAAAAGTAGAAGTCCAAGACAGTAAGATCTGAACTTCGTGGAGGCCAAGCGATTGGACCACCTCGTCCTATCCATTTGTCTTCCTTCCATCGCCCTAGAAACTCCCTAACGTTAAGGCTGTAATGAGTAGGTGCACCATCGTGTTGCAACCAGAAAATTTGTCGGGTGTCAGCATCCACATGCTCAAGTAAACTAGGCAGTTCGTTCTGCAAAAATGCCAAATACGTATCGCCTGTAACGGTTCCATCGAAAAAGTACCCAATGATATATGGACCAAGTATACCTCCCCAGACGTTAAGAGACCATCTATTCTGATTGTCTATATGACGTATCCAATGCGGGTTTTCTGTTGCATAATAATGCATGTTATGTTTATTTACCGCCCCATTACTTTTGAAAGTAGCCTCATCGCTAAACAAAATCTTTGTTAAAATATTTGGCATTTCTCGCATTTTATTTAACAACCAACCACAAAAGTCTGTTCTTTTAATGAAATCATCACCATGCAATTCCTGATTTAATTCCATATGGTACGGATGATACTTATGACTTCTTAAAATTCTTCGTACGCTCCTATCTTCAATAGCTGTTACCTTTGAAATACCGTCTATACTTATATGTGGATTTTCCTGTATTGTTAATAATACGGCCAATTCGTTTTTTTCATTGATTACCGGCTTATTTATTTCTCTCTTCTTGTAGGTTACACTACCAGTTTCTGTAAATCTCTCTAATAACCTTTCAAATGCTTCCGGTCTTGGCTTTCTTTCAAGGTTTGGAAATCTCTCTGCATATACTCTACTTGCTAGGAGACAATTTCTTATACACTCCCCAAGAATAAATATCATATTCACCATTTGTTGAATACTAAAATTAGTCATTATAGCAATTTCTTTTAAAGATTGAACGAAATACTGTGTAAGATGGAACGAAATTTTTGACAACTTGGTTATTAAGTATACAAGTTTAAAACTGACACCAGATAACTTAATCGGCAGTGAATCTATTGAAAATGCTATATTACTTTATATTAATTTAATGTTTGCTTTCACCGCTGAGTGAAAATCACCTGTTTCTCGTACTTAATGGGGTTTCTTCTTGTTATAAACCATTTATGGATAATTTGTTGAATATCCGATCTTACAAGCATTTTTCATTAATTCAACTCTAAAAAGAAATAATTAGCACATGATCCATCCTAGGTGCATCAAATGAGGTATCAATAGAAAGCGTAGTAAAAGGGCTTTTCAATGAGCTAAAAATATACAGGGTGTTCCATTTAAAAATTACGAGATTTCTTCGATTTTGCGAAATTGTGAACACCCTGTATAACGCGAGCAGTTGCAGAATTTATTTCACGTAGCAACGAAAGTGCATACTAGTAGAAAATATTCTATTCTATTGGTTTCGGATCTTTTGATTTTCCTTATGCAGAATAGCCTACTGAAATGTATCAATTTATCAAGTAAAATAATTATTTACCCAGAAACTATCAACTTTAGACCCATACAACCTTATATCGATGTAACCAGCTTTCAAGCGCGGATCATTTTATCTATTAATATACAGGGTGTTCCATTTAAAAAAATGCAACTTTAGTCTGGCATTTCCTTCTGGAACACCCTGTATAAAACAAAATATTTTTAAAACGTATGCTTAATGGTACGGAAGAATATCCGATGACTAAATATTTGACTAACTTTCAAATACGCGTGTAATCTTCCGTCCCCGCTTCGTTGCCGGACCCTGTATATATATATATATATATATATAGATGCATTTTAACTGGATTCCGGGTTTTCTTCAGCGTTTCCACTGTTTGATTTTCGTAAAGACAGGTGCTGGTTTCTCGACGACGTTTCGGCAAAATCACATTTGCCACCTTCAGGTCTGCGATAACTGTCTGCTTCTGCTTCTGGTTACTCGTAAACTGACGTAGTCGGGTTTAGGATGGTGGTTATATACCCGATTAGCGTTCTGGTTGGTTACACTTGGTTGAATGTGTGCGCGGCTCCGTGTCGTTGGGCCTGTAGCTGGAGTGCACTGGCTGGGTTGCGGTGTAGGTGTTTTTGTTTGTTGTTGACAACTTCTTTGCTTAATACTGGTTTCTACGCTGTTGGTAGCCTCTGGGTATCATACATATACATATATGTATATATATATATATATATATATATATATATACAGGTTATCTTTGAAATAAAAAGACAACGTATAAGAAATGGAATGTAATTATATAGAATGTGAATCCAATCTATTGTGAGTTAATTACGACGCGAACTCCAAAATCTAAAAACCTCCTGAAAAGTGTATAATGTTGCGCCTATGAATTGAACATACGCTACAGCGTATGTTTACATAGGTAACAACTGTCGATGTTATAAAAACTGCATGTCGAGGTCAATAACCTCGTACAAAATCAGGCTGTTTGTACGAGTACATTCACGTGACTTACTAAAAAGACGCGTGTCACATTGATTTACAAACCCATTTTAGAATTCATTTGAAAAATAATTTGTGAACTTTTAGAACTGACATCATTTCGTGAATGTTTTTTTGTTCCGAGAAGTAAGAAATTTAAGGATTCAGAATGCCACTAGAATGTTTATATTTATAAAAACGCTAGAAAATAACATTGTATATAAGTTTTGTCATGGAGTTCGATAACTTGATACGAAAGTCAGTAGTTCAAACTTTGTGTAAATTTTTAAAGACGATGTATCAAAAGAACGAGCTTTAATCAAAAAAATATCGTATGGAACCTACATAACGATCGACAGCTAAACGAAAGTTAAAGCGAAATAGACAATAATAAAACTTTTCTTTTTGTTATTGCGCGTCAGCTTCAAGATATCGTCTCTAATATAGTCGATCGCATAGTGGCGTGGTGACAAAATTTTTTAAAATATCTTTGTCATTTTTTTCTCGCTTATGAGAAGGAATTTTGGGAAAATATTTTGAATTCGTATTCTATAAAATTACATCTTTCCATTTTTCATAGGCTATCTTTTTATTTCCAGGGCACTCTGTATATATGTACATGTATCTCACAATAAACGAACGTTTTTTATCTTTTCCCCAAAATGTTCTTAGAAGGGAGGCATATTTAAATAGGACATTCTTAACAGTTACATTACATGTAGAAATACACATACAGACAGATTGTAGATATATGTATGTACGTATATACAACAACACATGTATCTGACATACGTATGCCCGATATAATGTTCACTTACATGATACCAGTTCACTATCTAAAAATATCAAAACTGATAACTTTCTTGATGTTTGTTCATTGATTAGCTCTTGTTAAGATTACAGAATGAGAGAGACAGATATAAAAATTTGAGGTGGATAATTTTTAATTTACAAGAGAGGACTTAAGCTCATTATAATATGTTTCTCTATGTACTTAATTTAAAAATAGTATTTAAAACAAGCAACTCAAAAAACTTTTGTTAATGATTTAAACAATTTTATGTAAATTAAATAAGCACAAATCATGATTAGATGAAGAAGATTGAATTGAATAACTTTGTACGACGTTAAAAAAGAGGGAATTCAACAACTCTGCTGTAAAAGTTAAGTAATAGGAAATACACAAAGGGATTAATGGAATTATTGAAGAAGAAAGAAACGAAGATGAATAGTTATAATAAATAGTGATCGAGACAGATAACTAAAACAAGTAAATAAACAGTGTTAAGCATTACAAATTAAAAGTAAATACGAAAGTATAAACTTGGCAAAAGTAAGAAACAAATATTCTAATAACTTGAAAATGTTGAATATAAGAGAAATAAGTAGCCATAATTTGTATAGCTGTACGCAACTATTGATAACACAAAACTAGTAGGATACGTGCTTTTATATAAGGTAAAACAGAAGAATATAAACTAAGTACAATGCCAAATAATGAGGAATTTGACATCAGAGTTGCAAGAAGGAACAAATTAACAAAAGAATTGAAGAAGAAACCGAAAAATGAGATTCTGGTGAGATAAAACTGGTACCTAAGAGAGCTGACAATAAAATGGAAAAGCTGAAGAATGGAGAAAAGTAATAACTTGATAATTCAGTTTTTAAGAAACTGAAGTATCATAAAGCACTACACTTTTTAAAGCACAGAGTGTAATTCGTGTAACCCACATCCATCCCGGAACGTGCAGATGCATTTCGTTCTTATTGGAAGTTGCACTGTAGCCTAGAGACAGACATGACTTACACTTCCTTCACTATTTGTAGATACAGCATGTCTACGAACAACCCTAAAGAATTAAAGGGGTGATTTTACATACCGCACTTTAGATATGGCGTCACAAAACTGGTTTTTGATCAATTAGTCTTGAGCTATATTTAATTTACGATTCAAATTTGGTACTTGATTTACAAATGATAATTTATACATTCTATGTTTATTGGTCAGTGACTAAAGCATACAGTTTTGGAAGAATGTCAGGGGTCCTATGCATTCTTGGCACTAACTTTTTATAAGTATTGAAATCTAAGCTACCTATAATGAATTCTCCACGTGATGAGCGTTGGTTTGAAAAATAATGTAATTCTTTTGTTTAGAGAATTTCTGATCCGTCCATAAATATTTTCCTTTTGTCTGAAGTCATTGCCAGACATTTTGAACTCGTAACCAAAGCTGCCCACGCGTTTCTATTGGAACAGAGTACACATAAGATTTGAGAAAACCCCATATACAAAAATCGAAGGGATTTAAACCCGGAGATCTAGCTGGCCATTGTACTGGTCCGCCTCTACCTATCCACTGGTTTTTATAAGTATCATCCAGATATTGACGCACAATTCTACTAAAATGAGCCATACACCCACATGCATTAACCACATAGTTTCGCGAATATTTAATGGAACTTCGTCTAGTAATGTGGGTAAAATATTCTTAAGAAAATTTAGGTACACTTGACCTTAATCGACCAGGCAACTCTACAGGTCCAATTATATAGTTATTTAAAATAGTAATCCACACATTAATACTAAACCTATGTTGATGTTTAGTTCCTTTCACAACATGGGGATTATCCCCTACGTATGCATAATAATGAAAATTATGTAAATTAGTAATTCCGTCTTTGGTAAAAGTTGATTCATCGGAGAATAAAATATGAGAAAAAAGAATTTCTTATTTCTTAACCATTCAGAAAACACTACACGAGCTGGAAAATCACCGTCCAACATAGCTCGCACGTTTTGAAAATGAAACTCTTTACGTAAAATATTATTAATAGACGATTTGGAAATTTCTGGATGCATCGCTGACAATCTTCGAACACTTCGAACACAATTATGGATTGTCTTCAAGATCCATTTAAATAGCTTCTTTGAATTCCTCAACTACAACGAGATGTATATCCGTTTCATTTCTTTTAGGAAACACCCATCCAGTTTCCCGCATCTTTGGCGAAGGGCGGTAAAAGTTGTATGAGTGGGATGCGTTCTATTAGGAAACTTTTCTGCATATCCACGTTGTACTTCTAATGCGTTACAATTAACTTCCCCGTAGATTAAATACATATCTGCATATTCTTCACTAGTAAACAGAACCATTATTTTAACAAATAATATAGAAACTGACATTAAATTGTATGAAATTATTATTATAAAAATAATAATTTTTGACATTGACAATTTTCAAACGATACCATGCTGTATTGTTTTTTTGCTTAAATCGTAATGTTATAAAATCCTTGCATCTAGTTTTTTACATTTTACTAAATATGAAATAAGAAAAAAAAACGAGGCCGCACCACATCGGACGTATTTTCTTGAAAACGGTTGGTTTATCCGATTTTTAGCAAGAGAACCTTTTTAACATTAAAAATATTATAGAATTATAAACTTGCAAAAAAAATTATAATTAATCACAAAGGAAAAAAGTTAGTGTCAAGAATGTATAGGACCCCTGATATCCCTCCAAAACTGTATACGATAGTCACTTGCCAAAAAACAGGGAAAGTATAAATTTTCATTTGTAAATCATGTACCAAATTTGAATCGTAAATTAATTATAGTTCATAACTAATTGATCAAGATCTTAAATCTTAAAATCTCAATTTACGTGGAAATGTCGCCTAATGCGTCGCGCTAATTCTACAATCTATTGCTGATGGATAATATTCCAAGCCATACCACCAACTTGTTCGACTTAAACCGATGGATTCCAATTGAAGTAGTTTTCCTATCACCAAGGCTACGTCGTTTATTCAGTAATTAGATCAGGGCGTAATATCAAACTTTAAGATATATTATCTTCGTCGTGCATTTCAACAACTTAGTGCCAAAAAGAAGAATCAATTGTTTAATTTTGGAAAAAATACCATGGATAGCATAGCAATTGCAGCCTCGCTTGGCAAGAATTAACTGATTAATGTATAAAGGTAGTATAGAAAAAGGTACGGTCAGAGGTATTCAAGGATTCTTAATGAGAAGAGCCTCTCATTTGGTCAAACTATCAACCTAATTTGATACAGCAGGGGTAGGAGATGTAGATGAGCGGGATATGTAGGAGTTAGTACAGATTTCTGGTAAGTCCTTACCAACGATGAGCTTCAAGAACTGGCAGAACAAGAAATTCATATAGAACTGGAAAATAATGATTCTGAAAGACAAGAACATAAGCAATTTGCTACAGATTTCCTTAATAAAGGTTTGACAACGATAAATGAAATCGTTGATCAAATTGTAACGAGTGATCCAGGGTATGAAAGGTGGTGCGAAAGCAAGACCTTTTGGCGTTTTGGATCCGATCTTTTGCTACCGACATTTGCTTAACGAGAGAAACAGAAAGTAATAAATAACACTAGACGATTTCAACCCTATTGGAAGTAAAGTAACGAGTCATCGAAAAAATTCATAATTGGAGTAGGCTGTGAAATTGAGTTGGCACTTTAGCCACTACCACATAATGACATTTATTATTTGACATTGAAACTAAAAGTTTGTGTCAAATTTTTCAAAACTCTTATTAAGAAAATTAAATTTATTTAAAAAATGGTATTCAACATAGAACAAAAAGCAAAAATTATCGAATGTTACTTCCGTACAGGTGTGAAAGTAAATGGCGCATGGCAGTATTCAATTACGGAATGCATGGCTGATTTTAGTGAAGAACATCCTGAATTAGTGTTTGACTACAATGATTTTTACAATGTTTTGACAAATTGTGTAAAGTTATTCAGAGAGACTGGTAGTGTCGGTCGAAAAAGTGGAAGTGGACGGCCATCTAAACGGACAGCTGATAATATTGAAGCCCTTCAGCATATTAATGAAAATCCAAAAACATCCATTTCAGTAATGATCCAACAAACAAATTTATCTTATGGTACGTGCCAATTCATTCTTAAAAAAGTTTTACATTGTCATCCATACAAGCTGCAATGTTTTCATGAACTTTATCCAGTGGATTATTTAAGACGAGTG
The DNA here is from genome assembly GCA_935421215.2 of Melolontha melolontha. Taxonomy (NCBI): domain Eukaryota; kingdom Metazoa; phylum Arthropoda; class Insecta; order Coleoptera; family Scarabaeidae; genus Melolontha; species Melolontha melolontha. Next base: position 28,005,315 of record OW285243.1, on the reverse strand, counting down.
GAATTTTGTCAATGGTTTCAAAATAATCTACACAATCAGGATATCCTTAACACAGTTTCTTTCACGGATGAGGCCTGGTTTTATCTTTCTGGATATGTTAATTCACAGAATATGAGGTGTTGGTCCTCCGAAAATCCTCATCTTTTTGTTGAAAAAACATTGCATCCAAAAAGTTGGTGTTTGGGTTGGAATATATCGAAGAAGATTGGTGGGTCCCTTTTTTTTGAAGGCACACTTACTGCTGCACGATATCGCAATGAGATACTCGGCTCATTCATAAATCAACTGGATGATGAGGAATTACAAAATGGGTATTTCCAACAAGATGGTGCAACAGCACATACGACCAGAGAAACACTTCAATATCTCAGATAATTTTTTGATAACAGAATAATAAGCAGGAACACTGAAATCCCATATCCAACTAGGTCTTGCGATTTAAACATATGTGATTTTTTCGTATGACCATACATCAAAAATTCGATTTATTCAACGAAAAATTCATAATCTGGAACAACTGAGAATTCGCATAACAGAAAAGTGTGAAGAGATCAACAACTTACCGCAAATGCTGCATAAAGTTTTAGCTGGATAGCGGAGAAGAGTTGGTTTGTGTTTAGATGTAAATGGACAACATTTTCAACAACTTCTGTAGCTATATGTAAATTTTGATTATGATTTCGGTATTAAATAAATTATTTGTTTTCTTTTTTGTTGTAAATTGTCAAGCAACTGTGTCATTATGTGGAAGTGGCTAAAGTACCAACCCAATTTCACAGTCTACTCCAATTATGAATTTCTTCGATGGCTCGTTACAATATTTGTAAATACGCAAATTTAAAATTTAAATTGTTTTAATTACGTAAGGTTAAGCGGAAGAGCAGGGTATATCTCCGATCTCCAAATAAACGGCCCTTAAAATTTTCGGCACATAATATATTTTTATCACCACACGTTTATTTAAATTATAGTTTTTTCTTTAATTATGTCATTCATGAAGGAAAAATAAAGACATTATTATATTCACAAAATTTTTGAATCTTGGCATACCGGGTGTCCTTGAAATAAAAAATAACGTATGAAAAAAGAAAAGATTAATTTATAAAGACTATAACAGAATAATTGAAACATACAGGAGTGGGTAAAACCCCACCAAATTTCTATAATACAAAAGGATTTTTAATAATATAAAATATTTTTAAAAATCTGGTGTGAAGAACACAAATACAAGTTCAATATTAATATTTGTGAACGTGCCCGAACATATCCCTCCCCAGAGACGTAGATACGTATTATATGTTTCTACAGATTCATCAGTACGTCCCTGCTGGAGAAAGAATATGTTCAGATACATTCACAAAAAAAGAACGACTTAGCTATCATACAGAAATTATTAAGACCAAGCGTAGAATTACATACAGCGCTGGATATTGTCAGATGGTCGAACTACTCGTTTTGTCTAACCAATATAGAACTAACGAAGTGTTTCGAGAGAATGCACTGCCTTATCTCTAGAAACTGTATTTAATATATATTTACGTTTCAGTTCCATATATTGAGCCTTTTTCACAACTGTAATATTTATTTAAATGTTAAAATGGTTAGAGTAATGTTAAATTAAATTTACTTACATTATATTGTATTGTATGGTAACATTTCAACTATAACTTCGTTATACTTATTGTCTAGTTTCATTTGAAATACAACAAAAGTTTTTGGTGACTGTGTTTGGAACGTCTGTTTATGATCATTTTTGACTGATGGAACGCTGCTAGTCTCGCAACCACTGCCAATATACGTCAATATAATATATATAGAGAGGTGTTTATATAATGGGCAGGTATATGTCAACAGGCTATTTATGTCTATTCTCTAATTTTTGGAATTTGTTTTTTTTTTTGTATGTGGATGATTTCTAATATATTTCTTGCCTTGTTATACTTTTGTGATGTAATTATTGAGGTATTATTGAAATTGAAATTGTTTTGTTTGTTTTATATGTTTTTCCTAGCTGCACTATTGCTTGAAAATTTGTGTCCATTTTAGCGTTCTTGTAAATATTGCTTTGTTTGGCCGATATATATGCCTTCGCAGTTATTGCATAGAATATCATATACAACGTGTGTTTTCTGTAATGTAGGTATTTTGCCTTTTAATTTTGAATATAAGTTGTTGAGATTATTGGAGTTTTCGTGGACTACTTTTATGTTATATCGTGTTAAGATTTTGTTTATTTTTTTCTGACAGGTTGTTTATATAAACTATTGGGACATATTTATAAATTATTTGAGGCTTGTTTTCCTTGTTTTTTTGTGATATTTGTTTTATTTGTATTGTAGCGTTGATATAATTTTTGTCTTATGATTTTATTAATTAACGAGAGGGGATAATTATTTTTTTGTAGAGAATCTTTTGTTTGTGATAGAATTTCTGGTCTGAGTTTTAATTAACTGGCCGCCATTGCGAAGAAACACTTATTTTTTATCGGGTATTATAACTACGGCCAAGAAAATAATAAATTAAACAATAAAATAGTATAATGATACGATTTTCGGGGGTTTTTAATTGTGGGGTTCGCGTCATAATATTTTGCATTCATATTCTATATAATTACATCTTTCCATTTTTCATACCTTGTCATTTTATTCCAAGGACACCTGTATAACGTTTGAGACTAAAGCTTGAGCAACTAAACAAATTATTTAACTGAAGTGTTGTTAATGTTAAATATACATAGGCTCTAACACTGTAGCTATGTTGAAACGTCTGCGAGTGCATAATAACATAATAGCTTCTATATTTTTGAAATAAGATATTTACTACACTAAATTTTAGTATTACTTTTATGATTTCGTAATTCAAGTCTCAAGTACTATTACATAAGTAAATGATAAGAAAGTGCTAACACAAGTATGCAATTATTAGTTTTATTTTTAAGATGCTTAGAGGAAAAATATTTGAAGACCGCAAATATTTGTATATAATTATTACATTGCCACAGAGACCAATAAAAACTATGCAGCACATAATAATATATCCAAGGATGCATTATAGCAGATATTTGTAGCCGTGACCTTGAGCCTAGAAAATTACGGAATTCACTTTCTTTAATCTAGGCCATAATAAAACAGTAGTTATTCTGGACAATTAAAATATTTTTTCAACATGGTATTATGAATAGAGCTGAGGATGTTTGCGGTACGGCAGGACCGTATGTAGTGCATCGCCTACTACCTACTTGAACTAGGTGAATGAAGTTAGAAGTTATAAGTTATAACTTCTAACTTCATTCACCTAGTTCAAGTAGGTAGTATATATAAAATATATGCAGAATATGTGCTGCTAGGCTTGGAAAGGCTGTGTGACAAGATTTTAATAAATCGAGGTTTCTTTTGTTTTCGTAGCTTTTATTGCATTTGGTTATAAAAATAATATAATAAATAGTAATAAACACAGCTTCTAATCTAGTAATATATTATCAGCATGTGTTTTTTCTGGAGTTTAGTTAAATTTACACCATGTTTTAGAATATTGTGAATGAACACTTTACAATTGACTACTTACAACATGGAAATTCAATGAAACTAAAACTTCAACACTAATAAAAGGCCTTTGTTGTTTATAATAATAGTTCTTAACGACAGTAATAAAATTTTCTAAGAATAGGGGCTTTACTTCAGCTCCAAAATGTCTATTTTCGATCAATTATGGAAGTTATTCGTAGAGTTGCACACTTTGTCTCGAATGCATGTATTGTAAGGACGGCTTGTCGTTAAAATATTACGATTCGTTTTAAGTTTAAATTGAATTCACAACCAAATACAAATACATGCGTATTATTATTTATGATCCATAAATACAAATGGCTATTATGATTTTGTATAATAACAATATCCAGTGCATACTAAAATATCACTCTATTAATTTATGAGATCCGGCAAATCATTTCAGAGAATATTTAGATAAATAGTTAAATGTGGGGATGCACTACATACGGTCCTGCCGTACCGCAAACATCCTTAGCTCTAATTATGAAAGATGTTTATTCGTAACTTGGTTTCTTAATGTATTAAATAATACAATTTATTTTTAGGTGTTAAATAAGAATATATCAATTCGTATTTAAATTTTACTAATACAAACAAATTATATTAGAATTGCTAAGCAACTAAATTAAAAAGTGTCACTTTTTACGAGGGCGAATTGACATACAAGATCTCCACCAACGCTATTGTATGAGTAGTGGGGATAAAAACGAGTTCTAACTTGCAAACGGTAATTTCGAGATTCTCATCTTAGCATGCAAAGTTTCATTTTCCTGCGTACCGTTGTTGACTAAGTGTCATTTACCATGAGTTCAATTTCTGGGATGCGTACCAAGCATGATTTTCTCATGAACAACATCGGGGACGAATCTTGGATTCATCAATATGATAACGAAAACAAACGGCAGTCAATGGAATAGCGACGACCTGATTCTCCACATGTATGAAAATCCAAAGTATTTCATCAGCGCAGAAAATCATGTTCAGAATTTTGTGGAATGCAAAAGGAGTCATTCATAACAAATATATGGTCGGAAAGAACGAATTTTTTCTTGCACCACAACGCCTGACTACATTGCAGCAACGAAACGATCAAGACAGTGACGAATTTCAAATTCACGGTTGTTTCGCACATTTCGTACAGTCCTAATTTGGCATCTTCATTAGGTAAACAAGAAACTTTTGATGTGAAATATCTAATGGCATGCCATGGGGATAAACTCGGCTCTTTAATGCCATCACGGGATCACGGGATGACAGCTCAGTCAGCGCTACCCCTCTTAGCCATACCGCTGGTGCTCCCCTCTCTCTGCAGCGCGTATACCGTGTGTGCGTGTACACCGGTGAAGGTATAATCTGTGTATATGCTGGCGCTCCCTCTCTCCGTTATCCCTACAAGCTATACACTACGCGTTTGCTGCTATTACGTGTGTATGTGTGTGTTTGTATGTGTGTTGTTTGTATGTTTATCGGTGCACATTATAGTCGCTTCACTTGTGTACACAACATCGCCTCAATTTTTTATTTCAATCAGAGCGTCCTTTCGAGCATAACAAACTATTCGCAACCGAATACGTTCCAACTTTCTATTGATTTTAAATATGAGTGATAGTGAAAGTAACAGTTATAGTGACAACCTTAAATAATAAGTACGACGGGTTAATTCCCGATTCAAACGAATTGTGCCTTAGGTGAGGCCCAATGTAATTGCAGCCTCCCCTTGTCAGTATTTTGAGTACTACTGCTAATAGATTTTTTGAAGATTTCTTTTTCAGTTCATAGATTCTTAATTTTTTTATATTACTTTGCTTAGCTTATTCAGTTAATATTTTTTATTCGCTTAATCTTTATTTATATTTTTTTCAGTAATTATAACGTTGAACTGCTTTCCATTCAAATATAGTAATTATTACATTTACTTCCTGTGTTGTATTATCACTAGGAACCGGACGCGAGAGGCCGAAATTCCGATGGACCATATAAATAGACTATAACATCCTAAGAACAACACGCAGTTATTTAATAGCACTATTCATTCGGTTAACTGCACATCTGTTTTTTGTCGTGGAATTGTGACGCAATTACTTCAATTTTACAGTAAAATTCCTTTCTTCATGGGTGTAGACAGAAGTTTTTATAATTTATTTTATTTATTGGTCTATATTTCGTAATATAAATAAAGTACGTTGAGTTAGTTTCTTTTTTTCATTGTTTTAACTGTTAATTTCGTAATTACAATTATTTTTACGTAAGTATCCAGTGAATATCGTCAAGTTTCAATAACTTATGCAAACATTTTTAATTTTCATTTATTTATTTAGATCTAGAACATTCTTTAAATTACTTTTTCAGATATGATATGGAACAACGTCGAAAATGGCATCATAAAACAAGGGCGGGTTGGATCAAGGGTCGAACTGATTGCCCATTGTCAGTGACTCCGAAATTTATTGCAAAGTCTGCAAAAAATCGTTAAAAAATTCCAAGAAATCCCACGTAAAACATCACTTAGCATCGCAAACACATATAACAATTAGATCCGTTCGATTCCGACAATTTTAACGAAGAACTCTGTGAAAATTTAATGCCGGCAAATATCCTATTAATTATAAACTTAATAAACCCCCCTTCAAAACATTTGTACAAAAATATACTGGTGGAAATGTTCCTGATGAATCCATCTTACACAAATATGCAGTGCTAAACGAAAGCAGTAGAACGCATTAGAAGCCATCTTTCAAATCAGTACCTATGGATAAGTGCCGACGAAACTGTCGATATATTAGGACGCTGTGTGGTAAATGTTGTAGCTGGTGTACTACATCCAACTATTCCATATAACGCATATGTAATAGCAACAAATTTTATAAATACAATTGATGCGGAAGTAGTAGCTGAAACCAGTTACGAGAATATAAACCAAATGCTTCATTAGGACGACAGGTACAATGAAAAATACTTTCTTTTGTCAGTGACAGTGCTGCATATATGTTAAAAACAGGCAGACTATTAAAGGAAACATATCCTAATATCCTGCATATTACTTATGTACCACATGCTCTCCACAGAATCTGTGAATATATCAGAGACACTTTTCCGGAAATTGATAGAGTTGTATCCGCTTTTAAAAGAGTTTTCAGAAAAGAACCATTGAGAGTACCTATTTACAGGGAAAAATTTCCTTTTTTGTCACTGCCTCCCTCTCCTATAATAACTAGATGGTGAACATGGTTGGAAGCTACTAGGTTTTATGCAGTACGCCCGTGGGCGATAAGTGATCAGCCTCTCGTGCCCGTTTCCAGAAAAGCACCATTGAGAGTAGCTCTTTACACCGAAAAACTTCTATATTTGTCACTGTTTCCCTTTCCAGTAATAACTAGTTGGGAAACATGATTGGAAGCTACTAGTTCTTATGCAGAGAATTTCGATAGTTTACAAAATTTCGTTACATGTTTAAATGACGATGCTCGAAGTATTTCTGAGTGCAGGGAACTAATACAAATTCCAAATTTAATCAGTTGTACTTTCTTCAGGAACACTTTGGAAATTTGCCAAAACTAATCACTTATTTTGAAAATCAAAATCTCAAATTAAATGATGGATTAAACACATTAGATGGTGGCTATTAATAATTTGAAAAATATTCCAAGTGACTTCGAATGTGGCCTTCGGCAAAAGTTTGACGCAGTTTTTAATAGAAATCCAAATTTAATAATATTGCGACAATTGTGTATGGGGACAATGCCTCAAAATCTAACTGCTAAATCGCTGGAATACAGTATACCTATAACCAGTTGCGATGTAAAAAGGACGTTTTCTATCTACAATGATGTATTTCATTCAAAGAGAACAAATTTTACAGAAGAGAACCTTGAGAAGGTATTGCTAGTTAATATTAATACTCCTTTATTCATCTTGAACTACAAAATTAACAAATAAAAATGTATTTCGTATTTTATAGATGACCACGAGTTCGTATTCCAATTATATAAATGAAATTAAAAACTGTTTAAAAATACAAATTTTCGATAGTACGCTCGTGGGCGATGTGTCATCGGCCTCTCGTGTCCTGTCCCTAATGATCACATAATAATCTTTCGTGACGAGAAGTTGTTGACGATAGATTATTAATTGCGTAGTTGTTTGGGCCACTTCCATCGTTTGTAGGATTTGAATAAAATATTCTCATGAATAACAGCAGGAGGAAGATATTGAAGGAAAAGACTTTAAAGTATCTTCTGGGGGTGTACTTCTCAGGTCCAGAGCGTATGGATGACTGTGATACCAATCAACTTGTCACCTCTTGGACGGCAACTAGGAATGATTGGAAGATATCAAACGAGATCTTCAAACCCAATTTAATTAGATGGGCGATAGGGTCGTTTGAACCATATAAATCCGCAAGACCAGAAGGAGTGCTTCCCAGCCTCCTTCAAGGAAATTTTAGGTCCTCTATTGGTTATATCCCTAGGGCATGGAGAGAAACTAGGGTAGTGTTTATTCCGAAGCCCGGAAAAGGAACATATACCCACCCTAAATCATTTAAACCAATTAGTCTTACCTTTTTTATGTTGAAGACTACGAAAAGAATGATATATTTAAATAATAAAGAAGGAGCTCTGGATAGATCTCCTCTCCACCCACTGCAATGGGCATACCAGATGGAAAAATCAGGTGAGGCTACTCTGCCTAGCTTGGTGAGAGGACTTGAAAGAAGCCTACGCCACATGAGGACAACAAAAGGGTGTCCTCAAGGAGGCGAGTGGATAATCTAATCAGGACCAATGACCAATGAATATTGACGCAGGAAGATCAACTTCATACTAAAATATTACTAAGGGAGCTGGATCATAAGTTTTCAGCCTACCTGATTCGTAGTAACCAAAAAGAAATTAAAATTATTACCGAGTGAAACTGGACATTGTCCTTTAAGGAAGCATCTGTACAGTATGGGCTTGGTTAGCGAGCCCTAGTGAGGAAATGTGAAAAATGGTAGGAAACTAGCCTTAACGTAATATGCACTTGTGCGGAATTGAAGGAACTCAGGCAGAAACACTTCGAAAGAGATCTATTGGATCCTACGAGGGTACTAAAACTTCCCTTGAGGAGGAGAGTGGCTTATATCGAGGACACAAGCCGTACATAGTGGAACTGAGAGACTTATTGGGGATGATTCAAACAGCACTGTGCTGTTGCAACAGTGCCTATATATTTTCACGGATACCTTCCTACCCCACTTTCTAGCCCAATATATATCTCACGCTGTTTTGAAATTACAGTATTTCTACATGGAGATAATGATTCTGATAATGCCATTACATTAAATTCTTAAAATATCGATCAGCATTTACGAGTAAATACGAGTATATCCAAAAAAAAATTGCAGTATACGTTCATTCGGGGAAAAGTGAACTCTAAGTTGTGGAAATATTACTAATCATAATGTGACTATGAATTCAGTTACCGATCAATGTATTTCACTTGTAACAGGTTGTCGAAAGTAATTAAAGATAATGCTGCGTATATTATATTATTATTAGTTAATTATGTTAATAAATTATTTAGTATTTTGATGAAATTTTTCACGACCTGATGCAATACATATAAATTATAACGAAAAATATTTAAAATCTCGTATACGACATTTATTTGTTTATATACATAAATATACATCAATTTAAGTTTATAAAAAAAAAATACTCGTATTACATTACTTCATACCGTTTTTGCAACTGCATAATAATAAAATTATTTAATGCATATTAAAACAAATCTTATTAATGTATACAATATGTAAATATGAAATTAAATGGTCATATAAATTTCGTGTTGAGTATCAAATAATTAGTCTCTTTTCACCCGTCGTTTTCCTTATCTGTGATGGAATGAATACGCACACACTAATTCATAAAAATCCTCTGAGCACTTGCAAAATTATCTCACGATGTATTATCTTCAAAAATATTAAAAAGAAAATTAAATGCAAATAAACATGGAGGTCTGATGTTTGATAACGTGATATTGAGGATCCTTTTAAGACTTATGTGTCTTCAAAATCTTTTAGACTGTTTTTTTAAGTAATTAAGTAATCAATGATTAGTGCACATGCGAAGCTTCACAAAAACTTCAAATTCTAACAGTTGTCATACATATAGGATTTTCACGATAACAGTGCTTTCACGTCATTAACAGAAATTTCGGAATGACAAATATAAAGTCAATAAAATGCCCATAGGTAATAGAATATATAAAGATTTTATGTTGCCTTCATATTGCCAGCACTGAAAATGACGCTGGCATTGTTGACACATATTCAATATATTGATTTGACATTTAGGTTATAGCGCGGCTTTCGTTTTGTTTGGTTTTGTTTTTATTATTTTTCACCGTTTTTAACGTTACATTCTACAAAACAATTATTTTCATAAATAATTATGCCGAAAGCATTTTGCAGTAAGTGCAAATCGCAAGTTGCAGCTGCGGTTGCCCATTTCGAAGCGGAACGTAATAACGGTGAGGTAAATTTGATCTTTTTCTAAACACTATTGCAATAACATCTTTTATAGCGAGTATCAGCAAAATTAATAAGTCTTAGATCCGTTAATAATAAGATCTCTTCTGATGTTGAAAAAGGCAGTCCATTTGCAAGTTCAAAACGAAGGGGTCACAAGAAGAAACCTTGCGTTGCTATCGATAATTTTACCGAGCGTGCGATTCGAAATGCCATGTGACAGAAACAGAAAGTTTCGTAAAACATTTTTAGCATTACAATGCGATTTTGGTACATTTGCAGAATAGCATATTACGTTAAAATCTTTAAGTTCTGTATTACGTGAAAGAGATATTTTTATGAATAGTCAAACATCACTTTGGACAATACTGCGAAACATTGGCTTCCATTATATGAAAGATGAGCCAAGAAAGGTATTGATGGAGTTACCACACATTGCACTAGAACGTGCATACTTTTTATCTGAGTATATTAGTTTAAAAATACAGTTACTTGAATTGGTTGATAAGTATAAGGCAAGTATTCTTTATAATATTTATAGTTTTTATTTGATTGTAGAAATAAAACTGCACCTATCTATGCAGTTGACCAAATGGCACAACGTTATGGTCACAAGGTTCTTCGCTTGCCACCATATCATTACGTTTTTAACCCTATAGAACACGTATAGGGTATCAAAAAAAATGATTATAAACTATATGTTGTAGAAACGGGTCGCTCCTTAAAAAATTCAAAGTTGATATGGCAAGACGCTTTGGAAACAGTTACACCGGAAATTTGGAAAAACACTAAAAACATACTGAAGAAGAGATACATAAACGATGGAATAGGGAAATTGATATAGATTATGAAGATCCTGGGGAATTTATTATCCATGTCAATGCAGACAGTGATATGGAAGAAGACAGCACTGCATCGGATTAATAATATCTTTGTAATCGATTTTCAGCTTGGGTAGTTTGGCTTATTATATTTTACATTTTCCACTTTTTATTTATCGCTATATAATTGTATATTAATTAAAGAAATATTTTCCATTTTGAATTACATTTTATCATGCGAAACAAAAATTTGATTAGAAAATGAATTGGTAGTTATATACAAATAATAGAATAAAGTCAAAATAATTTTTCACTACATTAACATATATAAATTAAGGATCATTTAATTTACCTTAAGAAATATATTAATTCAATCTTTTAATACTGTAAAGTTTTATTATAATTTTATAAGCCAATTTTGACAACTACATAAAGTAACATAACCTTCATATTATGAATTGTCATGAATCTTGTATAAATTTTACAACATTGCGCAAACGTATCAGTAACGTGTATGCACTGTTATCGTGAAAATCCTATAAATACAAATTATAAACGTTTATTACATGACATAATCAAGCTATCAAAATTATACGTTTGTGACATAATACGTGCACAGTCACCAAATCATTAAAAAAAGCATGTCCGTCTCTAATGAGGAAAGTTTTTAGAGGCAAGTTATGTGAGCAAAAAAAGTTTTTCAAGTAGAATATGAACCAGAAAGATAACTATAGCAATAATGTCGGAGTGCAATTCATACTTAGTTTGTAAAATTTCATCTGTTACTGATTAATTAAATTGACAATCTGCGAATATCTTCGATTATTCTTACAAATTTAAATAAACAATGGCTTATGCAATTAATGAGTGGCAGAGGAGATATATGGTTGAGATTTATTTAAGAAATCTCAGAAAAATCGATGGTGAATTAATTAAATAAATATAAATATTAAATAATATTAATAAAAATATTCTCTGAGAGATGCCTTCGAAGGTTTTTTAAACGAATTTGTAAATGACACTGTCCCATATGACCATTTCTCTGCTTCTATTCGTCGTTTTGTTTATTCGTCGTTTATTCACAGCAACAAAGTGCGAATCGTAAAATGGGAAGTGGTAGACCAATGGTCGGAAATTAAATTACTGTCGACGCGGTAAGGCAAGTAATCGAAGAAAGTCCACAAACCTATGTATGACATTTACAGCAATAATTAAACCTTTCTTATGGTACCTGTTGACCTATCCTTAAAAATTATTTCAATATGCATCCTTACCGTATACAAGTAATACATGAGATACTTCCTGTTAACAGGCCACGAAGACAATAATTTTGCCACCGATTCATTGAATAATTTAATAACAACGATGAAGTGTTATCGAATGTTATGTTTGCAGACGAATGGTGGTTCCACCTCTCGGGGTATGTCAACTCTCAAATTATGAGAATGTGGAGTACAGATAATTCACACTTTTTTTTTTAAAGGGACTCCATTGCATTCAGAGAAAATTGGAGTTTGGGCAGCTATTAGCCAGAGAAGGATTATTGAATCTATATTTTTTGAAGGCATGTTAAAAATGGTTTTTAAAAATACATATTTGATTAGATTTCAAACACAGACACAATAATGTAATTTTTTGTAAGAATAAATGCTGAACGGTACTAGTTAGAAATTTCAGCTCCATTTATTGATATGTTACACGATGAAGAGCTACAGGAATGCTATTTTCAACAAGATGAAGCTCGTGGACATATACCAATGCAAACATTGCTTTCATGCAGGAATTTTTGGAGATCGCATCATTAGCCTGAATACAGATACTATCTTGCCGCCACGATCTTGTGACTTAACACCATGTGATTTCTTTTTATGGCCACATCTAAAGAATTAAATTTTTGAAATACCCGTTGTTGATCTTGACAATTTGAAACAAGCAATCATTTACAAAATTGAAGAAATTAATAAGACATCAGAAATTTTTCAAAGCGTTCTTAGGTCGGTTAAGAAAAGAATTAGTCTCTGCAGAGGTGTTGGTGGTGGCTATATAACACATCCTATTTAATATCATTTTCCTTTTATTTTGTCATTCCATATTTTTTTTGTTCTACCTAATAATCAATCATATTTAATTTGAACTATCGTTATATTAATAAAATTGGCAGGTAGCTCTACGTTGAATCAAATTAAGACAACTCATTTTATTCAAGGCATAGGTACTCTAAAAAACTTTTTTAGCTCACACATTATTATGTACTGCAATTAACATGAAAGTGTGTAAATTTGGAATGTGCGGTTTGTATATTTTCATAAATACATTTCTGAAAGATTTGATGTTAAAGCTAAGTATATACACTACGCGTTCTTTAAGCATATTTTTTACAGGAGCTAAGATAAAGAACAATAATTTAAAGGTATTTGTATATACGTTCATACACGATTTATATGTTCTTGAATGTAGTACAACCAAATTCAAAATTACATCACAGTTATGAAAAAAAAAGTATTACCTTCAATGTACTTCCTGGAATGATTTGTAAACATTTCCTAAATTAATCCAATCTTGCTGTAGGAATAACAACATAAAATTTCTCGTAAAACTAAATCAAATATCTAAACTATGTCCAGTCAGTAGGAACAAGATTAAAGTTTAGACACACGCTTCTAGAAATCAGTTTGCAGTGGATTCGTTAATACAAGAAGTAAATAAAAATCACTCAGTGCTCTGGAACACTTAAAAGATTGTTTGTAAATCCAGGTGCGACACGGAACAAAGACCAAAAGTCGCTTAAGTCCGCGAAAAAAGGTACGGAGCTTAAAAACAGCTTTAGACCAGGTTTAGACCGGATCAGAGGCCGTCGCGACGGAGCCGGCGTCGGTCTGAGAGCTTTGCGGCTACTAAGCCGGAGCTTTTCATCCCCTCCTCCGTTTCTGACAGTGACCCCACTAATTTCAACCCGTTTAGGACACCTTCCCCCCCTTACTTCTACCAATCAGTTTCGACAATAATTTGCCGGCGGACAGTGTCTGATATCGAACGATAATTTTTTCCAGAATTTTTTTATTTTCGGGAAAAAGTGGACGTAGCAACGATTTACCGTCGGAAGAAAGCGTTCGGAAGGGACCCATGTGGTAGTTTATAGATCACGACGGATCTTCCAGATTTATATAGGGAGCTTTTGAGAAGCTTTTCTGCATATCCCCGGAAAGCTCTCGGAAGATCACCAGCTCTGATATCTGTTGGTAAAGTGCAGAGTGAGTGCCGTAGATGGGATACTTGCACGCCAAAATAGAAATCGTAAAATGTATGTTTTCGACATTATAATGTTTAAGGCTTGTATATATATATATATATATATATATATATATATATATATAACAATTGATAAATTATATTTAATAAACTGCTAAGAAATTATCTAAACATATATATATATATATATATATATATATATATATGCAGTGGATTTAATATAAATAATACACAACTAAATTCTATTAAATTGGTAACTGGAACGATTTTTATTAACTTAATATGGGAATTAAATATATAATGATTATCTTATATTTTGTACTTTATTAACTGCATGCTTATATTGGTGCAGTCGCATATACTTTCACAATAGGAGCATCCTTATTTTATTTCAGGGCATATATAATACTACATTAGTGATTTTATTTTGTATTGAAAGTAAGTAATACAACCCTCAAAATTGTAAATGCCTTTTTAATATTACGTGCGAAAATTTAATGAGACTTTGTGATATACATACATTAATTTTTAAAATTTCAGAAGCATAAAATTGTTTCTAAATCTGCACAAAAGGTAATAAAACATACTAACACCGAAAAGAAAAGTCACCTGAAAACAGGACAACCAACTTTGGTTAAAAAAATCTTTTTTGCACAGCATCTGAAATAATAATGGAATTTTAATATCCAATTTAATTTAATATACCTATTCATAAAACTACTTTGACGAGAGTTCAATGAAATCGGGTTGTGTGGATGCATAGTAACAAGAACGCCATGCATATTAAACAATAACCGGCGAAAAGATTAGGAACAGCTTAAGAAAATACAGTAACAAGCGAAAGTAAGTGTAATCATCTTGTATACTGCAAAAACGATGAACCTATGGACGAAGAAGCAAATGGTGTACACTTGGATTTCTATTAAGAATTCGCAATGAAACTTGGTTTATCATCACATTCTCGAAAATATGATGGAACGCCACACGAATAATCTCCTCTTGTTAACTTCGACTTTACTCTATGATACTGATCCTAAGCACACTGTGAGGACTGTAAAACAATGGCTGCAGAAAAAAATATTTACGAATTAGTGTCTCCTGACTTTTTGGAAAATCTATGCGGAATATCGAAGACGTTACGTAATATCAAATTTAAGCAATTTGTGGAGAATTAATTACGGCACTTAATACAACATTCCGATCGGAAAATGTTAAAAATTGGTAGAAATTTTACCAAGAAGATATACGAGTACGATGTCATTAGCCAGTAACAATTTTGGAAGGAAATATTAATTTAAAATATAAAACAAATTCATAAAATAATAACTTGATTTTCTAAACAGTTAGACAACAAAAACGGGAGAATGGCAAGCCATGAGTTTTTATTATGTCTGCGCCCGTGGAGCGGCTTAATATGTTAAGCTGTCGGCATTTGCCTTAAACGAGAAGGCAAACCACGAACTCTTACTCGGACAGCCAGTCAGGGATCTATATACAGAACTGCCAGCACGATAAGCAAATGTGCAGATATTTGAATAACATATGATAAATATTTATATAACAGCAACATATATTATGATGGTAAATTGGTAAGGTCAAGAAATAATTATCTTTATATATATATATATATATATATATATATATATATATATATATTTCTTGACCTTTGTATGTTACAGTAGATTTAGATATTCGGCGATTTATGATCTGTTTTATTTTAGTATGTATATATTTAAAATAATCTCTTACGTCTTTCGGTAAGTATTATCTGTAAAAATTATAAAGTATTTTAAATGTATACATACTAAAGTAAAACAGACCTTAAATCGCCGAATATTTAAATCTTTTTTTAATTTGATATTCTTGTGACTTTAGTTTTTTGCTATATGTTTCGTTTTGTATTTTTTATATTTTAACTTTTACATATACCTACAAGTTTTTTAAAGGTTGATGTGACACCTTATATCTATAGTTGCATTAATGTTTTAATTTTAATCAATTTTAATATGTCTATGTACATCACTTTCATTTTTTAACTCAACATTCTATTTTACTATTGCTTTATACACTAATTTATTTAATATCTTGTACATTAATCTTGTAGTATCTGTTGAAGAAGCAACAAACTCGTTGTGAAATATAGAGATAAACAAATAAATAAGTTTTAATTGACAGATCGCTTGCCCGTTTTTAATTTATTATTAACCTATATATATATATATATATATATATATATATATATATATAATGGTCAATATATATATATATATATATATATATATATATAATGTAAACAAACATAATTTATATTAATTTAGGAATTTTAAATATTACAATTCTGAAATAATGATTTTTGTTAACGACAAATTGTTTTATAGTAATAAATTCGTAAAATAAGCCTAAACCTACTAACCATAAAGATTAAAAAACAGTAATTTCCTTTGGAAAACTGGATATCCTATTTACTTGATATTCAATAGCTGTATTTCTGTATAAACTTCAAACATTGCTATACAACTTTTCTATATATCATTATTTCATTATATTCAGGATAACTGCCAAACTATATGTTACCTATACTTAGGTAATGATGCACATTATTTTAAGCACATTATTCTCTTTTCTTTGATGAAAGCTTGTAGTGATGCAGTCATATTATGCACAATAATATTAAAACAGAAATCTTCAACTAATAATCTTAATTTCTACACATTGGAATGTCCTTAGGTATTTCTATTTTTTCAATTCAAATTGTTAATTACAATATCTTCAATTTTTTCTCTCTTTGAAATTTTGATGTTATACTTAATCTATTATTCATCAAGAACATATTAAAAAATACATTACAATAGGTATATTGAGTTAGTAGTAAAAAAAAACTATACCTAAGTACTCATATGTATTTACTCAGTGTTTCAATATTAATCAACAGAACTGCATTTAATAAATTTAAGTACTACCTATAATAAATTAACGTTAATTAGACAACTTCATAACATCATGAAGTATTTAAAAGACTTATTTTTTATAACAGTGAAATATTATTTCGAGGCTATGTGTTCAGGAATAATTATTACTCTTTGTTTAAAAGCGAAGATGAACCAACTGCTCTATAAAAAATGTAATAGGGTATGAGTTATAAAGTGATAGAGATAGTATTAGTTGTAATTAAACATTTGTAAAGTCATCTGGAGTTAGATTTTTAATATGTGGAAATAGATCATAAATTGTAGGTACCCGTCGGAAAGTATTTAACTGATCCCAACTAATTTAAGAATACTTTCATAATAAAAAAAATAATAATTTTTGTATCTAGGCTAAGGTAACAAACATATAAGATATAAGATTTGCAAAATAACATTAAGTAATGTTAAAAAAAGGTTTATTTAAAAAATATGTTTACATATTTCAAGAATTGAATCATTTAAATTTTTTAAAGGTTTCTAATATGCAACTGGGATATGCCTGTATTACACAAGTATTATTATATCTATTATTCATTCCCATACAATATAAAAATCAAACTATAAATACAATATCTATAATAATAGCTTAACAATGTTACTACAGAATACATTTAATACACACCTTTCTGTTTTAATCTTTGCTTCTATTTCGTTAATATTTTTATCAAGTGGTATTTCCCCATCACATATTAATTGGATTGTCAAAACACACCACAACAATCACAGTTATAAAAATCTTAATTTCGGGCGGAAAACCGACCAAAACCAAAACAAATATTAAATCCGGGATTCTTAATACATTCGAAAAGACCACGAAAATTGTCCGCGCTCAGCTGAGAAAATCCGACATCATCCACTGTGTCATCGAACACTGAGTCCGTCGCAGTCCTCATTTAATATCTAACAAATCACTGCCAGGGCAAATACACAAGCATCAAGCGGTTTTACACCGAATCCTATGAAAGTATTAAAAAGTCTTAAGCGCTTAGCGAACCCGCTGGCACACAGATATCGGGTTAGGACTTGATACTGCAAAGTCCCTCTAATCTGGGCCACTTCCCAGCACGGTTTAACCATAAGTCGCCCACTCTATATATCATCATTGCAGTAGAGGAATCGGACTGCAGAATTCTATTTAACTCCCACGAAACATCGTATGGGATCGTCTTTTTCCGTATATATCAATCTCTCTCGCTCCTATATCTCCATATCGTCAACTGTTTCACTCGAACTGTGTTTGAAACTGAAAATTTGAACGAATGGTCACGCCCCCGCGTGTAATTTAAAGAGCATGCGTGCATATGTTGTATTCCTTACTAATCATTTTATCTTTCTCTTGTATATGTCGTTCCCATTATGATGTCTTTCCGTTTAAAATTTCTGTTGGAATAATTGGGAGGAGCCAACGTACAAAAGGCGCTAAGTCAATGGGCTACCAAAGTTATACAGCTTGCACCTTTTCAATATATCTGTTGATGTTATTTTATTGCGGTATTGATTTAAGGTCAATTTTTGTCAATGTATGGCACCTATAAACGAAAATATACCTTCTTGTCACTTCTGATGAAACTATTTATGACTTCTTAATTGTGCTATCGTTACACTAGACAGGTAGATATAATTTAAAAGAATGTATATAATATTTTTGATGTATTCATGTCGAACATTAAATGTGATATTTATTTTGGATTATAAGAAAATAAATATTACCATTAAATTTTCTTCAACAAAATGATATTCATATTTAGTTAAATCTGTAGTATAGTGCCTTCACAATTATAAGAAATTAACTTTTAATGTGTTTACAACTGTCGCTGCACCCCCTACGGCGATAATTCTCTCATTGTTATCGAATGGATACGGTTCACCTAATACGAATGCATTAGCTGTATTGACTACAAATTAGGGCCTTATATTTAACTACGAGAGGTGCCCTGTATATCTGACTAAGTTTGTGAGGTAATTAATGCAAAAGGAACAAATACGATTTAAATTATTTATTATTTATAATTTTACAAATGGTGTTATTATATTACTCTGCAGTATAATTATTGCAGACCGCCTAGTAGGATTATCTGCAACGTAATATACGTAATAAGTAAATGCGTATGTAATAAACCTATAGTGACTTATTAGGTCACTAAGTGTAACAATAAATATTATTCAAGTAAGTAGTGGGCTATGTATATAATACATACGTGATGGATCTTCTAAACTGTCTGCAACCATGTAGGTACTACAATGAAGTACAGTATTCTGATGCTAGTTCGCTAATGATTTCGAAAATTAGTTTTCGTCAGTTTTCACATGTGGAACGCCTTCGGAACTCAATATAAAGTATATATATTCCCACAGAACACTTTGGAATGAAACTCTTTTTTAAATGCTTTCAAAAAGCTTAAGAAAGATAATGCGACTGGGGTTGACGGAATACCAGCATTTCTACTGGAGGATTGCAGAACGGCTTTGAGTGTACACAACTGTTGCACATACCGCATGTGTCAAATATCATTAGACATAGGGAATACGTATGAGTACATACGATGTATATGTATATGGAAAAGCCGATCTAATGCCGGCGAAGACCGCGACGGCCGGCAACGATTGTCTCCGATTGTTTCGCAAATACAAGTTAGCAGTAATCATTTGGCCATCGACATAGGTACTTGTAATGCGTTCTAAAATAACATTTACGAATTGCAAGTGATTTGCTTTACTTATTTCTTTCAGTAGATGCAGGAAATTTTTAAGCTGCGGTGCGTCGCATAAACAAAAGCGTAATTCTAATAAAATTAAAGAAGAATCCTAATAAAATAAATAAAAAAGGATTCTAAAAATTATAATAAATTATACAAGAGGTTCAAAAATTCCTCCTTGCACAGCAAGACATTGTCCTAGGCGGTCGTAGAAATTAGCTCTTACACTTGCTAACATGTCTGCAGTTAATGAATTCGCAGACTCAGTTATTTTTTCTCTCAAGGCAACTAGATTTTCTGTTCTACCAGCCTCATGAGTATAAATAATATTTTTTAGATATCCCCACAAAAAGAAGTCATTTGGAGATAGATCAGGAGATCGCGGGGGCCATTTAATGTTTCCTGTTCCAGAGGAAAGGTATTTCCTAGAAATTCCTTTACCTTCACTGCATTATGTGCTGGACAGCCATCATGTTGAAACCAAACGATTTCCTGATTTATTCCAATGTTTTGAATGGCGGGAAGTATTTGATTTTTCAGTAGTTCGAGATACTTGCCGGCATTTAATATACCATTAATAAAATAGGGGCCTGTAGAATGGTCACCTAAAATACCTGCCCAAACGTTTAGTTTTTGAGGATACTGAGTGCGATTTGCAAAATGCTGGTGTTGATTTTCCGAAGTCCAATATCGAGGAACAAAGGGATTGTGGTTTCGGTGTAATGGAAAAGTTGATTCAGCGGTGAAGAGAATATTTTTAACGAAATTTTCATCTCGATGTATCTTTTCCATAACGTCTTGACAAAACTCCATTATGCTTCGGAAATTGTCCTCGGGAAATATTTCTTGAGTTTTCAAATATTTGAAACATTTTAAACCATTACGTTTCCAAATACGCGAAATAGTTGTGCTACTTATAGCCAATTTCTCGGCAGCACGTCTAGTAGATCTCGTGTTATTAATTTTCCCAATACTACAAATTAATACATCCCGCCGTTCTCTTTCCTCAATTTTTTGTGGTGATACCTCTCTAGGTTTGCATTTCGTACAGTTATTGAGACACAACCAAGTTTCAAATTTATTTATAATATTATAAATTGTTTGTCTGCAAGGTACAGAACGGTCTGCAAAAGTAAACGCAAACAAATTCATGCACTGCAATGCAGACTTGCCAGCATAAAACCATTTTACTAACTGAAGCTTTTTAGTGGGTGTATAAAGAGCCATTATACATTAATTTTATTGTACGCTTTCAAACTGTAACGGCCGCAGCTAGACTGAATGCAAAATTTCCAGTCAATCGGTATCGGAGACAATCGTCAGTCGTCGCGGTCTTCGCTGGCATTGGACTGGCTTTCTCATGTACGTATACATTGTATGTACTCATACGTTGATTCTCTACGCCTAATGATATTTAACACATACGGTATATAATCTAATATTGTCAACTGGATTTGGTATTCCTGATCAGTGGAAGCTGAGTAAAATAACGCCCGTCTTTAAGAGAGGAAATAAAAATAACATAAAGTCTTATCGAACGATTTCTTTAATTAATAATTTTTCGAATATCTTTGAAATAATTGTCGCTGATCTCGAATAAAGTTAAATAGTGACACAATTATCGGATTCGCAACACGGATTTGTAATGGGCAGTTCTACAACAACTAATTTAATGACTGTAACCCAATATATATATATATATATATATATATATATATATATATATATATATATATATATATATATAAATACCCTTGATCAACCTTTGCAAGTGGATGTTGTATATACTGACCTAAGTAAAGCCTTCGATAATGTCCCCCATCACGTTTTAATATCTAAATTAAATAATTTTAGTATTAAGCAAAGCTCTTAACCCCCCCTACTACGCTTACATAGGCATTGGCATAATTTTTACAAAATCAATTTAAGTTTCTTTATTGTTATTCATGAGCAACTATTTATCATAGTTATTAAGTGTATCACAATGAAATAAGCAAATTATAAACTATAAAGAAATTTACTGCTCATTTAATATTTATTCAAGCAAATCATTAACATCATATTTAAATATTATATTATTAACATATAGGTAAACGATATCTATTTATTTTATTCTACTTAAAAATTTGGTAAACTCAAATTAATCGTCCTCCAAGACACTTGAATCATGACTATAAATAAATAAATATTCCTGACGTAATCACTATTCGGACCCCCCGTCCGCCATGTCATCAAAAATAAGTAAAGCACAACCCCCCCCCCCCCCCTTTGGTGCTTACGTAATACTGGAATGGCCCCCAAGGTTATTTCTAGGTATTTAACGGATCGATCTAATTTTGTTGAATGTGAGGGCACTAGATCGCATAGATTTCCTGCGAGGAGTAGAGTTCCACAGGAGTCCGTTTTGGATCCTTTGTTCGTTGTACTATACATACATGAATTGTCAACCATGCTTGCGTCAAACTGTTTATTGTATGCTGATGATATGGATATTTATGGTAAAATTAACACTTTCGCTGACTGTAAACAACTTCAAATTGATTTAAATATTATAAATGATTGGAGTGTGAATAACGAATTGGAACTAAATGTTAACAAGTGTAAGGCTCTATTTTTTTCTAA
Source organism: Melolontha melolontha (assembly GCA_935421215.2). Classification (NCBI taxonomy): domain Eukaryota; kingdom Metazoa; phylum Arthropoda; class Insecta; order Coleoptera; family Scarabaeidae; genus Melolontha; species Melolontha melolontha. The sequence continues at coordinate 27,982,905 of OW285243.1, read as the reverse complement.
GAAGGAAGTCACAGTTCAGTACCATTACAATGTAAATGACAATCGTTTAAACAGAGTGGAACTTTTTAAGGATCTTGAAGTCTGGTTTGATAACTCGCTTAAATTTAAGGAACATATCCATGAGGTATGCAATAAGGTCTACATATAGCTTGGTTTCCTTTCTCGCAACACCAATGTGTTCAAGACAATAAAGCCCTTGAAATTATTCTATCAAAGCTATATCAGAAGTACGGTAGAGGACGGGAGTTTGATTTGGTCACCATATTACGTGAAGGTTGCTGATGATTTGGGAAAGGTTGAACGGAAGCTTCTGAAAATGATTTATTTTCGTAAGCATGGTATATATACCGAGAGAGGTTACTTATATCAGGAATTACTCCAAGAATTCAATGTAATAACCTTGCAAGGCAGACGCACAATATCAGAGTTGCTTTTCGGGTTTAAGCTCATTAAAGGTGTTATCCTTGACCCCCACCTCCTATCTCTATCTGAATCTCACGGTTCCTAAATGTGCTTCAAGGCGTTTTAATCTTTTTTATGTCCCCAAGTCTCGCTTCGTATATCATCAACATTCGCCTGTGATTGATATGATTTGTACCATGAATAACATAATCAAAAGGCTACACATTTATATATTTGATCTAAATTACAATCAATTTGTCACCATCATTAACAATCACATCACATTGCTGTGGTTGCATCTGTGTTGATTTTACTTTATAGTTTTGGTATAGTTATTGGACCATTTTCTTGTTTCTCTTAATTTTTTCTTGTTTTGTATAAATATTATATTATCCTGTAATTAGTTATTAGAACTGTTGGGTAATAAACGTATTATTATTATCTCTGCGCTTCCTACCCGCCAAGAGAGTCGTGTATGGATTCACGAAAATGAGGAAACTCTTACAATGACTAAGAAGCAGCGAGCTAAGAGAAAGGTTATGTATGCGGTACTCTTCAGAAGCACAGCCTTAGTAAATGCAATTACGCTAGATGGACAAAAGACAGTTACAGCTAAGTGGTACACTGAAAAGTGTTTGCATGCAGTGTTCAGTAGAGTTCCAGACACGGGGAATTATGCTCCACCATTATAATGCACCGTCCCATACGGCAGTTTCAACTCTCCAATTTTTGGTTGAAAAAATATTAAAAAAATAGAACATCCGCCGCACTCACCTGATTTAGTAATTTGTGACTTTTTACTATTTTTTGGGGCTTAAAGGCAATTTGCGGGGTAAAAGGTTTTCGTCTGGAGAAAAGATTGATACTGCAATTGACGCTTATGTATCATTACCGAAGGGAATTATTTTGAGCATATTTAAAATAAAATCCTAGAAAATATTAACCGTATTCTTTATTCTCAATAATTTCTGCTTGTATCAGAATAATTGAAACATACATGAGTAGACAAACCCCACTTATTATATTATTAAAAATACCTTTGTATTTCTGCTTGTCCCTCGTATTACAATTTTTTTCTTGTTTTCTTGTTAATGCGCGGTAAACTTGAACACGCTCATAGGAATACGCACATAGGAAATCTATTGAAAATATACTAATCTTATCTATGCAGAGAATTTTGATATCATGTATTATTGAACACGTTTTCTATGATGTCTCAGGAACGTACTAATTCATGTCTTTTTTTTGTATTAATTGATTCACAATGAAATTGATTCGCGGTTTCTATTGAATCGACTAGCATTTCATGTTATGCATCGAGTAATGTAACATTCTATGTATCGCCAGCATTATATTTAAATTACTTGTGACCCTTTATGTCTTAATGCATACAATTGAATAGGTTCTAATTGTGACATATTTAGCTGTTCATGAAACCAGCCACTAGATACTAACATTATCTATGATATTTAATTATTGTATTTATGAAGTAATTTTATAGTTTTAATTCTTTTAATTTTATTATTTATTTATCTTACTTTCTATTTCTGGAAGTTACATGTATTGTTATTTTTTTAAGTTTATAATGAGGTAGTTTAATTACTAGATTGCCCTTAATTAAGTCATTATGTACTGTTGGGCAATATTAATTTATTTACGTATTTTTCGCAGCTCAATCTTGTTTTCACTTAACGAAACTGTTTCATTTATTCTTTATTTATTTATTCTTTATCTCCCATCTTTGTATTTATTATTAGAGACACTCACAGATATGTCACATCAGCTTAACATTGCCTAATTATAGAACCATCGGCGAAGCGTGTAAAAACCAGTTAATGTGATCAAAATTGTCATTTTTTCATGAAATGCAATACTTCAAATAATACAGATTCTAATGCCACATATTTGAATTGGCGATATTATAACAATAAGAACTGACGTAATTACCTTTGGTGGTGGATTCAAATCCATTTTGTCATAAACTGAATATAAATACGACGGCTACAAGCAAGTCACCACTATACCATGCCTTCAATTATATTTTCGTTTGATTTCAATATAAATTTGGGATGACTGCGGAACAGTAAGGTTTTTCGAAAGGCAAATTTTGACAACTGTCATCTGTCAGATTGCAATTTAGTTCTGTTACAACTCAATCTTATTTCCTGCGAAATGTTTTAAATAAAAGATATTTATTTACAGAAATGCGGTTATTGTAAAAATACGTTAAAGAAGATGCTCGAAATATAGCCCTCTTGTCTCGATGCACACACCAACTCTGCATTTCATGTTTTCAAATGCGTTTAACAAATGTGAGATTATACAGTCTTATTCTTTTGCTTTTCCGCTTTTGTCAATTGCTTTTCAAAATGTGTCTAATGCTTTTCCAATGATTCTGTACTAGTAGGCTTGTTTTGTCAATGAAATTCCTTATTTGTCAAATGTGTTTCCGTATTTGTCAATTGTGTTTCGCAAACATTTTACGTGCTTAAATATTTGGTGTATTGATATGATAACAATAGTCACAGGAGAAGAAATGCCAAAATAAGCAATGAAGTACGTACTTTAGTCATTAATTTTTTGAATAATGGTTCCACGGTGAAAAATGTAGCACAACAATTTTCGGTTTTACCTGATACCGTTAGAAAAAAGTATGCAACTTATAGGAGGACTAATAATGTTGCAAAGGTAAGTGCTGGGCATCGACAGCCAAAATTATCTTTAGCTCAGAAACAACAAATTTGCGACTGGATTGATGAGGACTGCTCCATTACTCTGCGTGAGTTGAAAGAAAAATGTTTAAACGAATGGCCACTTCTTCAACAAATATCATTGTCGACGATTGATAGAGCCCTTAAAAGCTTTCACTACTCTTTTAAAAGAACGTCCTTTGTTCCTGAAAGAAGAAATATACCAGAAATAATTCAAGCTCGTTTTGATTATGCCGTACATTACAATAGAATTATGCTGCAGAGAAAATTTATTTTATTGATGAGTACGGTATACAAGTGAACTCAAGAGTTTCCTATGGAAGGTCTATTAAAAATACTCGAGCATCAAAAATAAAAGCCCAATTAAGAGGATGCAGTTATTCTGTTGCTGCTGCCATGAACATTAATTCCTTATGTGTTTCAAATACAAAATATGCCCTACAATGTAGTTCATTTTTCAGAATTTCTTACAACATTAATTAACCATTTACATCAGGACGGTGTAGAAGGAGCACATCTTATTATGGACAACGTTAGGTTCCATCGAAATAATGAAGTATTGGCCCTCATTAGAGCTTATGGTCATTTGCCAGTGTTTCTATCCGCTTATAGCCCATTTTTAAATCCCATTGAGGAACTCAACCAATTCAACCAATGGAAACAAATTATACGAAGAGCTCAACCGGCGAACGAAAATGAATTATACGACGCAGTTCATAATGCATCTGAACATATAACCCCACAAAACTGCCTACATTATATACAACACATGGAGTCTTATTTACTAGATTGTTTACAGAGAAATGAAATTTTAAATTAAGTTACATGTGTTAGATTATGTATGTGTTTATCGTATATTTAAATAAATCCCTTACTCCCTCTAAATTTGTATAAAATATGTAATATAAATAATAGGGGAAAAGCATTTGACATAACGGGAAAGTGATTTGACAAAAGTAGAATCTCATTTTACAAACAAATTTGACGTTTGCAAAACGAGAAAATCATTAGGCAAATACGGAAAAGCAATTTACAAAAGCGGAAAAGCAAAAGAATAAGGCTGTATTATCACAAACTTCTCTAATACTATTGGAAAGTTCTTCAATTGTATGTTGTGGTGTTCAAAAAATCGTGTTCTTTATGTACGGAAAATAAAGTAATCCAGAATTGTGAGATCTGGAGACCTTGGATAAAAATTTACTATTCAATTATCAAAGTATAATTCCAAACGAGCACGTGCTTGTTGAGCCGTATGTGGTGAAGCATTATCTTGTTGGAAAAATTCTTCTGTAATTTCATCGTCATGCAACTGATTAATAAAGGGTTCTAATAAGATATTTCAATATCTTCCAGCATTTATTGTTCCATTAAAAAATATTGGTCCAATGATTCATTTCCTTGACACCGCCAGCCAAACACCAATTTTATGCGTATGTAATGGTGTTTCCACAAATTCATGAGGATTTTCTGCCGACCATATCCTAATATTTTGTTTTTTAAATATCCGCAAAGATGAAACCAGGCCTCATCAGTAAACAAACATTTATTAAGAACATCATCATTATTCAAGCTATTCAAGAACCATTGGCAGTACTCGATTCTTCTATCGCAATCAAGAGTTCTTGAACAGCTTGAATTTTATATGGATATAATTTTAAATCCTTTTTAAGAATAGTGTAGCATGTTACAACTGATAACTGAACTTCTTGCGACAGTTTGGCAATGGATTTCTTTAGTGAGTTTTCCATTCGAACATCTTCAATGAAATCAGCGGTTCTTTTTTTAGGTGCTCCACTCCCAGATTTAGGAAATACTGTCCCCGTTACACGAAATCTGTCAACACAACCATAAATTTGACTAGCCAGCTGCTCATATGTGATTACAAGATTAGGGAACTGTTGCCGAAGATCTTTATACATTAATTAATTGCATAAACCTATCTACTAATAATAATACCAGTTCTAAAATAAATTTCAAGAATAAAAACTTATATTTCTAACATGATAATAAATAACCTAATAGATAAGACAACTTTTCAATAAATTGATTTGACTTGACTGATGACAGTTGTCAAAATTTTACTTTCGAAAACCTTATTGTTCCACAGTGTTACCAAATTTATATTGAAATCATAGACTACTCTAAACGAAAATTTAATCGGTAGCGTGGTACTTAACAATAATGTGCGTTATCATGTGTGCATGCATAATCTATCATATTTGAAATATTTCGAAAATGTTTCATATATAACATAGTAATTTAGCACACTATTTTGAGAAATTAATGGAACCGATTGTCAAAATGAAACGTTTAAGCTAGAGGTAATATACATAACGTTACCATTTAACATCAAATTTATGTTCCTAATACAATATTTTATGGAGATTTCATACACAGTGAGTAAGTAACAACATAAACAATATTTTTTTATATATGATTATTTCATATAAAGAATATTTGTATATGCAATAAACACGAGTAATTTATACAAAATACTTACCTGCAAATTAATTTCATTTTCCGGAAGTAGTGTGAATGTAAATATTGCTTTCTCATTTTACGACACTCATTTTTTAATTGAAAAAATTCGCCCTTAATTCGAACCCACGTCCATGGTTTTCGGACTATTGCTCTGCCAACTAAGCTAATAAGGACTGTGGTTCCGCATACATCAACAAGCCTTAAGTTACATTAAGGAAACAGATATTCATATTTTTGCCTGTAATCGGCACTTGTTGCATTTTTGCGAAGAAATGTTAATCTTTAATGTGAATTTTTTCAACTAAAAAATTCGAATAAATAGCGTCGTAAAATGTAGAAAGCAATATTTACAGACATACTTATCTATTAAGTTTTATTAATAGATTAATAGAATTTTCTTAGCTGAAGTCACGTGCATTCTTCACGTAGTCAACTAATGAATAATATCAAAATAGGTATACCTATACTTATTATCGCCATTTTCAAAAACGTGAACTAATATTTTTCCAAAAACATTCGTTCCTGTACTATGAAAATTTTGTTATGATTACACAATATTCCATATTCAGATAAATGTAATTATAATAATTCATTTTTCGCTATTTATCTCAAATGTTACATTATTCATTTCACGGTTTGGTCTAAATCCAAATTTATTGTTTTAGATTTCCTTCTATTTGTTGCCTTAACCACCCCCTCCTGAATTGTTGCATATATTATCGCAACTGTACTAGTTAACGTGATGTCCCCGTGACTGCTCCTCATTTTCGTATATTAGTGTTATTATGTCCATCCTCCAATCTTCTGGCGTTTCCCCATTTTTATAAATTGTGTGCAGTATATCCGCAAGCTCTTTCAAGACATACTCAGATTATGTTTTTATAATTTCCACGGATATTTTATTATAACTGATATTTTTCAACTTTCTTGTCGCTTCGTTAATTTCTTCCATGGTTATGCTTTCTTCTGTTTCTTCCCTATCAATTCCAACTTCTCTATCTGTGTATTTTGTTCCTGAGTTTCTATATATATATTTTTCGGGGAAAGCATCCTTGAAAAAATTAATTATTTCCCCCTAAATATTTACTCATGAAAGCCTTATTAATTTACGAAAAATTTAATAAACTACATATTTACTTAAAAAAATTCATTATTATGGACACTTTAAAAGACACTTGGATTGGTGAAGACTGTGTCTGAAATCTGAAACAGACAGAAACAAGAAACGGCGCTAACTACAATAAATTAATAAACTTCTTATTTCGGCTAATAAGTTACCATCTTTAGTAGAACAATCTGAAAACGGAAGATAGTGTTAGACTTAGCCTCTTTGGCTAAGGTACAACCATTCATGATATGCTCTTCACCAAATCTCCAATGAGATAAAACTATGCGTTATTCCATTGTGCTTCACCACTGGTGATTTGGTGAAGAGCATACCTTCAAAGGCTGTACCTTAGTCAAATACGCTACATTTAACATCTTTTTCAGATTGTTCTACTGATGACGGCAACTTAATTACGGAAATATGTATTTAGAAGTTTATTAATTTACTGTGGTTCGTCGGGAATTTTCTTATTTCTGTCTATTACACGTTAAAAGAGAAGTTGAGAATTTATTTTTTAATTTAACTATTATAGTTTAAATAACTTCTTGCATTAAAATATTCTTAATAGAAATTATTATGTGATTATATATTTATAAACTTTATTTATGTATTTATTTTAATTTACTTGTCGCACGTGTGAGCTTATTACTTCATAGTGTGTTTTTGAAATAGAAATTTGCATTACTACGTAGCGAATTTATGACGACGAGACTATATTGGTACTTGTATGTTATATAGCAAATTACAACTACTCGTAAGAAATTAAATTCCTTATCTAGCTTTGGCGCATTACATGATTTAAAAGGAAGCTTTAGTTTCGAGATTGTTAAAGTTCGATTCGAATAAATATCTTAAAAGCTCTCATTAATATAGTTGCATAAAGAAAGCAAGACTTCAACCTTATATTGCTTAAGCCTTTTCTTAAGAAAGTAGAAAATAAAAAATAAATATGTCTGAAATGCACAGTTACTTTGCACTCCCCTGATTTGGCAGCGTCCGATTCCTGGTTGATCCGAAAGTTGAAGGAGGTATTGATAGGTCAACATTTTTCATCAGACACTGAAGTTCGAGCTGTTATTAGCAATTCGATCAACAGTATACAACAACAAAGTTTTTTCATGGACGAAATGAAGAAATGGATTTAGCGTTTGGAGAAATGTGTCGCACTAAATGGTGATTTTGTGAAAAAATAATTAAGTACTTACAATCAAATTTTGAGACTGGTTTTAATATTTTGTGTTTTCATATTCTCATTTTATTATGTTGGAGACCTTATATATCAAACCGCCCTCGTAAAAGAAGACTAGAAATCGTAATTGTGTAGATAAAGGTGTCTTTTTTTAGAGGCGGAGAAATTTTATGGCATTAATGTTTGAAGATGATTTCCGACATGTGACGGCCACGGCTGCCTCGTACATGGTGTAATCTGGAGATCCAATTTTCACACTCTTCACAGTAAATCACACTTATTTCGGCAATAACGCGTCTAGTATTGGCTTCCAAATTTTCAATTAGTTCTGGTTTATCGGCGTAGACATGCGACTTTACATATCCCCAGAGAAAATAATCTACTTACTTACTTAATCCTGGAAACTCATGTACCTTTCGGTGTCGAGTTATGTTGGAGTTAAATTTTCAGGTATTTTCTTCCATATTTCCTTCCACATTTTTCTGTCATTTACTACCATTTTTCTTTCCTCCCATCTTGTCCCTATTTTCGCAGCTGCTGTTCGCACTTCCTCCTTCCACGTTCTTCTTGGTCTGCCTCTCTTCTTTTTTCCTATTTCTTTCGCTTCGAATATTTGTCTGATAAGTCTATTCTCACCTCTTCTCACTACATGGCCTAACCACATTAGTTGTCCTTGCACTATCGTTGTTTCGACAGGGACTATATTCAGGTTTTCTCGAAATACCTGGTTTCTAATTTTATCTTTTTTGTTTTTCCTTCTATTCTTCTTAGGAATCTCATTTCTGTGCTTGTGATTCAACTTTTTCTATCTCTGTATCGTTGTCCAAGATTCACACGCATAAGAGTCGATTTTACAATTCTTTTAACTATTTCTGTTTTTATTTGTTTTGGGATTTCTTTTTTGCTTAAAAAGTTACTTTTTATACTATTGTACAATCTACCCATTTTCGCAATTCTCTCATTTATTTTATCTTCTAGTGTTCCATCTTTATTTATTACTACCTAAATATTTAAAATTATCTACTTGGTCTAGTATTTTGTCTTCTATTTGTATTTTATGGTTTTTACCTTGTTGTTCTATAACCATTGTTTTAGTTTTTTGTATATTTATTCTCATATTTAATAATTTCAATCCCTCATTAAGGTTATTGATATTATCTTGCAGTTGCTCTTCTGTTTCCTCTAATTTTACTACATCATCTGCATAGCATAATTCTGTCAATCTAGCATATCGTAGCTTCCAATATCCGACATTATACGGCTTTAACCTATCTTTACTTTATTTAAGAGCTTCATCGAACATTAAATTAAAGAGAGGTGTGCTCAGAATGCATCCATGTTTCAGACCGAATTTCGTAACAAATGGTTTCGATTTTTCATTTCTTACTCTTACATAGTTTTCAGTTTCGTCGTAAAGAGTTTGTATATTTTGTATAAAATCTTTTCCTATTCTTCTATTATCTAAAATTTTCCAGATGTCTTCTCTTTTTACTCTATGGAAAGCTTTCTCCATATCTACGCAACAAGCATGTATCTGTCTTCCAGTGCTGACTGCGTTTTCTGATAATTGTCTGGTAGTTAGTCCCTCTTTCCTTCCTGAATCGGCTCTGAATTTCTTCGATCATGCTATCTAATTGGGGTCTGAGTTTGTGTTCTAATATTCTGGCATATATTTTTCCGACGGTACTACCTAGCGTTATTCCCCTAAAGTTTGAACAGTCCCTACAATCTCCCTTTTTATATATTGGCATTATAGTGCCTACCTGCCAGTCTAATGGTACCTTCTTTTTCTTTTTTACCTGGCTCATAATGTCTAGAAGTTCCTGTTGCCTCTCCTCGTTCATAAGGAGTGAGACACAAAAAATGTTTTCAGAGTATGCCATGGATTAAATTAGTTATATCTTAGATTGATTAAGTGATCTAACCCACATTTCGAACTTTTAGTAATACACACAATAAACAAATTTTATAGCTCGCTTGATATATCTGATCATTTCTATCGTCACTTCATCGTGTCCGGGTGCTTTGCCTATTTTCATTTCTTGCACTGCCTCTGTTAGTTATGTTGCTGTTATTTGAGTGTGTTATAGAACAGTTTTTGGTTTTCGCTAAATGTTTTATTAGTTTATTGTCGAATTCTATCCATGATTTTTCCTTACTCTCTTTTATTATGTTTTTAACTTCAATGTTTCTGCTTGTATCTGTGATAATTTTCTTGAGATTTATGCATTAGGTATGTCTTCCGTAACTGTTTTTTATCTTTTACAGTTTTTTCTATTTCAATATTCCACCATGCTATTCTCTTTCTCGAGTCGTTACTTATTTTTGTAGTGCCACAACTGTCTCTCGCTACGTTCATTAGACTTTCTTTGTATTCCTCTCATCTCTCTTCTATATTTTGGTATATTGTTATAGTTGTTTTCTTTTACCTTCTTGCTGTATTTTATCTTTTATTTTTAAGGTCATCCTAACCAGATAGTGGTCACTGAATACTTCTGCACTTCTTTTCACTTTTATATTTTTTACCAGATTCCATATGCCTATATATATATAACGTTCCCCCCTGCTTCCCGTGTGAACTTATGTACATTTCTTTATGAAAACTTCGAATTTCCTATTATTAGATCATTTTCAATACATAGATTTATAATTCGAGCCCCATTATCATTTCGCATGTCCTCTCCTTCTTTTTCTAACCATGTTTCTATTCCTAGATTATTTCTTCCTACCCTACCACTAAGGTCTCCCTTTACTATTATCTTATAATTTTCTATCATATCTATTGTTTTTTATAATTTCTCGAAGTAAATATTTTTCTCGTCTTTTATTGCATTATCAGTTAGAGCATATGTTACTATGAAATGATATTTTTCTTGATTGATTAGTATCTCTACAACAATAATTCTGTCGTCTATCTCTTGAATATCTACAATATTGTTTGTATAATCTGGGCTTATTATTACAGCCACCCCTGCTTGGGCCGATATCGCTTGCTTTACTCCTGACCACCACATGTAGTACCTTCTTTTATTTCTTCCACATCCCTCTCCTTTTTCTTTGTTTCTGTTACTCCTAATATAGTAATATTTAAATTTTTCATTTCAGTTATTATCTCTATCTCTTACCCATTGATACCTCTAACATATTACGTATACCAACCTCTAATATTTCCTTTTTCTTTTTCACTTCTATATCCTTTTTCGTTGCCCTTTTTCGTTCGGTGGTTTTATTTATTGGGTTTGTGTTCTTATTGAGTGCTATTCGTTTTTTGGTTCAGACTTATGTTTACATTAAAATTCTAACTCTTGTTCCTTTTTATTCCAAACTCATTCCTCGTTCTCAATGAAAATAATAATGAATGCTTTCTTACTCACATTTCCTTCCTTTTTTGCTCTTTTTCTCATAGTAAAATCAATTTCCCTTTCTTTTTGTGTCAAATCATTATTTATATAAATTGCTCTTTTAATTTTCTTTAATTTTTGTTTATTCTCTTGTATTTTTATTGTATCTTCCAAGGTTTCCATTTTTACTAGGCATCTATCTTCTCCAATTCTTTCTACTCTTTTTACTTTCACTTCCATCTCTAGTTTCTCTGTTATGAAGCCTATTATTTCCTGTTTCATTTCTTCCTGTTTCCTTTGTTGTAAAATTATTCCTGTATCATTACATTATTTTTCCTTTTTCCTTTTCCAATTCTTCGATCTTTTCAATTAATCTAATCTTCTTTTTTGATATGTATATTTTCCTTCTTTAGCTCAAGTATTTCTTTTTTTCCGTTTTTGTCGAATGTCTTTTAGTTCCTTGGAGACGCCTTTTATTATTTCTACGAGTTCTTCCATTTTTTTCTCTATTTCAATTTTCGTTTTCTTTGATGCGAGTGTGTAAACTGCTCGTTTTTGCGCCGTATATATCACTTTTTCAAAATAATCTAATGGCGTCAAATCGCACGAACGAGGTGGCCAGTTAACAGGTCCATTTCGTGAAATTAATCGTTAGTCAAAGGTTGCTCTCAGCAAATTAATTGTATCACACGCTGTGTGAAATGTGGCGCCGTCCTACAGAAACCACGTGTCTACAATATTAATACCTTCCAATTGAGGCACGAAAAAGTTAGTAATCATGTCTCTGTGCGTTCCTTGTAAAATTTTGACCGTTACCATTTTTGAAGGCATATGGACCAATGATTCTACCGGTACATAAAGCGCACCAAACGGTGACTTTTTCTGGATGTAATGGTGTTTCGACAATGGCTTGTGGATTATCATGGCTCCAAATGCGGTAAACATAGTCATTTAATCAAAAGTGTGCTTCATCACTGAACAAAATTTTCAAATGAAATTGTGGATCTATAGCAATGTTTCCTTCGGCTTCACTAAATATACGGCGCGAACGCTGATGTGGCTTCAATTCCTGTACAAGTTAAATCTTGTAAGCACGAAACCAAGATCTTTTGCATAATTTTCCATAAAGTGGATGGGCGCAAGTTTAATTGTTGAGCACGATGAATCGACGCATTTGGATTAGCATCAACACTACGCTGCACTCCATCAATCGCTTGTTGTGAGCGCACTATACAACGTCTTACGGGATGTGTATTATCCTTTAGAGTAAACATATTGCGAAAACGATCCATAGTTTCTCAAATTAATCGCTCTGATGGACAATTATGGGCACCATAAAATGCACGTAATGCCCGATGAGTTTCTCGAATTGAACCATGTTTTTCAAAATAAATTTGAACAATTTGCAAACGTTGCTCCGGCGTGAGTCTATTCATGATGAATTGCGAAACCAAACTAACCCCCAAACAGTGTTGCCGCAACAAATTTTTCAAATGTACTAAACAAAAGTATGAAAATGTATTAAATTGACTTTAGTTATTTTTTTTCAGTCAACTGTAAGAATCGAAAACCTTGCTTTTGTAAAGAAAGAGGAATTTGCAAACCATAGTATTTTAATATAATATTTCAATTATTCTATGAAGAGTGGGCATACAAATTCGTAGAAGTAATCTATTTTCATATTTAACAAAAAACGATAAAAAATAATAAAAAAACATAGCATTGTTGTCAACTGAATTATATTTTTTACATTTTACACAAGTAAGTAGATACACCTGATTACATAAAAAAAATTAAACCCAAACAATTTATAAAATTGTTGAAGATAATTCTTTTATTTTTAACGTGTCGGAAGCTGGTTCTCATTCAGAACAAGTTCTTGTACCCATAATTTCCTTGGTTAGTAGTAAATTATGGCATGTGCTTACTTCTAAACAGTTCCTGTTTTCTTCTTTTAATTAAACTTGATGATGAAAATACACGTTCGGCGCTTGCACTACCGTGAGATAAATATGATATATTTTGTAGAAATACATACAAAGTTGGAAATAGTTTTTTCACCAAGAAAATGTAACTACGTACACTAATTCTTCCAAACCTAAATCTTTGTTATAAGTATATTTTGGCAATTCAGATAATATTCTCCATTCTCGATTAATATTTTCAAAGTCATGAGTCATGGACTCATGAGTTAATAGTAAAACATAAAAATTAGTTTAGGAGTTTACCATTTTGAAATTATATCCAATTATAATGAGTAACATAAACCGACACTATATACATATATGTACTCTTGAACGGTAGAAGTTCTTATACAGATTTCTTTAATAAAATTTAAAAGAATTATTTTTTATATTTTTATTATCTCAAAATCTTAGAAATGTACTAAATAGGGGTAAATTTACCCCAAAATGTACTTACGTACTACAATAGCTAAAATGTACTAAATTTAGTACATTTGTACTAAAACGGTAACACTGCTCCAAACAACCGAGGACTGTCAAATCGGCTGTCACAAAAAACAGTGAATCCATATTTCGTCACAAGTAACAAATAAAAACAAAAAATCTGTTGTGTTGCATTTAAAAATTGCTAAATTATTCATCGATATTTGACAGCGAACACGTCTTTATTCCGTTGTCAGTAAACGCGGCATCCATCTTGCCGAAAAAGATCAAGTTCTTCGTTCACAATATAAAGCACCCGTTCCTATGAAATGTCCACAGCCTCTGCTATTTCTAACGCTTTCAATCGTCGGTCACTTAGCAACAAATCATGGACTTTATCCACCTTTTCTGGATTTGTAGCCGATTTCGGCCGTTCGTGGCAGGAGCAGCTTAGAAGCTGATCCCCGCACACCTTCTAAGCCGCTCCTGCCACGCTTAAATTCATTTTGTGACGGTTCCATATGAAACACAACCCTCACCCAGTGTATCTCGCATATCATCATGAATTTCGGCAAAAGACATCCCAAAATTATTCATTTATACTTAATTAGTAGAAGGGTGAAATTTAAGGGAATGCCTACGAAACACATTTATAGAACAAATTTATAGAACACTAACAATGAACTGGCATCGGTTGTCAAAATGTGATGTATATTTTTTTTATTTCGCGACCTACTCTAGGCGAACGCGCGAATAAATCAACCTGCCCTCGTATTTAATAATATACCATAATTCAAAGCACGTTTTGGATAAAGTCTATGTTCTAAATAGATATAATTTTGTTTTCTGTGTACCAATTCAATCGCGTTATTATGTACTGCGAAAAAAGACATCATGCCAATGAACTGTTTTTCAATTTGTATCTCACGAAAGCAGCATACATCAACTTTAGACAGCAGATATTACTAAAATCAGCAAGACTATTTTAAAGCGTAGTTTAGATATATATCCATACAAAGTATCGATTGTTCAACAGAACTTACCTAGACATAACGCTAGTAGGCTTAAGAAAATTTAAATAACGGCGAAATTCTTGATCTAATTTTACTGACGAAGCATGGTTTCATTTAAGCGGGTTTGTAAATCAACAAAATTACAGAACATGGTCTATAAACAATCCAAACAATCACATTGAAGTTCCTCTACATCCATGTTATCCATACATGTTAAAGTTGTTAAATATTTTTTTACAATAACATTAATAGCCAACGATACCGAGAACATTTATTGACACAATGTTTTACTCAAGTGCAACGAGACGAATTCAATGGGGGTTACTTCCACCAAGATGGGGCTACTGCACATACAACTCGTGAAAATTTAGCGCTTTTAGAATATTACTTCCCTCATCGAGTTATAACCAGAGGTGTTTGGCCAGCAAGGTCATCAGATCTTACTCCGTTAGATTTTTCTATTTTCGGATTGCTAAAAATGAAGTATATAAGACAAGAGTGAATAATTTAAATGATTTGATGAATACAATTACAATTAAATGTAATGAAATAACACCAAATGTATTGCAGAATATTTTTGACAACACGAAACGTCGCATCGCATTATGCATTCAACAGAATGGTGACCATTTTGAACACTTGCTATAAATTACAATAATCAAAATTTCTACAAATTAGTTATTTATCGTGGTCATTTGATTAATATCCCATCTTTAAAGTTTTATTATTAAATAAATTAATAATCTAATTGTACTTGTTATTAATTCAATCACCAAATCTCTCGATGATAAATTTTGACAATGACAGGTAGATAACATTCACAGACATGTAGTCTATATCCACCTTTCAAGAATGGAGAATATCTTAATTTATAGGAGAAATTCACGGACAACTAGATGTAATTCTTATTTGAGAATTTACTTATCGAAAGCATTAGAAAATATAAAATATGAAAACATAAAATGATCTAATAATTTAATGTCTACTAAGTTACAGAACCTTCAGTAAAATCCCTTGTATTACTAAAATAACACGCACTAAGATTCACATTCTTCAGTCAACTTCCATAAATATACACAATGTGATCAACTTCTTGTATTTCAGTAGTTAACTATCCCTTCGTCTAAAATGGGAAACAACTACATAAAGGATTTAGTGGTGCAATTAATGCAGAATGAATTTGGTTTCATGGTTTAATAGTGGATTAACTTTACGAATGTTTCTTACTTTTATTATAGTAATTATCTTGTTACTTTTTGTAGATGTTCGTTGGTTCTAAAAATAGAAATACCATATCCATTCACCTACGCAGGGCTTATTAATAGAGAACGGACGCAATTTCCATAAAACGCAATCGGCAATTGGAATTGTGTATAACGTCGCTCAGTACATCCCGGCGTAATTCAATGAAGTATTTGTTTGACTTACTCGGACACCTGGTCTCGCCGCGATAACAATGGACAAGCCAGCTATTGTATTCGGAGAACATAGTGTTTTTTAAAGTGTTTTCATGAGCGTAGATAGAAGCGGGGTTTTTATAATGTATTTTATTTATTAGTTTATGTTTCGTAAGATAAATAAAGTGCTGTGAGTAAGTTTCTTGTTTTCATAGTTTTAACTGTTAATTGCATCGTAATTTTTGTTAAAGATCCTGTTTAATATCGTTTGATTGAATCTATTTCTACCAATTATTTCGACGTAAGAGTGTGCATTGAATTTCATTCAGTTTTAATAACTTACGCACACATTTTTAGTTTTCATTTATTTAGATCTAGAGCATTGTTTAAGTTACTTTTTCAGACATGATATGGAAGAATGTCGAGAACGGCATTGTAAAACAATGGCGAGTTGGATTGACGGTCATACTGATTGTATGTCCATTGTCAGTGATTCCGAAATTTATTACAAAATCCGTAAAATATCGTCAAAAATTCGTCACTTAGGATCGCAAACACATCTGAACTCTGTAAAACCTTTATGGCGGCTAATATTCCATTAAATAAACTTAGCAATCCCACTTTAAAAATATTTCTGAAAAAATATACTGGTCGAAATGTTCCTGATGAATCAACTTTACGCAAATATTATGTTTCTAGGTGCTATACGAGAACAGTAGAACGCATTAGAAGCCATCTTTTAAATCAATACATATGGATAAGCGCCGACGAAACGGTGGATATGTTAGGACGCTGTGTGGTAAATGTTGTAGCTGGTGTACTACATCCAACTATTCCCTATAACTCATATGTAATAGCAACAAGTGTTATAAATAGAGTTGATGCGGAAACAGTTGCTGAAACCATTAAGGAGAATATGCAAAAAATGCTTCATTCGGACGCCACGTACAAAGAAAAAATACTTTTATTTGTCAGTCATAGTGCTGCGTATATGTTAAAAACAGGCAGACTATTGAAGAAAACATATCCTAATATGCTTCATATTACTTGTGTAGCACATGCTCTCCACAGAATCTGTGAATATATCAGAGACACTTTTCCGGAAGTTGATAGACTTGTATCAGCTTTTAAAAAAGTTTTCAGAAAAGCACCATTGAGAGTAGCTCTTTTCAGGGAAAAATTTCCATCTCTGTCACTGCCTCCCACTCCAGTAATAACTAGATGGGGAACATGGGTGGAAGCTACTAGTTATTATGCTGAGAATTTCGATAGTCTAAAACATTTCGTAACACTGCTAAAGGAGGATGCTAGAAGTATTGGTGAGTGCAAGGAGCTCACACAAATCCAAAATTTAAAAAATCAGTTGTACTTTCTTCACAAACACTTTGGAAAATTGCCAAAACTAATCACTTATTTTGAAAATCGAAATCTAAAATTAAATGACGGATTAACCACATTAGATGTGGCTGTTAATAATTTGAAAAGTATTCCAAGTGACTTCGGATGTGGCCTTCGGCAAAAGTTTGAAGCAATTCTTAATAGAAATCCAGATTTAATTACATTGCAGCAATTATGTATGGAGACAATTCCACAAAATCTAACGGCCAAATATGAAGAAATAAAAGAATATTTCCAGTATGCACCTATAACCAGTTGCGATATAGAAAGGACGTTTTCTATTTATTAGGATGTACTTAATTCAAAGAGAACAAAATTGACAGTAGAAAACCTGGAGAAACTATTGCTAGTCAATATTAATACTCCTTTACTCAACTTGAACGACAAAATGAACAAATAAAAATGTTCCAATTATAGAAATAAAATTAAAAACTTTAAAAATACAACTTTTCAACAAATACATATGTATTTCTTAATTTTATGGATCACCACCCGTTTGTTTTCCAATTATATAAATAAAATTAAATATTTTAGAAATACAGCCTTTCGCCAGTACTGCACTGGGTGGTAAGCGTGTCCGTTCTCTACTTATTAACATTAGTATGAATTAGTTTAATACAGCCAGTACATTTATCCGTTTTTACCCTTTAATAAAAGCAAAATGTATAAAAAAGTTCTGCAAACTTTGTTAAAAAAAAATTTGTTAAATTATATAAAGGTGTTTTTAATATCAATTTAATATGCTGACGTGAGACTGTTTTATCCGGTATTTAGAAACTTCGAGTATGCCGAAAAGTTAGCAATTAACAATAAGAAAATCTTAGAAACGCAATTAATTGTTACTCATTCGGATAAAGTCAGTATAGTATTACAGTTCTAAATTTATATTAGATCGAAGCAATAACAATACCGAACACGATCTTTTAGGTGAGCACCGATGCAGATTTTTGGTTTGATACCATTGTAACTTCTACGAAATTCGTCAATAACTTATACATACAAGGAACTCAGGCCCAAAATAAAATAAATTTGCCTGTTTTGTTGAATTTAAATTTTCCCTAAGGCGCCCGATGTCAAATACGAACAATAGGGTAGACCGTGGCAAGTTGTGACTGGGGCATATTTAGTTCTGCTGACAGACGACAGGTAGCAGCGCTTTACTCCAGCATTGTTGAGCTGCAGTTTGGTTAACATGCCGTGTGTAATTCGTTAGCTAAAATAACTTCTAGAGTTTTGGTGATAAAAAGTAAAAGGTAGGTACCGTGTTTCAATCCTTACTGCTCTCAGATACCAAGAAGTAAGTCATTTTAGCTTCACTAGATAGGATAGTATTGCAAGTTTATTTAGACGTAATCTAGTTTTCATCCGAACAGTTCTGTTTCGTGCACTAAGCAAAATCTAAAATGGCAGCCTATGGGGCTAGTAGTGACAGTCAGATTGGGGCACGTTCTGATAGTGTCACAACTCCCGATAAAAATTTAATGTGTTTTTTTTTTATCGTTACAGAGAAAATGATGAGACATTATAAAAGAGGAACAGAAGGAGGCAAAGAGAGTCTTCTTTTTCTTCTTCTCTGTTTTGGGTTGGACGCCACCACGTCCAGGCACTCGAGCACACTGCTCTTTGTACTATCCCCAATAGATCTCTCAATTCCACTCTGTTAGTCTTGTGTCCTCGATAAAAGCCACTATCCGCATTAGGGGAAGTTTGAGTACACTCGAAGGATCCAATAGATCCCTCCCGAAATATTTCTGTCTGAGTTCCTTAAGTTCCTCACACGTGCATATTACATGATGGCTAGTTTCCTCCTGTTTTTCACATCTCCTACACCAGGGCTCGCTAACCAAGCCCATGGTGTACAAATGCTTCCGTAAAGGACAATGTCCGGTTATTAACCCGGTAATTATTTTAATTTATTTTTTGCTACTACGAATTAGGTTGGCTGAAAGCTTTCCGTCCAGCCCCCTTAGTAGTGTTTTGGTTTGGAGTTGACCTTCCGTTAACCTCCATTTATTTTTATGTTCTCTTTCTAGCCATAACCAGATGTCCCTTTTAGCGGAATCCTTAGTGATTCCACATACAGGTTCTGGTCCTATGAAGTTCCTATTAGTATATTCTTTGGCCAGTTTGTCGGCTAACTCATTGCCTTTAATTCCCTCATATCCTGGCACCCATATCAGCGACACTATATTGTCTTGTGCCAGGTTATTGAGGACCTGTTTACAATATTTCACCAGCTTAGACCTGGTAGATGGGTTCATAATGGCTTTAATAGCCGCCTGACTATCAGTCATTATGTTAATTTTTTTGCTTGCGCAGCCGGCTTCCCGAATTTCATCGGCGCAGGCTGCGACTGCTAACAATTCGGCCTTGAAAACCGTAGCATGTTTCCCCAGACATATCGATATCTTCCTTCTAGGGCACATTCCGCATATGCCTGCACCTGCCCCCTGACTAGATTGTGATCCGTCGGTGTACCAGGTGCCGGCACCACAATCGATCGAGCGACTTTTTGCCTGTTCCCTGGTCGGTATAAGTATGTTCAGCTTAGCTGTAAACATAAATTCAGGTGCCATACTGTCCACCGGCATTTGAAATATCGGCTCTTCTAGTATAGTTCCTCTGATATCCGTATGGCTCCCTACAACCTTGTTAGGACACCATACGTTATTGGCCTTCAGCCTAGGTATTGCAGCCATTGCCTCCGCCATTATAAATAGTTCCAGCGGAGGGAGACCCACGATGGCCTCCATGGAAGCGGTTCCCGTGCTGTTCATAGCTCCCATGATTCCCAACAGGGCCTGTCGCTGGAGAGTCGTGAGGAGCCCCACCGACGATATCCGCTCCGGCCTTCTCCATGAGACAACTGCTCCATAGGTAATCGTTGGTCTTATTACTGCTGTGTACAACCAGTGTACCACATTTGGTTTTAGTCCCCAGGTCTTGCCAATAGCTCTTCTGCATCTCCAGAAGAGCTGCGCCGCCCTGTCTGCCACTTTGGCTAGGTGTCTGCTCCAATTCAGTTTCGCATCAAGTGTTATGCCTAGATACTCACTTCATTGGTTAGTTCTAACTCTTGTCCAAACAGCTTTACGCTGCCCAGATCATTTAGTTTTCTCATGTTGGTAAAGGTTACCAACTTGGTTTTTTGAGGATTGACAGTTAATCCCTCCTCAAGGCACCATCTTTCCACAATTCGCAGAGCATTTCACATGATGCTCGCCACTGTCCCCGGAAATTTCCCCTGGGACACTATGACAATGTCATCGGCGAACCCCTGCGTCCATATTCCCTGGTAATTTAATGTCCTGAGGAGATTATCCACCACTAGACTCCATAGTAGCGGTGACAATACGCCTCCTTGAGGACACCCTTTTGTTGTCCTCATCGAGATCGTTTTGTTTTGCATTTGGAAATGAACTACTCTGCTACGCAGCATGTCATGAACCCAGTGCATGTGGTGCTTTTTATTTTTCGATCTCTTAAAGATCGAATAATAGAGGACATCGAGGTGTTATCGAAAGCTCCCTCTATGTCTAAGAAGACTGCAAATGCAATTTCCTTGTAGTGCAGGCTCCTTTCGAGCCCTCTCATCAGGCTGTGCAGGGCACCCTCACCTGACTTTCCCATCTGGTATGCCCATTGCAGTGGGTGTAGAGGAGATCTATCCAGAGCCCCTTCTCTAATATTTAAAAACATCATTTTTTCCATTGTCTTCAACATAAAAGAGGTAAGACCAATTAGTCTAAATGATTTAGGGTGGGTATATGTTGCTTTTCCGGGCTTTGGAATAAACACTACCCTAATTTCTCTCCATGCCCTAGGGATATAACCCATAGCATGGCTAGACCTGAATATCTCCAATAGAGGACCCATAATTTCACCAATTCCCTCTTGAAGGAGCTTGGGAAACACTCCTGCGGGAAACACTCCTGCGGATTTATATGGTTCAAACGATCCTTTCGCCCATCTAATTAAATGGGGCTTGAAGATCTCGTTTGATATCTCCCAATCATTCCTAGTCGCCCTCCAAGACGTGACAACTTTATTGGTATAACAATCATCCATACGCTCCGAACCTGGAAAGTGTACCCTCAGAAGATACTCTAAAGTCTCTTCCACGGTAATGGTACACCTCCCGTCCGATTTTTGTATAGATCCAATTGCATTGGAAAGATCTTTTTGAGAATTCTTTTTATTCTGGCCATGTCAGGGACACCTTCGATGTCCTCACAGAATTTTCTCCAGGCCTTCCTTTTGCTCTCTTTGATTTTATCATTGTATTTATTGAGGTGAGCCTTGTAGGCTTCCCAATTACCTGTTTTCTTCGTCTTATTAAATGACCGGCGAGTTTCTTTCCTTAAATTGGTTAACTCTGCATTCCACCAGGCAGCCCGCTTAGCCATACGGCGCTCCCTAAGGGGACAGTTATTTTCATAGCAGGAAAGAATGGTCCGTTACAACCATTCAACAGCCAATTCCAGCTCTTCCACATTCCCTATTCTAACAGGGATATCTCGGGTCGCAGCTAACAGGTCTTCCTTGTAAGAGCCCCAGTCTGTTCTCTTGGGATCCCTGTATAGTCTGGGTTCCGTTAAATCTGTACATAGTTCATAGCGGATATACGCATGATCAGAGAGCGACGGCTCGTCGGATACATGCCGCCCCCTTACAATATCTCGTATTCCCAACGTACATAAGGTTATATCTATAACTGATTCCCTCCCTTGATGTCTTAAATGTCGGTTTATCACCTTGATTCAGACAGTCAAGTTCAGTACCACAGAGATAGCTAAAGAGAGACTTATCCCTATAATTGTTGTCCCTTCCCCTAATATTTAGTCTTCCCACCTTACCTCCACTTATCCATGGCTCTTGGATGAGGAGGATATCGATAACTTCAGCCAGCGTCCTTTGACAAAGTGCCGCTGTGGCTGTTTTCTTATGTTGAAGATTTATTTGAAGAATATTCAACATTTTGACCATTAGAGGTTGATGCCTGAGGTTCTTTTAGAGTACCCTCATCCTGCATCACCGGTTTCCGGTCTTTTTTTGTTTCGAGGCTTACAAAGCTAGCCCTCTGAAAGCGATAGTAAGGTCTCCAATCAGTCCTCACCAACGTTTCCTCAGACTCCTTGTCAATCCGAAGGCCCACATGTAGGCCCTTTTCGGAAGACCTGGAACTGAGGATAATCCATCGGTCCACTTTAAGCCCTGGATTTTGCCTCTCGTGTCTTTTCAAGCCCACTGTCAGATCCTCTTTTTTAGTCTCTAGCAGAAACGCTAAAACTCGTTGCTGTTTTGGCAGCTCCTCGCTCTTCACGAGTTTCCAAACAATTTCCTTTTCCAATTAATCTTTCGTAGTGTTGTACGAGTCTTTATCTGCTCAGATGACTCCATAGTAGCCGTCCATAAGACGGGAGGATTCAAACCTCGCCGCCTTTTGCGCCATATCTATGACCATCATCAGGACCTCTTGTATAGCTTCTACATTTCCCTCAGTCACTAAGCTGACCGGGTAATCTTTAGGAACTATTGCAGCCTTAATACCTTTAAGAGCTGCTTTGTAACTCACGCCCGAAGCAGAAAACTTCGTGCGCTTAGTTACTTTATCCTCAGGAGTGCCCCTAGCCGACACGGTTTTTTGGAGTCTCATCAGTCTCCATTGCCAAGGGAGTCTCTATAGACTCCCTAGGTTTTCGATTCTCCTCAGACTCCATCTTTTTAATATTTTGTTTGTTTTCTCGGTTCATATAATTCCCACGAGTATGGAAGAAGTATGAGGTCAATGCCCGCAGAGCTTCCATTAATGGCACAAGGCGTAAATTAAAGGGGGTGCCGCCTAGTGCCCCCAGGGGAACGTTTGAGGCCACATATGTTCTAAAAAAACATTTCAAGAAAAAAAATTCAAATATTTTCAAATGTAGATCAAAATATCTTAACAAACTTTTATATTGAACATAATTCCCTAAAATGAATATTATCGACAATAAATCGCCGTTTCATACTTTTAACTAACCCTGTATATATATATATATATATATATATATATATATATATAATATCTTCGTGACCTTGGTATGATAAGGTAAACTTAATAAGTCGGCGATTAAAGGTCTGGTTTACTTCAGAGTATATATATTTAAAACAACCCTACATGTTTCGACAATACGCCTTTGTCAAGAGAATACAAAATATAAATGACAGAATATAAATGTCAAAAACCTTTAATCGCCGACTTCTTAAGTTCACCATATCATACCAAGGTCACGAAAATATTATATATATATATATATAAGGTAAACTTAATAAGTCGGCGATTAAAGGTCTGGTTTACTTCAGAGTATATATATTTAAAACAACCCTACATGTTTCGGCAATGATGCCTTTGTCAAGGAAATAAAAAATATAAATGACAGAATATAAATGTCAAATAATTATTTGACATTTATATTCTGTCATTTATATTTTGTATTCTCTTGACAAAGGCGTATTGCCGAAACATGTAGGGTTGTTTTAAATATATATACTCTGAAGTAAACCAGACCTTTAATCGCCGACTTATTAAGTTTACCTTATATATATATATATATATATATATATATATATATATATATATATAATATTTTCGTGACCTTGGTATGATATGGTGAACTTAATAAGTCGGCGATTAAAGGTCTGGTTTATTACTTCAAAGTATATATATTTAAAACAACCCTACATGTTTCGGCAATGATGCCTTTGTCAAGGAAATAAAAAATATAAATGACAGAATATAAATGTCAAATAATTATTTGACATTACATCGATACAGTGCACAGACCCGATACATCGCTAAGTATCAATACCTCGATTGGTATCGATACCCGATCCCGAAAACGTCGGAATCGCCCCGCCCTAGTAGGAATTGACGAGGGGTGAATATAGAAGGGGCTGATAATTAGATATGTGCAAATTTAAAATAAAATGTTTTACGGCATCAGTCTCTTTATTTTATAGCTACACTTCGTATAAACCAAAACCACCATTGCTAATATTGTTTTTTTCAGAATATTATTATTATTATTAATGTTAAATAGGATAGCAACTATATGAAAAAATCTAAAAACTAACTATTTTATTACAGAAACATAATTTCCCTACAAAATAACGATTTTAAAACATTCTCCCTTACGTCTCTATGTTGCTCAAAATTCCCTACATGTAGGGAAGAATCCCTACGTCGAGTAACACTGACATCGACTAGCATGGGTTGTATAACTTGTCAGGACTTGCATACATTATAAGAACCGAAGAGGCTATTCTTGGAAAGAGAACGATGGCGGAAATTTGTGATTAAAATATTTTTCTTCTTCTTTACAGCTCGCTAATTATTTCATTATTATTATTTCTATAATAAAAATTATATATCACAGCTTCTTCTTTTGAATGGGAATACTTTAAATAAACCTGAAACATTATAGTCACGTTTTATATATAGTACCTATTTACTTACGTTCATATAACGCATTTACTCTCTAGAGACTATTTAAATTTTAATATAATGACAAAATTTATTACATTTAAAATTAGTTTGCTTACTTCATTTATTAAAACGAATAAATTATATTCTCTTAATATTTAAAAATGTGTACTTAGAAGGAAACAAGTATTAGAGAAGTTGTATCAACATTTTAACAATTATCAAAAGTAAGATTGTTAGTGAACAATAAAAAATTATTATATTTACATACTGT
Source organism: Melolontha melolontha (assembly GCA_935421215.2). Taxonomy (NCBI): domain Eukaryota; kingdom Metazoa; phylum Arthropoda; class Insecta; order Coleoptera; family Scarabaeidae; genus Melolontha; species Melolontha melolontha. The sequence goes on along the minus strand of OW285243.1, from coordinate 27,957,742 downwards.
GTTCCTATTGAGATAAAATATACCTATGTTCGTATGTATACATAATAAAATATTTAGTTATTTTTTATTTATTAACAAACTCTATATTACATACATACATATACAGATAAGAAAATAAATATACTGGAAAAGTTTTACACATTTTCTACTCTCTCGAAAACAACAAATTAAATGTTTCTTGTTCTCCAGACACACGTTAAATATATGTAATATAAATATACTACTAATTCATCTTTAAAAATGGCCTTCGGCCATCCACAAGGCTCGGTTCTGGCTCTTCTAATGTGCAATATTTACACCAATAATCATTCACAAAATAATGAAAATATCTATATGCACCCGAACTAAGAATTTAGAGCATGAAAAATTACAATTTTCTGAAGATTTGCAAGCTTTAGACGAATATTATAAGAAATGACGCTTACAACCAAATCCTTCGAAATCCGAATAATGTACCTTTCATTTGTGTAACAAAGAAGCTAACAGAGAGCTGAATATTAAATTTGGTGGTGATCAGCTTCACCTTGAATATCTGGACCACAGGCGGGTCTGCTGGGGCATTTATAACCACAGGATAACCAGTGGATGGTTCGACATGAACCTCTTTGAACAATGGTTTTTCAAAATTCTCTTGCTTCATGTCCAAAACATGAATTCAGATCAAGTAAAAATTGTTATTGGAGACAACCTATCCAGCCACTTTTCACCTGCTGTTGTCAAAGCTTCTCAGGAAAATAACATCTAAATGACATCACTTCCTCCCAATTCGACACATATCATGCAACCACTTGACGTTTCAGTCTTTTCGCCAATGAAGAGGAAATCAAATTTTAGATGACTAGCGTAAGACAAGAAGAACTAAACGTATAATACCTAAGGAGCAATTTCCGTTGCTGCTCAACAGACTATGGACTGGAATCAGCCTTACGGTTGACACAAACCTAAAGTCCGGATTCAGAACGACTTTTCGAACACCAGGTCGTTCTTTCTAAGCTTCCCACAACGTTAGCTGCTAACACTTCTGAAGCAAATTCTCCATCACCAAGTGTTCTCGGTGACAGTGTACAGGAATATCTTCAAGAAGCCAGAGGAAGTAGTATAAAAACCTCAAATAAGAAACGGGGAAAGAATATTGCACCTGGCATGCGAATGTACCTGCATGTTCTTCAAGAAGCTCTGCCACTGATATTCAACCACAACAGAGGGACTTTACCAGCTTAGAAACAGGCTACTTCTAAGAGTTTTATATCTCCGAAGAAAGAAAATCAGTGAAGGGGAAGGCTAAGGCTCCAAAAAGAAAGAAAAAGCCCTTAAAATCTAGTGAAATCTCGTCACATGATCAGGAAGACCGGGGAAATACATTGCGGTCACTGCTTTTACTATTGCTTCGAACGGATCGTTTCTTATAATTAATAAGATTTTGGAGTTGACACACGTATACCACCAGAGCCTCGTTTCTTATCAAAAACTATTTCAGATATCAAAATTAAATGACAGCGTCGAGAACGCTGCCATTTAATCTTCTAACTTACCATCCTTCTTCTAGTAACGTAATTATTTGAGTTTTAGTTTGAATATTCAAATACGGCATATTGGCTTTATATTTTGACGAACCTGAATATGACATTGAAATCTGTAAGCAATAAATAGAGGTAAACTAGCGGACAAAAAAACTGTCCGACTCATTTTGACGTTTGACAACATTTTAACAAAATTAACATGTTTTGAATCAGTTTTTAAGTTTTGAAGGTTATTGAGATGCAAAATGTCAATGTATATGTCAATATAGGTATATTGTCAGCCATATAGATCTATTTAAATATTTTATTTGTAACCTATAACAATGCATAAGCCATTTTTGCGAGATCGATAACCCATTTTATAATGCAAAAAATTAGTCGGATGAGTCCATCAGTTCACATCTATATACTCTTAAAAAGCCATATCCAAATCAAACAAATTAAATGTCCGATTTTCAAATGCCGCGATAGTACCTAGTCTATATTTTGTACATATTACTGTAATGACTCATCCGCTGACGCGAGATGCGTCATCCCTCTGGATGTTTTCGCGAGGCCTACGTGAAGGCTCTAGAAGGAGTATTCACCGATATAAAAGCCGCGTCGAAGAAGGGATGAACATTCATTGAATCCTACAGTCTCGCGAAGTACACATAAATATAGTTACATAAATATAGAATACATAAATGTACTTATTGTTGTTAAAAGTTAGTTTTATATTGTTATACGTTTTAAATATTAATATAGTGTGTGTGTCTAAAGTTATTGTTAGTTTTATTTAAGAACCCGTAAAGACAAACGTTACAGTGGTATTCAGGTGTGGACTAATTAATAAATAATAAACTAAGTAGACAATTAAGTGTTAATTAAGTATTCGTTTAAATAAATATACAGTGCGGAAAGACGTTATTTTAAATATCGTGATGGCTAATAGAATGAAACTCACGGAATTGAAAGTGTCCGAGTTAAAACGAGAATTAGAAGAGAGGGATGAGGATACAACTGGCAAAAAGTCGATCCTCCAGCAACGGCTTCGCAATGTGTTGATCCAAGAAGGCGAGGATCCAGAGAATTATGTCTTTCAAGGCGGAGATGCTGACGTGAATTCGCTGTTGATGAAAATGGAACAAATGGAGCAGAAAAGCCTGGAAACTTCTGGAAACTTAGCGAAAACTCTAGAGCAAATGGAGCAGAAGAACCTGGAAACTTCTGGAAATTTAGCAAAATCTCTAGAACAAATGGAACAGAAGAATCTGGATAGTGTGAAAAGTTTGGAACAACGATTGATAGACAATTCGCAAACTTTGGAACAGCGTCTAATAGATTCACAAGCACAGATGGAAGAAAGAAACCTAGAAACCGCTAGAATTCTCGAGAAAAATCTGGAAAAGAAATTACTAGAAAATTCTAGAAACTTCGAAAAAAGTCTGGAACAAGTGGAGAAAGTTCTAGAACAGCGATTAGCGGAAAAATCAGAAGCGTTAAAAGAAGAGGTTTTCATAGCTGTAGAAGAGAAAATTGGAGAACATTCTAGGCTTTTAGAGGCAATAATGATTGAAATGAAATTACCCGCTACCACGAGTCATTCTGATCCCAGGCAGGTCAACAAAGAAGTCACACCGCGGCCCATCGAAATAAAAGAAGAACTTGTGGCTATTTCAAAGACCAGAATCAAGCCACCAACCTTTGATGGAAAGACGTCATGGGCAACTTACCTGACGCAATTCGAAGCGGCCGCAGAAGCAAACGCATGGTCTTCTGCCGAGAAGGCGACTGCTTTAGTCATAGCATTGAGGGGTGATGCTAGTGATATTTTGCAGACATTGCCTCCTGAGGAACGTAAAGATTATTCTCAACTCATTAAACGCTTGGAGATGAGATATGGCCATGCGCATTTGGAGCAAGTATACCATACCCAACTGAAGAATCGATCACAGAAGAAAGGCGAGAATCTTCAGGAATTTGAGGCAGATATTGCTCGTCTAGTTCGACTTGCATATCCGATGGCACCAGATAATTTCATGGAACACCTAGCGGTCCAGACATTCATAGATGGTCTCCGGGATATTGATACGCAGCAAGCATTAAGGTTGGCAAGACCGAAAACCTTGATCGATGCTTTGGCGCACGCGCTTGAGTTTGAGACTGCAAAGCAAGCCTCTCGGAACCATGCTCGTGTCTGCACTGTTGACAAGCAGGAAAATGAGGAGTTCATGGAGCAGGTGGTTAGTAGAGTTCTAAACCAGATCAAATCAAATAAAAGAGTACTGCGATGCTGGAATTGTGGAGAGATTGGTCACGTTCGGAGTAAATGTGGTAAGGTGGCCAAGAAAGCATCGTCTGAGCAGCAGGAAAACTAAAGCGGGTCGATGAGCGAGGGCAATCATCGATCCAGCATCAGGAAGCCCCAAAGACGCCTGGCCAAGTCGCATCCCTGCAACATCAAACCAACGGCCTGTATGTGGACGCTGTTATGGAAAGAAAGACCTATGCTTGCTTGCTAGATACTGGATCGACGAAAACCATCGTGCGACCCGATTTAATTCCCAGAAATAAGAAGTTATTTTCTAGCAAATGGAGACTTAGGACAGCAACAGGAGGAGCAGCTTCTGTGGCAGGTGAAGTAGATGTCAACTTTATCATAGGACCAACATCAGTCCGACATCGTGTTCTCGTAGCCGACATAGAAGAACAAATAATCTTGGGATTAGACATCATGAACACCTACGGCTTCCAGTTAAACATGAAAGAAGGCACTTTAAAAATAAATAATGAGGAATTGTTTCTTCATGGGAAAAATTGTGGGAATGTACAAGTAATTACTGCAGAGAATGTTGTTCTGGATGCAAGAAGTGAGACATTTTTGACGGCGTGTATGGAAGGTAATTATTTGGACGGAAATGTTACAATGTTGGAACCAAAGGCTGATGATGACGAGGTGGGCCGAGGAATAGTAGTTGCCAAAATGCTGGTTAAGACTCAGAAGACTGTACCGATAAGGGTAATGAATGTGAACCATTACCCTGTTTCATTGAAGAAGGGTACTATTCTGGGGTGGTGTTCGCCAGTGTCGGCCGTCGTTCATCGCATAGAGGCGAAGAAGAATGGATTCGTGCATGTTCCTGAGAAATTGTCCAAGATAATCGACTCCGCCTGTCAAGGATCGAGCAAGAAGGAACAAAATCAAGTTAAGGACCTAATCAAACATTATGAAGACGTCTTCGAAACCGAGACTGGTACGAAAGGTAAAACCAATATTGTAATGCACAAAATAAATACCGGCGATGCAAGTCCAATTCGACAAGGACCAAGAAGGTTACCACTGGCAAAACGTGAGGAAGCCAAGCAAATTATACAAGATATGGAAGGCCAAGGAGTAATTGAACCATCGAATAGTCCATGGGCTTCACCAGTGGTCCTTGTCAGGAAGAAGGACTATCGTCGTTTGAATAGTGTGACCAAAAAGGACAGCTATCCTCTCCCAAGAATAGACGATACGCTAGACACCTTGGCAGGAGCAAAATGGTTCTCCACTCTCGACTTAAAGAGCGGTTATTGGCAAGTGGGAATGGATCCCAATGACAAAGAGAAGACTGCCTTCAGTTTAGGTACAGGACTCTGGCAATTTACAGTCATGCCATTTGGACTGTGTAACGCCCCAGCTACTTTTGAGCGACTCATGGACACTGTACTGAGGGGATTGTCTTGGAATACCTGCCTGGTATATCTCGATGATGTGATTGTGGTAGGGAAGACCTTTGAAGATCACATGAAAAATTTGGAAGTAGTATTCCAGAGGTTGCGAGATGCCAACCTGAGATTAAGTCCAAAGAAGTGTCACCTTTTCCGCAAGGAGGTAAATTACCTTGGACATGTGGTTTCCGGAAAAGGAATTGCTGTGGATCCAGAAAAAGTAAAAGCTGTGGAAAAATGGCCGGTACCCAAAGACAAACATCAGCTAAGAAGCTTTTTGGGATTATGCACATATTATCGACGCTACGTTCCTGGATTCTCCAACATTGCAAAACCACTTACTCGCCTAACAGAAAATCGAGCATTCATTTGGAACAACGAATGCCAAGCGGCCTTTGAGTTGTTAAAAGGTACGTTGATCAGTGCACCCGTTTTGAACTATCCGCTGCCATCTGGGAGGTTTGTTTTGGATACGGATGCCAGTAACGTCGGGATTGGTGGCGTGCTCTCTCAAATCCAAGATGGACAAGAAAAGGTCATTGGATACTTCAGCAAGACCCTGTCCAAACCAGAGAGGAACTACTGCGTAACCAGGAGAGAACTATTGGCAGTAGTTAAGACCATTGAGCACTTTTACAAGTACCTGTATGGGCAGAAGTTCCTGATCCGCACTGATCATGCCGCCTTAAAGTGGCTCTTGCAATTTAAGAATCCAGAGGGTCAAGTAGCTAGATGGATTGAGAGGCTACAGGAGTACGACTTTGTCATTGAACACAGAGCAGGCCTCAAACATCAAAATGCAGATGCCCTTTCCAGAAGGCCCTGTCCAGAAGACTGTCGACATTGCAACAGAATCGAAGACAAATCGGCCAACGCTCTTCGAACCACCGTTGTTGATGACCAATGGCAACCTGACAAATTGCGCGCGGATCAAGAAGCTGATCCGGATCTTGCAGTCCTCAGGGCTTGGAAAAGAAATGGGCAAAGACCGACCTGGCAAGAAATTGCTCTCCATTCACGAGAATTGAAGTCATACTGGGCACAATGGGATTCTTTAACCATAGAAGACGATCTCCTGAGGAGTGAGGTCGAAAATCACGATGGAAGCGAGCGGAAGATGCAAATGGTGGTTCCCAAGAAAAGAATACCAGAGGTATTGCGAGAACTCCATAATGGTGCTTCTGGGGGACATTTTGGAGTCCATAAAACACTGGAGAAGGTGCGCCAGAGATTTTACTGGGTGAATTGTTCACGAGATGTGAAAGAATGGTGCCGAAAGTGTGCTAATTGCGCCGGAAGCAATGGTCCCCAGAGGCGTCGACGTGCACCCATGCGCCAATACAATGTAGGAAGCCCATTTGAAAGGATCGCCATAGACGCCGCCGGTCCTTTTCCAGAAAGCAGCAAAGGAAATAAATACATAATAGTGGTCATGGATTACTTTACCAAATGGGTTGAAGCATATGCTCTACCAAATCAAGAAGCTGGAACTGTAGCAGACGTGATTGTGAAGGAGTTCGTCAGCCGTTTTGGTGTACCCTTGGAACTTCATTCCGATCAAGGGCGAAATTTTGAGTCCAGTCTATTCGAAAAGATGTGTGGACTTTTGGGCATACGGAAGACGAGAACAACTCCCTTGCATCCACAACCAGACGGGATGGTAGAGCGAATGAACAAGACCATGATCAGACACTTATCCAAAGTGGTCTCCGAACACCAGAGAGATTGGGACGAACATTTACCATTATTTCTAATGGCGTATCGGGCCTCCGTTCAAGAGACAACAGGCCAATCACCAGCCAACGTGCTGTTCGGGAGGGAACTCCGATTGCCCTGTGATTTAAAGTTTGGGAGCAAGCCTGGTGATGATCTTGCCGGAGAAGATTATGTCAGCACGCTCAGACGACGACTAGATAATATCCATGAACAAGTCAGACATAATATCCAAGATGCTAGTGACAGAATGAAAGAGAGCTATGACATCAACGCCGAGAAGAGTGGTTACCATGAAGGCGATCGGGTTTGGTTGTATAATCCACAACGTCGACGGGGCCTATCTCCAAAACTTCAAAAGAATTGGGAGGGGCCATACGAGGTGTTGAAGCGGATCAACGATGTAATATACCGCATCAGGCGAACACCTCACACTAAGCCAAGAGTCGTACATTTTAATCGATTAGCCCCATACTCTGGAGACAATGACGAAACCGTTGACTTGCGCCGATTGGATAGCCAATACCATGAACTAACCTTCGAAGACTTTATGCAAGAGTATTCTGGTTCGAGAAAAGCTCGATTTGGGGTAACCATCGAGAAACAGCAGGATTTGTTCACGGTGCCGCCAGACTACGCGCTTGCTCATTGCGTAGCCCGAGATCTACGAATGGCCAAAGGAATTGCCTGGGAATTTAAAGAGAGATTTGGCAGAATCGAAAGGCTAAGGCAGCAGGGAGCAGCAATTGGGAAGAGTCTCCAAATAATAAATGAAGGACAGCCCATATTTTATTTGGTCACGAAAGAACTGTCGAGCCTAAAGCCAACCTATCGAGCCTTATGGGAGGCCCTGACCCACTTACGCGAACAAATGTTACAGCAAGACATTCTGAAATTAGCAGTTCCAAAATTGGGTTGTGGATTGGACCGCCTGGACTGGAGAATTGTAAGGAGCATGTTGGAAGTAATCTTCCGACATACTGGTATGGAAATTCTGGTATGCAGTTACCAGCTTGAATATTCCTGTCCATCCAGGCAAGATAAGACCGTGGACTGTTATTTCGATATGACGTCGCAATGTAACAAAGGCCCTACCTGTCGATTTCGTCATCGTTTGAGGAGACCAAAGCATGACATGTTTCGGGACGAAACTTCATTTTTAAGAAGGGGGCAATGTAATGACTCATCCGCTGACGCGAGATGCGTCATCCCTCTGGATGTTTTCGCGAGGCCTACGTGAAGGCTCTAGAAGGAGTATTCACCGATATAAAAGCCGCGTCGAAGAAGGGATGAACATTCATTGAATCCTACAGTCTCGCGAAGTACACATAAATATAGTTACATAAATATAGAATACATAAATGTACTTATTGTTGTTAATAGTTAGTTTTATATTGTTATACGTTTTAAATATTAATATAGTGTGTGTGTCTAAAGTTATTGTTAGTTTTATTTAAGAACCCGTAAAGACAAACGTTACATTACGTACATTAAAATAGTTTTCATATACACATGTGTATTTATATAATATTAACTTTAATTAATAAAATTTTAAAAAAACCTTAAAAAACAATTATGTATTGTATTTGTAAGACAGAAACCTGACAATTACGACGCCCTTTATGTAACGGATAATAGTGTTTTTTTTTTTTTTTGGTTGCCGTTATTGACAAGTTTTACTGTAATTCTATTACTGGCATGAAAAGACTAGTAGCAAAATCAAAAACAAGCAAATATGCAGTATTTTTTTCAACTATCATTAGGTATATATTTAAAACTATTCCAGAATAAAGTTCTTATTTGTTAACAAACATGACTTCAAAGTATAATAGGAATACAAAGTTTCTTTGTTTGTCGATGATATACCATCTAGATAAACACACAAATTTCAATAACATCAATCAACATGTCAAAAATTGACAAGTTTGAGATAAGTATTGAATATTATCCATTTTTTTTCCACGCAGATAAACCTGGTTAATTTATGTTTTTTAACTCCTCCCAAATGCTAATCAAAAGCTTTCCGTTTACGAACAATACGTGGTAGAAGGGGTACGATAATATGGTAGTAGGTGTTATCTTAAAATTAGGTTTTGATTTCTTCACCAATAGTATTATTAGAATTACCCTGAACTGTGGCTTCAATTCTTGCTGATAGGATTACGATATCGATCCCTATTTTTAATAAAATATTTTCGTACACTATCCTACCTGTACTATCGCTGGTTATCTCTATCCAATAATCCTGTAAACTAATGTGTTAAATTTTGAGATTATTGATAAGTCGCATATGAATACGATAAATAATAATAGCAACATTGAAATAGCTTATTTAAATAATTATAGATTTAGTACAGAACCAGAATAAACAAGAATTGTTGACGAATTTTTTAGAAAAGATACAATTATCAGTGAGACAGTTTTAGAATCGAAATTGTATGTATAATATTGACACAATATATATTAAATCTAACGTAAAATTGTAAGCTAACTTTGAGTACGTAAATATACACATTAAAACGATTTTTTAACGAATTGATGACTATTTGATACGTTAATAGTATACTAGTATAGTATGTACTATACTATACTAGTTCGATATGAACACTATAATGAAACGCGTGTAACGTTAAACCACGAGGCGTTAGCCGAGTGGTTTAATTAATAATAATATATTTATTAATCAATTTGCTTTTTACAAAAACATATTGCTGAGTATTTTCGCTTTTGAATATTTAATTTAATATAAAACAAGTAATTGAGTGCAGTTACTCAAGCATATTTTTGTTGAGACTCTGTATAATATTTGGATATTTCAGGGCAATCTTTTTGGCTTCTACGTAACTAGGCCTAGCGTCCAAAGTAAATGTAAAGAAATAATACAACAAGAGATAACTGGTTAAAAATTCTTTTGTTGTCTGTTTGTATGTTCACATCTCATTTTGTTGTAACTTAATTTTGCGGTGCTTGTTCCTTTTATCCCCTTGCGTTTGGTTGTTTCCAGAATTGTTTCCCCACAGCGTATCATTTATTTCTATTTTATCTAATTTTCATACTTATTTTACATTTTTTCCCCTGTGTATTTTTATGCATCATAGGTAGCTAGCTCCGTTTTTTCCATCTCCGTGCGCAATCTTCTTCTTTATATATTTTTCTCTTTCATCACAATTTTGGTATTTGTAATTTTTATTATGGAATTGTAAAATCTTAATCTCGTTATTTCTAGGAACGACTCCTTATTCTCGTTTGAACAGGAAAGCTTTTCGCGAGAAATGGGCCTACGTATCATTCAAAAATCTCGTGGTGGTTTCCTTTCTTCCTCCTTGATTTGTTCGTATGGCATTTCCTTGCCCCTTTCTTTTATTCGGATATCTCTTAACTGTGTGTTCATATTAGCATTGAGCATGCACTTTTCGATATACGCTTGACACATGCTTGTGTTTACATCGAAAACATTGATGGCATTAATTGCTTTATTTGTAATTTACAATGTTCGTTTGCTTCTTGTTACTGATATATCCGTTATTTTTAGATTTTCGTGGTCCTGTTCTTGCCGTTTGGATGGCTTATGTAATTGTTTTTCTTATTTTAAAATGCCGTGGATGTCTTATGTTGATTCATCCATTTTGGCAAGGTTGTTTATAAAAATATAATGAATTGAAATTAAATGTGATCACTAACGTTACTAATGCATAAAGGAAAGATTATTCTGTATCCTTTTTCTATTTTACTGGAACGTACAGCATGTTTTATTAGTTTACTTATATTCTAAGTCTTTAATAATCAAGCTAACCTAAAATTGATTGGCATATAGTTAAATTATTTACATATAAATTCTTAGTAAAATAAATCTAAAATTTTGATACTAAATTCGAATACTATATACGAGGTGCATTTAAAAGACACAACTTCGGTTGATTTCTTTTTAATTTCTCTTTGCTTATTCAGGTTACGTTTAATTAATTTTGTACATTAATAATTCTATATTTATTTTATCTCTAAAGACAATTTCACAGCATCATAAATTTACTATTAACTAATCACATTTTGTATTCCTATATACCTAATTAATAATCCCTTAAATATATTAATATTCTCACTATTTGTTATTTTATATGGTAAATTATTGTATATTCTAAGACCACTCATCAAAATATTTCTAGTAGTCTGTATTCTTCTATAGGTGCTATAGTTATGAACATTCCTAATTAATAACATATCTGTCAAAATATTGTGATAAAATATAGTTTCTGAGTTTATATAAAAATATTAAACTTTTGGATATTATTCTCTGACGTACATTTAATAAATTCAAGATACTCAACATTACTGGTATTGGAGTATACCTATTACATTTTAAAATAATTCTCATTGCTCTGGTCTGAATTTTTTGTAACTGTTGCGTTTCATTCTTGTTTAGATTAAATAATATTGAAGAGCAGTAATCTAAATGCGGAGAGACTATAGACTTATACAGTAAAAGCTTAACACACATGGTTAAGTTCTTCCTTAGTCTACTCAGAAATTTAACCTTTTCGACATTTTGTTCATGACGTATTTAATATTGTCTTTAAACTGTAAATTATTATCTAAAGGTATTACTAAATATTTCATTCTATCGACTCTTTCAATCGGATTATTGTCCACATATAGTCTAACTTGACGCATATCAACACTACTCAACTTGTACTTACTGCTTATAACCATAAATTTTGATTTTTTAATATTAACACTTATATAATCATCGCACATCCACTCATAAACTAAACAGAGTTCAGAACTAATAGTTTTTATCATACTATCTAATTCATCCATACGTACAGCATAGTATCATCCACAAACCTACATACATCACAATGTTTAATTCTAGGTATTACACTGTTTACATACAAGTTAAATAACAATGGTCCAAGCACAGTACCATGAGAAACACCACTGAGTAGTTACAGTTTGCTATATTACGCCATTATACTTGACCACCTGATGACGATTATCCAAATAAGATCCGAGCCAGTCTAAAGCTTTTCCCCCAATACCTATATTTCCTAATTTTCTTAACAATAATTGTCTGTCAATAGTTTCAAATGCCTTTCTAAAATCTAAAAATACCGCTACTACTAATTGACCAGTATACCACCTATTATATATACCACCAATACCCTTTCACATGAATGTTCTTCTCTAAAACCTGACTGGTTCGGAGCTATGATTAGGTTCCTCCTGCAGTAGTCATTCAACTGATTTCGCACACACAACTCTAGAACCTTTTGATAACATGCCACAGTATTAATTGGTCTATACTCTTCACAGAGACGAGTTCCACTCACTTTTGACAGAGGTACTATGTAAGTTGTCTTTCTAGTCTTGAGAGAAAATACAATTTTGTAATGATACGTTAATTATATCAAGGAGTCTGTTAGTTGAAGCTATACATATATCTAATAATATCGGTGTTGTTATTCCATTGCCTGTAACATGTCCAGAGAGCTTCGTACATTTGACAACCCATTTTAAATCGTTTCAAATTAGTATATCTTTTCTCTTTCTTCTATTCCTTGAACTGTTTTTTCAACTGTAAACTTTTGAAGCCTGGGTATATTTTTCTACGAGATCTTCCATGCTGGATACGAAATATTGATTAAACAAGTTAGCAATTTCCATGTCATCCTTTATTTCTTGATTATCGAAAAAGATAATTCACCTTAGTTACATAAGTTTCGCTAACACAGTTCATATCGAACGTGTATCATTCAAAATTAAATCTACGACGGTCCATATAGATTTTATTCGCATAGATTTGTTTTTTCTTAAATACCAGAACCGTTTTCATAAATTAAAATTCAAATGATCAGGTGGTCATATTAGTCGGGTTATGATAACCCCGCTTGTTGATTATTTCAATTTTGGCTTTGGTAACTTTATTATTGGCGTCCAATTTTTGTGCTAACTCGTACATGCAGTTTTAGTGAAAACGAATTTTAATATGGGTGATTTGGATTCCGAGAGTGTCCCTTCGGGTATCGAAATCATTGCCCAAAACGTTGTCGATTCTCTCCTTCCCGAAAAATCAAGACAGACGTTCGAGGAAGCCTATGCAGAACTTAAAGATTGGTGTAAAGGGAAAAGAATCAATAATAGCAGCAATAAAAAGATCCTCCTGGCATATTTCGAACATCTTTCAAAATATGATAGGGCTTCGTCGCTTTGGTTATATTATTCTATGTTACTGCAGAAAGCTATATAGAAGATTCCAAATAAAATAAGAAGAAAGTGTCCTCCAGTATTTTGGGTAACATTTTTGGTACCGATGGTCCATCAAGTTCAAGCACAATAACAAGTAAAAGTGATAATAAAAAAATTTGCGTTTTATTATGAATACATAATGGCAATGTTATTACGAGTATGAAGATCATAATGACATCCAAATAACAATGTGTCATAATATTACCATTGTAGATTAAGATATAGATTATATTAAGATGTAGATTAAGATATATATATAATTGTATATTTATAAAATGGCCTAAGTCACGCTGGCATAGTTTTGAATATAAAATGATAAAAACTATTTAATTTTTGACGGCTATGTGTTTTCGATTTTTTATACAGTAATTACTACAGCTTGGAATTATATGCACACAGAAACTGCATATATGTTTCCAAAATTCGATGAAAATATTCAAAAATATGTAAGTTATGGTAACACAACTCAATTATTGTCAAAATGTTAAATATTGTCAATGTAAATTTAGAGATACCTCAAATATGTAGGTACTATATCAATATTTTATGCGAAATTTTACAAAATACATATATAATAATAAGAATAAGTAAGCTAAACAATGTAACTCTTTGTATTTATATTTGCCTTTGTATATTGTAAACATTTACAATAAAATGCTTTTCTAAATTCTCAACTAAGAATGATCTTCTGCGATCCGTCAACAATAACTTGTATGCTGAAAAGCTTCGCTCAACATCAACTGATGTAATTGGCGCATACTTATACTTGCAAATTATTGATGGACTCATCTCAATAGTACCAAGTTGATTAAAGCCCGCGCTTTTGTCTAGAACTTGTATTAGTATAATTTAGAACTGCTCTCCAATGGTACCTCTCACTGACTGAAGCAATTCTGTCGATTCATTGAGTTCAACACCTTGAATTTCAAGTTTTCGTAATGTTTCATAGTTTGCTTTGATATAAGCTAAGTCTTGGCGCATTCGCGGTTTATTTAGTATGTTTTTGCAAACTGCAATTGCTATCGAGTCGTTTGAAAGAGAGAGAATAAATTCTCTGTTCAAACATATCTATATAAAATACAGTGGCATCAAGCCACGTGTCCCATCTTGTTATTATAGGTTGTGGTGGCATTGCCAGACTAAGTAACTTATCTTTGTATCCTTGAATCCTCAGCAGTGCTTTAATAAATACTTTTTTGTCAAATTGATCAATGAATTAATATCTGGAAATGTGTAACGTATTTCTTCTGCTCCTCTGTTAACAGCATGGGCCAAAATTGTTACCTGCATCCGATTCGCGTAAAAAATCTTCAAATTCTGTGCGTGCTGACTTCGCTATATACGTCGCAGCATCCGATAACATCAGTAACCTTGTGACTTGGAACGGCAATCGGCAAATAAAAGCTCGTTAAACTGTTGTTTATAAATTATATTATAAATCTTGTTATAGTTAAGTTATTTGTTTTATCCAACTCTTCTGTACCAATTACAAAGGATTGACAGGCGCAATTTTTATTTAAAATGCCAATAAATAAGTTGGCAATATAGCATCCACAACTGTCTGTTGTTTCATCCACTACAAAATAAATATAATTTTCACCTATTATTTCCTTAATTTACCTCGAACAATAGATAAATATACTTTTTTCTTTTAGTTGAGCGAATAGGAACTGAGAGTTTCGTATACTTCTCTAAAAAAATTTTAAAGTTTGAATTATCCAACTTTAAAAGTGGAATGTTTGCACTTAAGAAGGCGTTATACAAGTCATAATGTAAACCATTCTGTTCTATATTTTTACTTGTTGAAGCAAACGATTGATTCAGAGTAGCTTGTGGTGCATTTTTAAATCTTGTGATATTTATTTTATGCAAATCAGTTCCTACATGCTAATTGTGCTACATGTTAATTGAAATTTTGGTCACATCGAATATGCAATAATTAATTTCAGGTAAGATATGAAATTAAACGTAAACAAATATAAACTTACCATTTTACTGCAATACTTACAAAACTCTCCATTATCTACACAAAATTCAGGATAATCTTTTATCTAGATCAACACATGAGAATATGATTTCGACATATCCAAAAAAAACAAGAACTAACTAAACACAACTGATGGCGATATGACTGACCTATAGCTCACCCTCATTGCTCGTAGATTCACTGGAACTTCGCCCACTTGATAAACACAAATCTGGGAATTCCCGCTGTACGGAAATGGTATTGTAATTTTGATATATCATGAATAAATGGTTTTATATATATTTTGCGGTGCGCTTTAGAAATAAATCATAAAATATGATCAAATATGCCATTTTATATGAAATATGCTCAAAGCAGTATTTATATGGAGGATATGCAAAACAAAAGTAGTCGTAAATGCTTTCTTTTTACGTGATCCTTAGAGATCTGCAAGAATTTTGGTAAACATATAATAAATAAAAAATATTTATTTTCATATAATTTCAGCTTTAGTAATTATTGTACCTAGTGGCTATCTTTCTTTCTTGAGTAATTCATATAAATTGATGTGGTTAAAGCTACAGGATTCAAGGTTAAAGTTGTGAGACTTAAGTCCTTTTAACAATAAATACAATATTTCAAATTGTCTTTTTTTTTATTCGCCATAAACTTAAAAAATTACGAGTACCTAATAGACATTTTTAGTTTAAATTAATTTTTATTCCTTCCTTTCTTAGTTTCCCGGTTAATTAGCAATTTAGATGTTCAATTTTGTTTCAGGAATTGTAATTTTGTGCTTTCTTTTTATCATTGTCAAATCACGGGTTTTATATAGCATGGCTAGTTTGAAGTGATACTGTGCAAACCTATTTATTAGTTCTGAAGCTAGTATATGCCCATACAGCTTCTGCACATGTATAATGTGATGCATCTTGGAAATCAAAAAGCTCTTTTTTTCATGAAAATAAAAGAAAATAAAACAATAACTTTGTTATATATACCACTTTATTCATGAATAAATGGATAAATTCATAAAGTGGTATATATAACAAAGTTATTGTTTTATTTTATTTTATTTTCAAAATGAATTACCACAAAGTTACGGCTACCAGTATTTTTTTTTTCATGTTTGTGATTAATTCGAAAAGTAGTTTTTTTTTTGTAATAGGATGGCCACCAATCTTTTCTGTTTGTAATGTCGGCAGTGGAAATTTCTTTAACAGCGAAATTGTTATTTCTGTTAGATTTTATTATTATCACTGTGAAGTCATGAATAGCTTAGATTCTATAAATTTTTTTTAATGTTCTTTATTCAACGAAGATTCTATCAAAAGACAAGAAGGAATGGCCACGCACTGGATAAAGCTGATAAACATTATTAAATCGACCGATATCAACTAGAGCCATACATACTTTCACGATTGCATGGTTCTTATTTTGTCCAGGGCAATTATCACAAAATTGTCTTAATTCTTTAAGATTAGGATGTACATAGTTTTTTATATAATCTATTATGAAGCTGCACGCTTCATTAGGCCGTTTAGTAGCAGTACCTTCGTGATAAATATAAAAATATGTTTTTCCTGTTTTTAAATCGTGAATACCGGAAATACTAACAGTTAGTTGATTCCTCGAATTATCATATTATCTATTTCTGGCACAGTGTTTGATTTCAAAGTTTTTCCTCTTCCTGACATATCCTGAGAGGTTGTTTAATAATAAAGTGTTCAACCTCTTTAGTCGTTTATTGGTAATTTCATGTAAATTTAGGAACCGTTGGATATGCTTGTGTTGTTTTTGCTTCAAACCATAGTGGTTAAACGAGTTTTGGCTCAGTTTTCAATTTTCTTTGCGTTTTATGTGCTTGGCAACATTAGTACCTGCAACAAATTTTTATATGTAAATATCTCGTTAATCTTTAGTTTCAAATTTGTAAAATTTTCTAAAAACGTTTAATTCCTCGGCTTCTGCGTGATTAACAAAGCACTTTAAACGACACCTGAACAAATAGAACATATCGGCAAACCTATTAGAATCATTATACATATTTTTAATTTACCTGTAATCATTGCAAATGGTTTTGGTAAGCTATCTACTCCTTTCACTTGCGTCTTCTTTATAGCATTTCGCGGATACTTTTCATTATACCTTATTCCATTACGCTGTTTCTCAGGTGTCAATTCTTCACCTTATGCTTCGATATAACTTTCATTGCTATCCTCCCTGTGTCTACTTAACATATTTCCTGAACCTTTGTTGTCCATAATACTGTTAATTATCATATTTTTACAATTTGCAAAACAAACTACACTTGCCAACGAATCTAACAAGAATGACTCCTGTTATAATAAGGTGTAGCTAGTGCTGCTATCTATCTAATAATTATAGAAGTAACTAAGTCTATGGACTTAGTCCTTTTTACAGTAAACATATTTCAAGTGAATATGAAAAATCGGAGGAAACTAGCCTTCATGTAATACGCACTTGTGAAGAACTGAAGGGACTCAGACAGATACACTTCGGAAGAGATCTATTGGATCCTACGAGGGTACTCAAACTTCCCTTGAGGAGGGTAGTGGCTTTTATCGAGGACACGGGCCTAACAGAATTGAATTGAGAGATGTATTGGGGGTAGTACAAAAACCACTGTGGACATGCTGGTGCCCAACCCAAAAATTAGAAGAAGAAGCATTAGTCGAATTAATATTTAAACATAAAAATCTCTATGAAGTAGAAAATAAACCCAGTCGTCTGTTTGGGTGTTCCAAGGTCAGGAAAAGCCGACAAAGCCATTAGTTTTCGAAGTGTCTCCAAAAAGATAGTCGCGGCACTTGTTTCGAAAGCAGCTCATGTAGCCAACAATTTCTCTACAAGATCAAAGAACTGTTACTGGCGATTGGTATACAGCCATTTGTTTGCTGCAAATAATCGCTGAGCTCCGAGAAACCAACCCACAACCACAAATCATCCTTGCAAGTTAGCACACAGCTCGCAAGACAATTGAATCTTTACGCAACAAAACGTCGAACTGTTAGATCATCATCTGTACAGTCCCAACGACTTCTTTACCTTTCCGAAAATCAAGGACAGACTGCGTGGTCAAAGTGCCAGTCATCAGAAGAAGCAGTCGATGTCTTCAAAAACGCAATTTTGACTGTACCAACAAGCGAGTGGAACTGCTTCCAGAGTTAGTTCGAGCGCATATAAAAGTGCATAAAATCTTCGTGAAGAATACTTCAAAAAACAATGAAGTCTTTAAAAGCTATATACTGTTTTATTCCAGCTCTATATGAAAAATATAAAAGACAACCCTCGTATGTAGTAAGGAGTATTGTTATTTTATACATGTCAAATTATAAAGTCATAGCCATATTTTCATAGGCTTATTGTTTTGTCGATTGACAATCTGTCTACGATTAAAGTTATACCTAATATTATATTATATATTACTGAAATTCTTTTCTTTTTATCAAAGTTAGTGTATAATGTTTTAAACACGTTGCATTGAAACCTTATAATGTTTTAAATTCATAGTCATGCTATTCATTTAAGATAAATAAAATAAAATTCGTCCATCTATATTATTATAAACTACAATTAAATTAGTTTTTAATTTTTTAATTCGAAAAAAACTGGTAATTCAAGATATTCGTCATATTTGCAACATTTTAGGAAAGTATTTAAAAATTATTAACAAACAAAATCTAATCCTTGAGCAGGATCAATTTTTTAAATATATGTAAATATTTACAAAAGCGTATTTATCAATAGATTAACGATAACTTACAGCAGAGTCACATTATTTCCTTTTTATAACACGTCCATATCGTAGAAGTTGTTATTCAACTCTGCCATATATCCTTTTATGTATGAAATATATGACCATAAAATAATAAATTATCGTTTTTACAACCATCTTGTCACATTGTTCAAAATCTCTGCATATTTATTGTTATAATAAATACTTTTAGGCAACTCAGCGAAGAAGGTTTGTACACATACTACACATATGTTAAATGGTGTAATAAGCTTTTATATTTAGTTATTGTTATTAGTAATGAAAGCAGGATGATAATTATATTTAAAAATATATTTATGCCATGAGATTATAGTCACTAGAATATTTGATTACTTTGTCATTTTATAAATTTGATATCATCCTTACATGTCGAAAAATATTTAAACTTAAATTAAAGAAATTTGAGTACAACAATACGTTAAGCACGTATTGCGTATTTGTTACAAATGAAGCAGAAATGCATTACACAGATCTGTATTTGTACACATGGACAATAACAATTGATGCCCCTAAATTAATTCGTTTTTATTTAGTGATGTGTGTGGACTAATTTCATCCCATTTGGATTCTATTATATTCATAGCTATATTTGTAGGAATGTTATTGTACAAAGATTCTACATCAAGTGATATAATTTTGTGATCTGTTGGTACTTCTTGGGTTTTCTGTCTGGACAACACATACTTTCAAAACAAAAATTCTTTTTAATGTCAAACATTTGGTGTTGCCGTGGGTTCTCCTTTAGCTGCTCCAATTGCAAATTTGGTAATGGAACATATGAAACAAAATATTATCAATTTATTATACTTGAATCCAATTTTCTTTAAAAGATATGTAGACGACATCATAACATGCGTACCGACAAATAAAATAGACTACCATTTAAATAAATTCAACAACTTTCACAACAAATTGAAATTCATAAATGAAGAAGAAATTAATAACAGCAGATATTAATTTTCTTGATATTTCCTTAACATATGATAGACATGGTACTATTTATACAAATTGGTACAACAAACTCACAGCTTCTTTTCGATATACGAAGGTACCAATCAAATGCACCTACAGTATTCAATAAAATTATTATAAATAATCTAGCTGATAGAGCAGTAAACTATCACATACTCAATACAGAAAGTATAACATTAGGAAAATTAAAATGATCTCAACAGATAATAACTATCCACCACAACTTATAGAACAAAAATTAAAAAAAGAATTCACCAAATATACAACACTGCAGACACCAATAACAATTTAAATAATGAAACAACATATATCACAATTCAATTATTCCACAATTATCAGAAAAAATAAAATATACTTTAAGAAATATGATATAGCTAACATATAAGCCCAAGACAAATAAACATCTATTTTCAAAATTAAAACCTAAAAAGAAAAAAAATCGTGAAACACACGGTGTTTATACCATGTCGCGACTGCGATAGTTACTACATAGGTCAAACTAAACAATATTTATACAAAAGAATACAAGCCCATAAATAATCCAAAACAGACAAAACTGCTTTATTTACACACAAACTGCAACGCGATCACCATTTAGACTTTGAAAACACAAATAATTGATAGAGAACAACACACAATGAAAAGGGAAATTAAAGAAATGATTTATATTAAACAAGAAAACAATTAAATTAAAAACAGGAGTGACATAAAAAATCTAAGCAGTATATAATATAACTTAATAATGTAACGTTCTGCAATTTACCATCATATATTATACATATTTAGGGCCGGTTTATTCACCTTCCAGTAAAGTATCGAGTAACGCTACTTGTAAGATAAAGCCTTACTTGCCAGATTAAGTGTTTATTCACCGTCAAGTAAAATTTAACCGCCCAGTAAAATTACTTACTTGGCAGAAAATTTACTTGCTGCTCACCTACCCTATAAAGTGTCAAGTAAGACTAATATCATGTTCTTTGTGAACTTTCATGTAGAAAATTAAGTTATTGACAAGTAAAATGGATTTATTTGAAGCATTGGCGATATTTTAGACGATTTATTCAATATTAATAATTTAGTGAATAGACAGAGAAAACCCTATTAAACACGCAATCGATATCGAATAGAAGACAATTTTAATAAATTTGATGATGACGAATTTATTCGTTTGTAATGTTTATTACATAATCTGTGTGTGGTAAATAAAGTATTAATGTTCTAAACAAAGATTTCATCTTTATTTCACATGTAGTCATAGTAAATTATAATATGATGCTAGACGTAAAAGATATATTAAAAAAAAACTCCGTACAAAATAAATATAATAATAAAACAACCAATATTAATACAGAATATATATACATATATTTATTTACTTGTATTGAAAATACAAAAAGGGGTTGAATAACACAAAAAGTAAAAATGGACAACACGTGATAACACACAATAAACACTTGAGATTTAAAGTTACATTAGAATAACATTAGATGCACACATTTGTCATGCCTGCAACTAGAATTTCAAATTACCGAAAGCTGTACATCCTTCTCTATACCATGTGTTAGTGGTATGTTTCATCTTTCTCTATTTTCCCCTAAACGTACTACTGTTGTAAAAACATCTAGTTCTTTCCAGTAACTAACCGACCTTTAAAATTATATGAATAAACCCAAAAATAGTAAATGTGCCAAGTAAATTTAATTGTCAAGTAACTAACAGGTACTTTACTGGAAGGTGAATAAACCGGGCCTTAAATATATATCTTGTGTTATATAAATATCTGGCGCATAGCTTATGTTGGCCGCAGTCCCGATTTCAACGCCAGGCTGAGCTGTCCGAGTAGGTTTTCGTGGTTTTCCTTTTCGTTCTAGGCGAATGCCGACAGCTTAACATCTTAAGTCATTCCACGGACGCAAGTGTAACTCATGACTTACCAATCCCTTTGTAATGGGCGTCTAGCTGTTGGGAATGTTATGTCATGAATTATTATGTTTTGAATTCAATGTAGAATGTATTTATGAATATATATTTCGCAACATGACTACCTTACTTATATAAATTTGACATTAATATAGAGACTTTACCGAAATATGTAAGAGATTATTTTGAATATATTAATGTTAAAGTAAAACAGACCTTAAATCGTCGAATACCTAAATCTGCTATCATATACAAAGGCTAAAAATATTTATGTATATTGTAACAATGCTAATGAGCTATGTAATAATAATAATAGAATAATAAGTGTTTAATATTGAATAATCGTAAATAATTGTACTTCAATTGATAGTTTATATCGGGCGCCTTTATTTGAACATATGATATTGGTCTACCAGCTGATAGTAAGCAGTAGCTTCGATTACAAACTGATGTGGTTAGAGCATGACTAAGATACTGAATTTCTTAGACTCTATCTCTGGATCATCGCAAGTAATTACCCTGTTATAAAACTGATAAATAATAAATTAACAATATAATTGATATATTTTTAGCTACGCATAGATAAATAAAAAACTTCTTTAAAATAACAAGTACAAAATATTTATTCAACACAAGATATCTATACACTATAATGTACAACTTAGCTAAACGGCAAAGTAAGGTATTATAAACTTATGTTTGTAATAACATATGTGAATAATTGTGGTTATGTTTACCAGTTGTTATTTTAGAAGCAGACTGTTATAATATAAATAAGTTAACAATGTTAAATGGTAAGTACTACAGGAATCTCACTAGAAAATATTCTTTACGTTAAATTAATAAAAATAGTTAAGTAAATTTTGAATTGGTAATAAAGAATTACTTGTTATGCTTTTACAAGATAATAAATGAACCTGATTTGTAGAAAAAGGCAGCAATGTGTCGGACTGGGCTAGACTACGGCAAATCAGGGTATTCGGCCAAACAGAATCGGAAAAGATATTCTTGGATGGTTCCGGTATTTCTGTGTATGGTTCAATGTGGGATATGGTACAATGGAATAATGCAGGTACGTAAAAGTTTATTACTTCGATGTTCGGCGTCCCACACCAAAAAGATGCTATCGTAGTTTTCTTGCCGGCGACAGATTTTATTCGGGTAAAAATTGTGTTAAATGTTGCCTTAGTATAATGGGCACTTTTTGTAAATCTTTATGAATTTGTATCACTGATATATCTGTATTTAACAAATTTTAAAAAACAGAGAACTATATTTTTGATACAACGCTATGCAAATTCTGATACTGACGCTAACTTTCATTTATTTTTTACCAAAGCCTTATTAGAAAGCAAAAATTATCTTGATTTATACTTTTTACAACCAGTTATATTGATTAAGTTATAAATATAATTATTATTTAAATAGAAAGATAAAATTAATATATGAATTTACAGGCATATATGAATTGCTTTTAGATGTTAGGTTAAGTTACAAGTTTGAATAGAAATATAACCTGTTCGCGGTTTTTCTATGTTTGAAAAGTGGGCGTGTTCAATTAGTATCGATATAAAATTCAAATGTAAATAAATTAAATATATTTTTTAATTTCGCGAAGTTGATTTGAATGACAAAAATGAAAATTAAAACCATAAAAAGTAAATTTTGAGATAAATATAATCTAATCTGAAATATAGAAAGTTGTGATATTAATTTATTAACATTTCGACACTAATTTTACAAGTTGTGTCCACCAAATGCAGTTATTCAATAGGATGTTTCCCTTATATTAATTTCTACCTTCTCAGTTACTGTTATTATATATATATATATATATATATATATATATATATATATATATAATAGTATATATAGTATATATAAAACAATTGTTATTTTTAATAAACGCCTAAGAAATTATCTAAACACTTATATATATGTATTAATATGCGCTGATCGCCCCACCGTTGGTCTGACCAAATTAATATGAAGGCAATTTGGTCATATAATAAATACAAAACCAAATGATAAAATATAGTGAAGCTGGTGTGTTAAGCAGGCCTCACTTTGGTTCGTCATATTGATATGTAGACAGTATGTAACAGCCCCTACGTTGGGCCGACAAATTAATATGAACTGATGGGGCCTAAGGTTGATACGTGGAATAAATGTAAATTGTAATTAATTAATTTGCCCAGAAAAATAAAAATAATTTGAAAATGCACAAGTGTAGTTATAAATATGACCTATAGATGGAGTTAAGTTTAAATATTACAGTTATCAACATGTATAATATTCGGAACATAAATAAATGTATATAAACAATTAATACTTAACTTTATTAGGCCTCCTTCAAGTGCAAAACTTATTGTTAAATACTTTATGTGTATCTTAATCTAAGTACCGGCTAGCTGAGTTATGGTGATTTTACACTTTACGATAATATCTAATTGCGAGTTCGGTGCTAATAGAAGATAGATATAAGTTTAAAACAAGTTATTCTAAGTGTGATGCTTCCAAATGTATTAAAATAAATAAAGCAAGAGAGTGAAAGGCAAAAATCACTGGTTTAATACGAAAATCTATTCAAAAGGTAAGTTTTAAAACATGATAATGAAATACATAAACATAAGTGTAGTCACGTGATTAGATCTGTTATGAATGTTAGGTTAATTGTTTATAAAATGATAAATGCTTAAAAATTTGATCTATGTAACTATAATTCTAACACAAGGGAACTGTATTCTTCCGTTTAAAAGGTATACAAATTAAACATTTTAGGTATTCATATAAAAATATCAACGATTATATTAAAATTTAAATAAAATTTTTTATATTTTAGGAGATGTAAATAAAAATGTACTCAATTTGGTTTTACGGTGGATTCTGGATATTCGAATGGTGTTTGGATTCTTCTACACAGGATAAAAAGGTTCTGGTTGTAGAAATATACTGGTATCGTTCTTAGCGTGGGTGGATATTTTTTTGTAGCGTCCCTCAGAATATGGAATTTCGTTTTAAAAACGATCTGGCAGGTTTAAGGATGGGTAAACTTCATCTATCGATGCATGGTAGGTAGGAGATTCGTAGGATGTTTTTTTATGGTAAGATTATAAAGATTTATTTACTATTTTATCACTTAGTTTCAGGAACACACTCTTTAAAAAATATCGACGCGTACCAAATTTTGTTGATTACCCAAGCTAACTCTCTCTTGTTTTTCTTCAATATCCACATTATATATATATATATAAAACAATTATTATATTTAATAAACGGCTAAGAAATTATCTAAACACTTATATATATAAAGATAATTATTTCGTGACCTTTGTATGATATGGTAGATTCAATTAGTTGGCGATTTAATGTCTGGTTTTACTTCAATATGTATATATTTAAAACAATCTTACATGTTTTGGCATATGATACCTTTTTCAAAGGAATTTAAAATATAAATGACAGTATATTAATTTTATACTATATATCTGTAGTTGTCATGGATAAAATTATTCAAAGATTCATTCAAGTTCAATAGTAATAAATCATGCCTTGACATTCTCTAAACAGTTAGACACCAGAAACGGGGGAATGGCAAGCCATGAGTTATTATAATAACTCATGGCTGCCATTGTATGTTTGAATAATTTTATACATACTACAGATATATATAGTATGACATTAATATACTGTCATTTATATTTTAAATTTCTTTAAAAGAGGCATCATATGCCGAAACATGTAACATTGTTTTAAATATATATATATATTGAAGTAAAATCAGACCTTAAATCGCCAACTATTTGAATTTGAATCTGAATTCATATTCTTTATAAATACATCTTTCCATTTTTATACGTTGTCTTTTTATTTCAAAGACACCCGTATATATATATATATATATATATATATATATATATATATAAGTGTGTCCTTGAAATAAAAAGACAACGTATGAAAAAATGGAAATTAAAGATGTATTTATAAAGAATATGAATCCAAAATATTGTGAATCAATTACGACGCGAACGCCAAAATTAAAAACCTCTGAAAATTTTAATATGTACCGTCAATGAATTCCAGATATTCAGAATGTAAATATGTACCTCTGTAGTTACACACACACACACCGTATGTTTACATACTAGCAGCTGTTGATGTTATGAAAGGTATAATATCCTGTATGCCAAAGTCAATACCTTGTACAAAATCAGGTTTTTAATACATTCAAGTAAATATGCAATTAAAAATTAAAACGCGTATTAGATTATTTACAAACCCATTTTAAAATAATATTTAATAACTCATAAATTTCATGTGTATTACCAGAATGTTAGAATAGGAATGTCGGAATCAGAATACTCCATTGTATTCAAAGGCGGCAATGTTTATAAACAGATAAGTTTTCTTGTGGCAAGGGTCCAATAACCTGAGTCAGCTATTTATTTATATATGTTTATAGGTATATACTTAATTAATAATAATACATTTTTAAAACTGATATTTGGAAAAAAATATGCAAGATGTATGTTTTAGGAGTATTTAAGTTACAAAATCGTTGATTGACGAAGGAGATACTTGTTGAAACTCCATTATATCGATAAGAAATAAGTACTAAACTTATAGTTTGAAGAATTTTTATTACGATATTGTTTCGTCATACAATGGCTTCATCAGGTGGATGAAATACTGAATATTTAAAATACAAGTTTGAATATTTATGTACAAATTATTGGACAAAAATGGTGGTTTTACAACCTTAAATTTAGTATACGAAACAATACTGTAGTGGATTTACAACAATTTTTTTTTTGAAACTAGAAGTTTAGTACTTATTTCTAATCGTTAAGTTATTAAATATTACCTCTGGTCGAAAAATTGTAACAATCGACAATAGAACGAGCTTGAAACGACATATACACTATCCATTTTGTTATTGTGGGTCACCTTTAAGTTTCATATACGATAGTATTTATGATATATTCAGTGGCGTAACACAACTTTTTGAAATATATTTGTGATTTTTTTCTCGCTTATGACAGAGAAAAATATTTTGATTATATATTTTATATAATTTAATCTTTCAATTTTTCCGTGTCTTCCGTGTTTTGTACGTGTCTTTTTATTCCATGTATATATTAGTTATAAATTTAAATCAATTAACTATAAAAAGTGTTATATGCAGTTTCAAAGTTTTATAATTAGATCATGTTTAGTTTTACTTAAATTGGGATTAAAATAATTATCAATTTATATTTTAAATTTATATTATCTATGTATTCATAAAATATCCATTCGCCCAACTTTTTAAGCCTAATGCAGGCATTAAAACGTAAGGATATATATTAAATTGCGTCTAGACTAGAAGTAAACCTTGCCACATACGTCAAAATTATCACAGTGGAGTTTCTCTTATCGTTAATAATAACAAAAGAAGTACAACACTAACACCTGTATATCATGCCAGTAATAGTAAGTAAATCTTCACTGTGGTTAATCTTTAACGTTAGGTAGACGAAGTCAGAACCCACATATTTGACTGAAAAATACGAAGTGGGGAAAAGGTTTATCTGTTATGCAATCATCATCTTAAAAACACAAAAACAGTTTCTCTCTTTCATGCTGGTTCTCGTCCATATAATTTTTTCAAATTGTTTTGTTAGAAATAGTTTTCTTTAATAAATAAACATATTTTCATATTTAATTTAAATAGTTAATATCAAGATATGAACATTTTACTGTCTGATATTACAACGTGCTTAGAAACGCGTGCAATGCTGTTAATTTATTAAATTTACTTAATTAAATGTACTACATATAAAGAAACTTACTATACTAAAATGGGGCTTGAAGTACTTTATAGTGAATTTACCAAATTAGTTATATATTTTCAGCTATAGGCTTGCAGTTATTAATACACCGACGCATGTGTGTTGATTTTAATACGCGGTAAGTCGGTTATTGGTCAAGAAATATTTCTAGAAATTATTTTATGAGAGCGCTTTTTCGTATAATCTAGAATAAAATAATTCTTAATTTTGAAGGTTCTTCTTCTCAATTCCCGAGTCAAGTTCGTCAATTCGTAGGCTTATACGATGTATGTCTTTTATGTTTTGGATATTTAGAGGGCGTCACTAATCAAATGTCACTACTAAAAATTAACATCCAGCTTTAGCTAGCCTAACTTCAAAGTTTCAGTGTCGAAAAATGGAATTAAACCGTGGAAGTTTCGCGCAATAATTTTTTTATAATTTTCGAAGACAATTATCTCAACAAGAATGCATCGCCGAGTTGGTTTCTGTTTTTGGCAATGAAGCACCGCCATCAGTCGCCAAGTTCTAGTTGATATGGAAAATTTAAACGTGGATGGACTAATCTTAGCGACGACCCAAGAGCAGGTGCACAAAAACAGCACCTAAAAAAAGGCGATGTTGTGCGCAAGCTTCATCCAAAACAGGTGCAGCAAAAATGTTGATGCTGTGCGCAAGCTCATCAACGAAGATCGGCATGCGACATATCGTGAAATTGAGGCATCATTGGGATTTCATAGACCTCAATTCAGAAAAAAATTGGATGAAGAATTGTGGGTAAAAAAATTAGTTTCCTGTTGGATAGCGCATCTGTTGACCGAAGAACAGAAGACAGCTAGGGCGAATTGGTGTCAAAAAACTCTATACCGTTTCAACGCAGGAAACTCTAAAAACGTGTACAACATCGTGAGTGGCGATGAAACTTGGATTCATCCATACGAGTCAGAAAATAAACGACAGTCGTCTGTTTGGCTGCTCCAAGATGAATAAAAGCCGACAAAAGTTATCCGCTCTCGAAATGTCTCCAATAAGATGGTGGCGACACTTGTCTTAAAAGCAGGTCCAGTAGTGACAATTTCTCTACAAGAACCAATACTGCCGATTGGTATACAACCATTTGTTTGCCGCAAGTCATCACTGAGATCTGAGAAACCAACCTACAACGAAGAATCATACTCCATCAAAACAATTCGCACACAGCTCGCAAGACAATTTAATTTTTAACGCAACAAAACGTCGAATTGTTAGACCATACCACGTACAGTTCCGAAAATTCCTTTCTGAAAATCAAGGACGGACTGCGAAGTCAAAGGTTCCAGTCGTCCGACGATGCAGTCGATGCCTTTAAAAACGCAATTTTGTCTTTACTAACAAACTAGTAGAATAAAAACTTCCAAAGTTGGTCCGAGCGCATGCAAAAGTGCATTAACCTTCGTGGAGAATACTTTGAAAAACAATAAAGTCTTTAAAAGCTATCTACTGTTTTATTCCAGCTCTATATGCAAAATATAAAAGGCGTACGTACTAATACAAGATAAAAATAAAAGATAAAAATTTGAAATTATTTGAGTGTGCCAGATCGAAATGTCTGAGCCACCAAATACACAATGTGTTTACATATGAAATTAAGTCTTTCTAATAAGGTTGTTGTTAATTACACCCTTGTAATTGAAGATGAATCTGCGCCTTCCCATGCAATCATTTGTAAGTGACTCACTGCTTTCAAAAGTGGTAATATGAGCACAGATAATATTGAATGGGCATTGATTTACAAAAATTTCTTCAGGAATTATTAATAAATTCCCTGCTTATTATTAAGCAAATGTGAACTCGTGTTACAATTGCAAATAATTGTATGGGAACTGTAACTACTACTGCAATTGGCTGTATTTGCATTTCAACGACAGTAAGCAAGCCATTAAAATTTTGCCTAAACGGACACTAATAAATTGAGGTTTTATAGGTAGGCGATATTAATTATGCATATTAATGATTGAAGTTCAGATTTTTATAAACAAGAAATTCTTTAAATATGCGCATAAATATGTCACGTTCTTTCCAAAAATCTGTCAAATATATGCTTCATTTTTACCATTTATGCATTTTTATACACTTTATTTTTTATGTATTTCGCTTACTGTAAATCAAGGAAAGAGTAGTAAAACAACAGAAAGTAGTCTAAATTACATTAATAGAAAAAAAAATTATTATTACAGAATATATGATAAGAACATTGCATAATAATATGGTAAAAGATTACAACTAATAGCTATATAGATATAATTCTAGGATGTTACTTAATAACATAGTAAGTTATGATGTTATTAATGATTATATGTACAGTTATTATTAATAATAACTATTCACTTTCGCAATGAGATCTACTTAATTTATTATTGTATCAAATATCAAATACAAAATATCAAATTAAGTGCTTTTCTAGATTTTCGGCACTAGAATTTTGTTTTCTATCGCTTAAAATATTTTTATATATTGAAGACGTTCTTTCAACTTCAACTGAGGTGATAGGTGCATATTTTAATGACGCCAAGTTTTCCGGGTCTAAATGTAAATTATTATCTTTAACAGTCGAACGTAATGATAATGATAAAATCTTTGATATTTCTGTTAACTTTTGAAAACCATTATTCTTTGTTGTAACACTATAAAATTTACAATAGAAATTTACTCTAATAAAGATACTTGGTCAATCCTTAATTTTTTAATTAAAACACTTCAACTGAAGTGATAGGTGCATATTTTAATGACGCTAAGTTTTCCAGGTCTAAATGTAAATTATTATCTTCAACAGTCGAACGTAATGATAATGATAAAATCTTTGATATTTCTGTTAACTTTTGAAAACAATTATTCTTTGTTGTAACACTATAAAATTTACAATAGAAATTGACTCTAATAAAGATATTTGGTCAATCCCTAATTTTTTAATTAAAACACTTAAAAAACTATTATGAACTTTAATAAACGTCAACTGATCTAGAAACTCGCGTTATTCGAATAAACTTTTGGATTTTATAATTGATTCGACTGAATCAGAAAAATCTAATACAATGTTTTTTGTATAATTATAGTTATTCGCATGGAATATATCTGCATTTAAGCACGTTTCTAATCGGGTAATTACAATTTCAGGAGGTAGAAGAACATTCGGCAATTTTTCTTTACGTACTTGAACTCGTAGAGTTGCTTTCTTAAATACTTTTTTTTACGTTCGAAACTAATAAATGGATTAAAAATATGCGATTTTATGTTGAAAACGTAAAAAATATTCACTTTACGCACACAAACTAAAAATATGAACTAAATTTTAAGCAAAATATGCAATTTTTTTAAACGTTAATAGCATTATTTCAGTGTAGGATGGATATATCCATAATATTGGGGTGATATTCCTAATAATAAAAAATATGTTTTTACCTAAAATTAGACTCTTTTAATGGTGCATAATCTAATTTAGATCGAAAAAATATATAATAAAATAGGACAACTGCATCCATAGAAGAGAAATTTGTCGAATTCCTAATACCATATCTAAGTGGTATATAACTATTTAACCCAGATATGCCTAAAAGCTTTCGGGACAAGCTTCCGCCATAATTTTGAAAAAATGTTTGATGAAATCAAACACCAGTAAATTTAGCTGAACATATTTTATTTATGTGAAAGTACAAAATTTTCACTTACTAAGTATATATAATAAATTACGCCCATAAGTAACTATCAATACTAAATTATATAATTGTGTGATATTGCATAAAACATTTTGTATGTAGTCCTACATCACACTTAGAACATCGGGCGGTTGTTCTCTCGTGGCAATGTTTGCCGCGCGTTTGTTTTTCCTGGGGAATCACCAGGTAGTCTAGCTGATCGTAGCGCAAATCAACGTTATGAAATGAGTGTCCGCCTTCTTTGATATACAGATTTTTTCTTATTTTGAACTAGTAGAGAAATGGTAATCCCTCGTCTACAAACGAAGTTGATCTAACTGTTCACCATTTTGCTTATGGATCTGCTAACGGACACGTAGGACAATGTAATGTGCAATAAATGGAAAGCACCACATTCTATTGATTCCTCCCATATCCCTGTTATAGAAGTTGACTAGATGAGGTTGCTGTATCTATAAAATAGAAAAAGAAAATTGTGAGAACTTACTGTACATTGTCTTCACAAAATTACCTGAATGTTTCTGTTGTTACGCTCCGCATATAAGAATATTTTAATTTATGTTTAAATAATATATTTCGTCTTTAAATATCTCGATTTAAAATATTTAAAGTTAAGACATTTTCCTGTACATATTCGTTTACAAAGAGAAAGCATTTCTTTCGTTATATCCTGACCGACAAACCCTTAGTTTTCTACCTGACTCGGCAACAACCCTAACGTTACTGTGGAATTTCTATATACATTTCATTCTAAATTGTTTTAATTTAATTACATACATCTTCCTTTATATGTTGTGTTTCATATCATTAGGATGTTTATGTCACAAGGGTTATTTTAATAATATTTATGCCACCGATAGAACATCTCTTCAGGTCGCGCTTCTTATTAATTATTATTCAAGATATCGACCCTCTCTTCGATTTAGGTCATAAAACAGACCGTTTTCTAAACCAGTGTTCTATCGACACAAAACTATCAGTCCAGCTTCTCTTTAGAACCTTCGAAAGTTAAACATCTCTCATCGTGCTGTTCAAGTACATGATGCCACGCCGCCCGGCCTCTTCCGTTTCTAAGGTAATTCTGTATTGTTCAATATATATTATTCTTTTAAGCGAATCCATATTAATTTAACTAATTAATTTCTTATTCCTCCGGCCAAACATCGCTCTACATATCTGTCTAAGTATATAAGCACCACGTGGCCGACCATCTCCGCAAATCAAAGGTAACTCTGTATTGTTCGATACAGAGATTATTTTATATTAATCGTAATTAATTAACATTTAATTTACTACTCAATTTAACGTCCGTTTTCAGTGTATTTTGTGTTAATTTTCAATTACTTATTTACCGCTCCTCGTGTGTATATTACTTTTGTTTAATTACTTTAAAATATATCAATTTCAAGTTCTTTCTTATGTAAATATAAATACAAACTTTAAGGACAACGCTCCTGTGTTTTATTTAGTAAGTATGTTGTAATATATTTATTTAATTAACCATTATCACACACATCCTGGCCCTTTGATGATACTTCACCAGCACCACTAATTATTTTATTATAAAATAATTTCATTATTATTAGCACGGCACATCCACATCCCGATATACAGCAAAGCCGCCGTTCGTAATACTGTGTTCTGTTCGTGAGTATTTTGTTACTGAATGTTGAGCATATTTGTTGCTTTCTTTTACTACAATACTGCGCAAGCGGAATCAAATATAACCTAAAAAACAACAAAGCGTTTTAATAATGTATATAACAAGTATGCAATTGTAATTACCAGATAGCGGACGCGAGCGATTGATGATTCATAGCCCATAGGCGTCTGCTTTGTATTCGGAATAGGTTTGTTTCTGTAATCGATCCGTGAGTTTCGAACAATTTAATACTTATGGCCACTGCATAAGTGGCACATATCTACATATGCAGTTAATATGTGTCTGTCAATGCAGAACAGAGCGAATGTAATAAACGGTTTGGTAATCGGCAGCAACTACTGCTGAAATAAAAGTAATGCTGACAAGTGAATTGCGTAACGAATTTTGAATAAAAATACTTTACGAAGAACAAAACTTAAAATTATGCATTTTCTGTGAAACATCGAAAGTGTAGAACATTTCTATACAACTAAAGTTTGTTCAAGATGTTCCTGTTTTAAATTAGTTCTTTCGGATGTTAAAACGTCTCTAAAATAGAAAATGTCAGTTCCACATCACAACTGGTGATGGGTGCTTGATTAAACTGTTGCAAAAGTGCACCATTTTTCAATCGGCTCTGTACAGAATTGATATAATATATTCAAATCTGGATTTCTGCTAAATGTGGCATCAACTTTTTGTCTCAGTTTGTTTTCAAATCCAGTAGGCATACTTTTCCTTCGATCGATATCAGTTTCTAAGTTAATTATCGCCACTTTTAGGTTAACATCTTCATTTTGCATGTAAGTAATCGTATCTGCAAGAAATGGACTAAAAAGAAGAAACGAATACTACTCCAAAAATAAGGTAGTAAATTAAACTTAATATTTATAAAAAACTATAGGATAAATATACAATATAACAATATGAAAGGATTTTTTTTAAATACTTAAAGTTGTAGCCAAATAACACTGAAAGTAACGAAAACAGAAACAATCCCTTATATAAAAAATAGAGAATATACTATCTCAAGAACAATAAATACGTATATGTATATGTATGTATAACAGCATGTAAACATGAGTATACACTTTGGAAATAACGAATATAATTTTTAAGCGATTATTTCAACGAAGTCTTACGAAATTATATATAAATGTATATTCCGTCTTACACGCCACTGTAGAATAAAATTTATGAATGAATAGACAAAATGTACTATTCATATCGACCGAAATAACAGCACCTACTCGAGGAACGCAATCGAGCAAGCAAATAGTGGTGCTGTTATAACATGCATACTATACCTGAGACCGCCACAACGTTTTATCGGGAAAATTGGTCATTCAATCGCTTCAGTACGCTCTATGGTAATTACCTTCCACAGGGAATAACACCGCCAGATTAATTCTGAAAAGAACATACAAAAAGGTTTTAAGTATATCTATATGTTTATGCACGTATAACGCTTTTGTTACAATTGAAGCAGACATGTAATATACATATCTGTAACTGTATACATGGACAATACACCTCGTATTTTCAGCATTTGCTTCTGCTTAAGACACGTGTTTCTGCCATTACTATTAGGCGTCATCAGTTAAGCTAGTGAAGCAATGTAATACAAATGATACAAATCTTTATGAATAGATTTGTATCTGTATATAACATTAAGATGAAATCGCCCACAAGATAAAGCAAATTTCATCCTGTAAGGTGGCACTTTAAAAAGTGACATCTACTGACGGACGAAAGAGACTTTGCCGAAATAGGCGACCTTTTCGTTCGACCAGCTATGCTGGTACGAAGAACGAAAAAAATACGAGTAGTCCATTAACAACGAGCCAGATGGCAGTAAATATACAAAAATGTTTTAAGTAAATCTATACGTTTATGCACGTATAACGCTCTTGTTACAATTGAAACAGACATGTAATATACATATCTGTAACTGTACACATGGACAATACACCTCGTATTTTCAGCATTTGCTTCTGCTTAAGACACGTGTTTCTGCCATTACTATTATGCGTCATAGTAATGGCAGAAACACGTGTCTTAAGCAGAAGCAAATGCTGAAAATACAAGGTGTATTGTCCATGTGTACAGTTACAGATATGTATATTATATGTCTGTTTCAATTGTAACAAAAGCGTTATACGTGCATAAACGTATTGATATACTTAAAACCTTTTTGTATATTTACTGCCATCTGGCTCATTGTTAATGGACTACTCGTATTTTTTTCGTTCTTCGTACCAGCATAGCTGGTCGAACGAAAAGGTCGCCTTTTCGGCAAAGTCTCTTTCGTCCGTCAGACGTCACTTATTAAAGAAGTGCCACCTTACAGGATGAAATTTGCTTTATCTTGTAGGCGATTTCATCTTAATGTTATATACAGATACAAATCTATTCATAAAGATTTGTATCATTTGTATTACATTCCTTCACTAGCTTAACTGATGACGCCTAATAGTAATAGCAGAAACACGTGTCTTAAGCAGAAGCAAATGCTGAAAATACGAGGTGTATTGTCCATGTGTACAGTTACAGATATGTATATTACATGTCTGTTTCAATTGTAACTGAAAAGAACAGTTTAAAAAAGATATGAAAAGAATCTCTTGGTTTCTTTATTTGTGCCTTGTTATGTCGGGCTTGTCTTTTTAGTGGTATTTTCGAATTGAGCCAATAACGAAGTAATGACATCACATTTTCAATTTTTTGTCACTCCGTAGAATTAAAAAGCAGGCTATAGTTCCTCAGAACCCAATAATAACCCTGAGACACATATAAGATATTTAAGAAACTAGAGAGATATATGCGTGAGTGACAGCCTAGACAACAATTATATACTTCAACAAGCCCAAGGAAATCTCATAGCAATATGTAAGAATTGCTGTTTCAAGTATAGGTTAGAACATTGCACATGCAAACATTCATATCCAACTTATTCGTAGTATATCAGGGATTAAGCACATCTACTTGTTTCTGATGAAGGATACTCTTCGTCAATTTTCTGGTGAAGTTTCAAATCAACAGCACATAGTAATTTATGTTTCCCGCGCACAAAAGTCATTTATTTATGGGAAAAAGTAACGGATTAAGGTTACTTCCTAGAGGCTCTCCATAAATCGGTGAAAAGCATTTAGATCGGTGGCTATTATAATAAACATTACTAAGTCCTGTTGCATGAATAAGTCCAAAACAATGAGGTCAAACTCGGCGTAAAATTAAATTATTATGTAACTGTTAATGAAACGAGGAATGTTTTTTCTAAAATCATTGGATGCCTTGAGTTAAATTAATAGTAGATTCGCGTTAATGTTAATTTATGTAAATTATAATTAATAATTTAAAACAAACTCAAAATTTATTTTAACAAAACACAGTATTCCTAAACGCGTGGTGATATGTAAAATATGACTTAGGAAGAATGAACTTAATTGCATTATTATACGATGCATTAAAATGTTTATCCGTTAATAAATCAATAAATATTTATAAAGTATATTTCTTGGCGTAGTCTGATCAAACTATTTTAAGTTTGTCGAGAATTTTTATATTATCGAATGAAAACAAAGTAGTTTTAACTTAAGGATTATAGTATTATACCTACATACTATGTTATGTTAAGCCTGTGTTGACGTGCATGATTGTTTCAAGAAACCATGTTTATTTATTGTCTCGATTGTTTATACCTATTAATTGCGATTAGTGTTAGTACTTTAATGTATAACAATTATATTTATTTAGTTTCACGAAAGCAAATAGCTAAGATCCATTAATAAATATGGAATTATCCGGTTTTAGGATGTATTTAACATATCCTATATTATTATTTACAGTCTGAATTATGAAAAAGCTTTAATCATAATGATAATAGATGTACACTTAATTCTAGGACGGTTAGATATACCACTTACACTTAGCGGAATTGTATGAAATTTAGTCAAAGAAACTATGACTTGTGGAAGAGAAATTATGTATTACGATAAGGAAATAAAACCTGTCTCAGTCTATTTTCTTATCTAAGCTTCACAATTTTAATATGAGCAGATTTGCTCTTCCGGTACCTTTGATTATTTATGCAAGTTGAATACAAACGAATAATAACTATTGTTTGAAAATCAATTTATACAAATACAAAAGGACGTTTTACTATTAACATTTTTAGGATTAACCTAACCCTTGCAATACGTGATTTTTTTTGTCAGACGTAATACCATTTTACTGGTTCCAAATACATTTATTCCAAATTATAGTTAAGAAAAAGGATACTTTATTAGCAAATTAATACAAACATTATTTTTTAACATACAAGAGTATATCAAAATATAACGAGACTGGTGCTATAACTTCTTTCACAACTAGAATTTTATAACACAAAGAATAGAACATGAAACGCCCATCTCTAATGTACTTATCCTCAAGTAGGCTTTGGTTCAACTTTATTACAAATTAATTACTGAGTTGTCAGTGTTTGACGTATCAATCGAGAAAGTGGAGCAAAGATATGCTGAAACTTTTGAAATGATTAAAACTGGATATCCAGATGATAGTTTATCACGATGTAGTGTTTGAGTGGCATAAGAAATTCAAAGACGGTTGCGAATCAGTGGAAGATGAACCTCGACGCGAGCGAACACCAACTGCACGGATTGACTAACAAATCTCAGAAATTAACAACTTGATCCAAAATGATCGTCGGATTAGCATATATCAAATTTCTGGCATTATTAATTTGTCTTATGGTTCCACTTAAAAATTATACATGAAGATTTAGGGTACCGAAAGGTCGCGGCAAAATGAATTCCAAAAGTTATGACCGATGAACAAAAAGCCAATCGAGTGACAATTTGTCTGCAGTGGAAAAGGCAACTGTAATATAATCCACAGTTTTTAAACAATGTGGTTACATGTGACGAGAGTTAGTTTTGTCATTACGACCTTGAACTCAGCCTAAAAGTATGCAATAGAAGCACAAGACCGCAGAAGGCGAAAACTGTGAAAAGCGCCAGTAAAGTAATAAACTTATTTTTTTTATAAATGGGGTGTTGTTTGTGATCACATTGTGCCTAGAGAACATACAGTAGCTGGAGAGTACTATTCTAATGTACTTCGAGGAACACTAAAGGCAAAATTAAAGAAAAATCTGTCGCTTTATCAAGATATCAGTTGGATGCTGCATCACGACAATGCTCCGACCCACAGATCAGCGCCTTGTCAACGAATACTTGAAGAATTGCGGGTGGAAATTATGGTCCACCCTCCCTACTCACTCAACCTTGCTCCATGTGACTTCCATCTGTTTCCTGAAGTCAAAAAAGAATCAAGAGGTCGAAAGGTTGGGTCGAATTTAGAGCCTCGACAAGCCTCGATGTAGTATACTGAACAGATTCTAAAAAAATGGTTTCTCAGATGTTTATAACAAGTGGACAAAACGATGGGACAAGTGTATTGCACATAATGGGGAGTACTTTGAAGGGCAGTTGTTGAAATATTCTAAATAAATTATGCATTTTTGTACTACAGCACCAGTTTCGATAATGAGAATTTTCCTATTTTGCTCGTTCATTTAATTTAATACACATTGCATTCCGAGCAAATAACTATTTAATGGTTATTAGTGTTATTACATAATAATTTATTACATTTACAACTTCTCCCATATTTTTTTTTGGAAGTAGATGACTGGTTTTATAGTATTCGCAGTCATTCTCAGCACCCACTAACTCTTTTTCCTCGTTGCATAAGAAATTGGCGCCACTTTGATGCGTTGTTGGCGGCAGGGTAACAGTTTGTTTCTTTTTTTCTCCGCAATAAGACGTTATCATGATACTTTCTTCATAGCCATATCTAGTGGCATATATAATGGAACCTCGCTTTACGAGTATAATTAATTCCAGAACCTTACTCGTAATGCGAAACAAGTTTTCCCGTATAAATTAATGTAAAATATGATAATGCGTTCCATGCTGACACAAATACTCAAAAGATTTTGCATATAACATTTATTCATGCATATACCTATATGTCTTGATGTGATGTGACCTGGTCCCGGAGGGCACATCGCTGCGTTGGTACGCAGATTCACCAATATAATAAATAATAGATGGCCAGCCTTTAGATAACGATATATAATTAAATAACACCATAACAAATATTCAACAATAACAATATAACATAGTGATGAATAGACACTAGTCTTAAGGAGGGTTTCTATGATACACTCTCTCGGACTAGTCTCTGTTAGACTCTGTGTGTCTATATCTCGAGATCTAATAGGATCTCCTTATATATCCGAGCGTGTCCTCCTTTAGCCTAATGGCCTAGTTACAAGATCAACAAAGTGGTGAAAGATTGTAACATACCGAGGTCGTGTTTGGACGCACCGAGGTCGTGTTTGTATTCAATCGAAACAAGACCGGGGTCGTACCTTGAAGGAGATGTGTTTTCAATACATGACCCGGTTTGGTTACCGCATCTTCCACCCGGCGAGAAAGAAAAGAAAGGGCCTCTAAGCCGTTTAGCTTTTCTTTTGTTAAATATATACATATCTAATTATATTTCCTTATACTATGTGCAGATATAATTTACGTTAGTGAGATATATTTATCTATTATCTAATTATTCAACATCTTTCTGAAATTATTCATTATACATTACAAAGGTTTTATATAATAAAGTTCTGTACAATATCGTATCGATAGAAGTTACATTAAAGTATTAAAATTAAAAACGATTTGAAATTTATTACAATTATAAATTAAAATTATTACAAATAATAAATAGTATATTAAAAAACGAGTTTCATAAGGCACCATTTTGCCGCACGAGATCAGTTTAGAAAACGAGCCGCTTGCGGCGAGTTTTCTAAAGAGCGAGTGCGGCAAAAGGCCTTATGAAACGAGTTTTTTATACTATTTTTTCTATTTTGCGTTTTTTACATTAATAAATTGCTTAAATTGGAATGATTTAATTTGAAAGTTCAGAGTTTAATTTTTATATAAAGCATGCAGTTGGTCACATTGATACTTGACATTTTCAAATTTAAATCTTGCGATCCGCGAAGTATATTATATTACATATTATTTACTAATTTTCGTTAACATTACTTGATACTTCATTTAAAAATATAAACATGAGTGACATAGAAACATATATATGTTGTTGTCAATTGTATACAACATACGTTTTTTGTGTAAAATACGGACATATATCATATCTGTCAAATGTACATAAATTCTTAAAATCAAATGACAGCAATGATATTTATTTCTGTATTCGAACAACGCCAACATTGAAAAATGAAAAAAAGCGTATCGAAATGAAGCTCATTTCGATACTGTTTTGGGTTTCATAATGAGTTCATTTCGAACGCAAAATAGAAAAAGATATTTTTAGCTGTATTTTTCGCTGGCATATTACATATAATAATGTTTTAGACGGTTTTTATGTATTTCGATGCATTTATTACCTATTTGAATGGTTACATTTGGTGGCTTATCTATCTTTGTAATAGTAAAAGGGCCGTTATACAATGTCTCAAGCTTGTTTCCTGATTCGTTTTTTATTAAAACTTGATCTCCAACACAGAAGTGTGTGGGTCTGCGATTACTGTTTAACTTATTTTGCCTTTTAATTTTCGATTCGATTAAATTGCATTTAGCCTCATTAGGGCTGTTTGTAATCTGTATTTCATTTCCGCTGTAATCTGTATTTCATTTCCGCGGTATAGTTATCGAAATTATAAAGTGGCTCTATCGCGTAGGTTAATGATGAGGGTAAAGGGTTCTGTTTCCCGAAAACTAATTCGTGTGGGGTATATTTCGTTTCGGTATGCACTGTGTTGTTAAATGTAAAGCACCAATAGGGTATCCATGTTGACCAATTGTCTTTGTGGTTAACTAGTTGAATGCGTAGATACGCTCCCAAATTTTTGTGTGTGTTTTCTAATGCGCCTAACGTTTCGTGGTGGTATGCAGTTGATTTCAGCTGCTGTATGCCTAAAAGAGAGCAAGCTTCCTTAAAAACTGTAGCCATGAATTCTGTTCCCTGGTCGGAAGCTATTTGTTCGGGAATAGCGTACCTAAGTATAAAATTCTCGACCAGAGCTTTGGCTACTGTGGAGGCTTCTTTGTTTGGAAAGGGATAGGCTTCGACGAATTTCGTTAGTTCGCATTGGAGTGTCAAAATGTATTTGTTCTCCTCCTTGTCTTAGTTCAAAGGACCTACTAAGTCCACAAAAATTTTTTAGAAGGCGTATGACGCTGTGGTTGTGACCTTGATTGGTTCTTTGTTGGGTATTGAATGCTTGTATTTCTGGCAATCACTACATCGTTTCACGAATGATTCGATGTCGTGTTTTAATCTGGGCCAAAAGTAAAACCTCTTGATTTTGTTGAACGTTCTATTTACCCCGCTATGCCCCCTGTAGGTAACATGTGGTAGTCATTGATAATTAGTTGCTGTGTCTCGTAGTCTTCAATTCTTTGCACTCCTCTTTAAAAGTAAATGTAATTACATTTACTTTTAAATGGTTTGGCTCTCCCTTGCTCCATGTAATAATTTTCCTCAGGAAATCGCTGTTCCTTGAGTTATCTTTGACTATACATATTTCTTGTATGTCGTATTCTGCGCAGAACTCTTGGAGTGTAGTCAACAAGCGCATGTACTGCTGAGGACTCGTTGTGCCTACAGGCTCCTTCATAAAAATTATGAGAGCGTCTTCGTCGTATAGGAACATTCCCTTGAAACACATGCTTGTTTCATTACGACGTTGGAGTGAATTGAAGTTTGCCTTTTCTACCACTTGAAGTTCGATAGATCCCGCTGGTCTTTTCAACAGTTCCACAACCCCGGGTTGATCATCCCTGGAGCCGGTGGAATCTGTGGCTGCTGGTCTCGTACTGGTGCAATCGGCAGCTGTCTGTCTTCACTGGCACCTAGTCGTAACAAAGATGCTGTCGGTAGCTCCACTATTAACCTTCTTCAAGCCATTGGAATCTATTTCTATTCGTGATAAGGCGTCTGCAACTACGTTTTCGGAAGCCTTAATGTAATTGATGATGAAGTCATATTCCTCTAATATTAATCTGAATTTTGTAAGACGAATTAATGGGTTGGTCATACCAAATAAATATATGAGTGACCTGTGGTCTGTAAAGATCTTAAATTTTCGACCATATAAGTAAGGTCTGAAATGCTTAACTGCCCAAACAACGGCTAATAATTCCTTCTCAATTGTACAGTACCTCCTTTCTGCTTTGTTCAAGGACCGACTGACGTAAGCGATTGGACTGTCGTTGTTGTTTGAGAGTACCGCTCCAATTGAATAGCCCGATGCATCAGTTTTTAAGACAAACATGTTGTCTGCATCAAAATTTGGGTATTGTAGAATTGGTGGTGTCTGGAGGGCTAGCTTAAGCTTTTCGAATGCCCTATGCTCCACATCGGACCAAGAGAAGGGTATGTTCTTCTTTGAAAGGTTGTTCAAAGGGGTCGCGATTTTGGCAAAATTTGGAATGAAGCGCCTGTAGTAATTAGCGAATGCGACGAAACGTTTGACGTCTTTAGTGTTCTTAAGGACTGTGTATTCCAGTAAGGCTTTGACATTGGAAGGGTCTGGCGAGACTCTGTCGGCAGAAATTACGTGTCCCAGATATAATATCTCTTTCCTCAAAAAATCGCATTTGCTTGGGTTAAGTTTTAGATTCACGCTTCTTAGTCGTTCGAGTACCTTAACTAAGTTCAGATTGTGTTGCCAAAGGTTGTTGCCGAAAACTATGAGGTCGTCTAGGTATACGAAACATTGTTCGTAATTTAGTCCAGACATCGCTATTGTCATAGCTCGAGAAAAAGCACTGCTACTCGTCTTTAGTCCAATTGGAGGTCGGCACATTTGATATTGATCTTTGCCGGTCGTGAAGGCTATTTAAGGACGGCTTTTGGATTCTAGCTCGATCTGATGATAACCTTGAGCTAGATCCAAGTGAGAAAAGTAGACTGCGCCTGAAAGCGAGTCTAAGATCTCGTTGATCGAAGGTAGTGGGAATTTGTCATCGACTATTTGCTTGTTTAATAGGCGGTAGTCGATAACTATTCTCCACTTCTGGTTTCCGTCTTTGTCCTTCTTTTTGGGTACTAATAGCAAAGGTGATGACCATGGTGATTTTGCTTTTTCTATTATACCGTCGGACAAAAGTTTGTCCACTTGTCTGTCGATCTCATGTTTTTGGACGTGTGGCAATCGATAAGGTTTGGAATGTATTGGATTTGTTTGTGTGCTTACCTGTATATCTCCCCTGTATATATTTGTGTGCATAAGTTTGTCTGAGTCAAGGTGAAAAACGTCGCAATACTTTGCAAGTATTTTTGCATGGCGAGGTTTTCTTCCTTGTTTAGATGTTCCGTGTTTACAGTTCGAAGAAATTTCTCGACGCGATTGACGCATTTCGGATCGTTATTGCTGAATGTTCAAATGTGATAATTGTTTACGTCCGCAAATGTCGGACAAAAATTTTTTAATTGCGCGTCGCTGTCTCTCGTACAGGCACTTTGTCTTCTTTGGGAGATACTACAGTACCAGCAATAAATAGACCTGGAGCTACTTCTTCGGGTAAAATTACACAGTCGTTTTGTGTTTTAACTTTAAATTGTTTAATTATTTCGCAGCGAGCTGGAATTTCTGTGACCGAGTTTTGGTATTTTTCGTAATCTAGTATTGCATTGTATTTATTTAATATGTCTGCTCCGATAATGCCATCGAGTGCATTATTTATATTATTCAAGACCGCAAACTTGTGTTTGAACTTGGCCTCGCCTAGTTCTATGGTAACGTAAGATGATCCAAGTGTTTTTGTTTAACCGTTAATACCTAATATGTTTACTGTGTTAGCTTTATCAATATTTATGTTTTGATGTATGCTATTTACAAATATAACACTAATTGAAGCGCTGCTGTTAACTAGAAACGTACGCTCTTTATTATTATAACGTATTTGAATGTAATTCAGACCGCGGAGATTAAAAATGCAAGGTGCTACATTCGTTTCTAGTTGACAGTCTTTTGAAAAAACTGAAATTCGCGTTTTCCCTCGTTGTCGGGGGTAACCGTATTTGGATTTGCTGAGAATATTCTATTGTTTCTGACGCGATTATCACGCCTTGGAAATTTTCTCTTATTGTCATAATTGTGTCATAATTCAGGACAAAATATCACAAGCAACCACCACAATGACCGACACTTATACATGGTACAATCAGTTTATTGAAACTAGTTGTGTAGGGCAAGAAGTTAGGGTAGGTCTTGAGTTGCAAAAGAGACAATCGAATAAGTCGCAAGACCTAAATTTGTAGCCTAAAGAAATCATTTGCATGTGTCAGCTTAGAACTAAACATTCCTCAAGCAATAGTTCTGCAATTTAAACCATACAGAATACAGTTGCGGCAAGCTTTAAGTTATATTGATAAAGAAAAACGACTTGAATGAGTGTAATTAATGATGAGCACTTGAAGCATGAACATTTAGAAATTGTAGGTATTAGTAAAAATTATCAAGATGAATACATCTGCTGGCCACTTAACAGAAAAGGTAAATAAAATCATGTAAATAATGTTAATAACTAAATGTATAGTTTAATTTTGAGTAAAAATGGCCTTTTAGTAATTTTCTTTATATGTGTTTAAAATACCTTTGCAGTAAGGTGAAAATTGATTGGCTAGGTGTATCGCTAGAATTCGTCTCAGCTGCG
The DNA here is from genome assembly GCA_935421215.2 of Melolontha melolontha. Classification (NCBI taxonomy): domain Eukaryota; kingdom Metazoa; phylum Arthropoda; class Insecta; order Coleoptera; family Scarabaeidae; genus Melolontha; species Melolontha melolontha. The sequence goes on along the minus strand of OW285243.1, from coordinate 27,913,016 downwards.
TTTCGTATTGAGAAAACTGTGGTACTGCTACCTCGTGATCTGGAAAATAGGTAATTTCAGGAACGTTTAGAGGTTCAAATGTGTTTCAAATTGTTTCTTAATTTAATTAAGTCGTTTAATCACTGATTTTGGGTTTGCAGCACTTTTACTTCTTTTATTATTAATTTTTAAAACAGAGCACAAAAATTACACGTTCCAACGCTTTCAGCAAAAAGGGCGCCACCACCTCTTCGTTGTTTTTGTTATTCCATGGTCTTATATTTATAATCTAAATTAAAATTATTTAGGAAACTATTTTTCTTAACTGACTTGTATTAATTTATTATTAATTAATTAATTAATATTTTGTATTCTAAATATTCAGAATTATTAAATTTGCCTTTTGTAATATTACATTTCATAATTTAATATTAATTACGATGGAAATTCACATAACCTACTCATAATCTCGCATCGCGGACGGTACAGTGAAATCATAAATATAATATAGATGCATACTATCTATTTAATGGATCTTAGAACAAACGTCATCATCGAGCAACACAGTTACGCACTGTTTTAATATAACCATATCTTTTTAATATTGATATCGGAACAGACGAACAAAATTGCGTTAGTCTGCTAAACAAAAAATTACAAAAGATTAATATGTTCGTATGATAGACAATGACGTACTACTGTCCTAACCAAATTGTGTTACAGTAATTTGTAATTATTACGTTTTTCTCTTTGGGTTTTCTTTGCTTTTTATTAAATTCTATCTAAATATTACAAAAATCTATTCTGAGAACAAAGTAAAAAGTATGACTTGAAGTTTTAAAAATAAAAATAATAAATCCAATTGCAGGTTAACATAAATATATTTCGGAAAAAGCTTGGGAAGCGCTTAAATTCTCAAGTACAGGAGCTTGTGTTAAACGTTTTGAATTATTTTGAGAAAGATGAAGGTGGTCCTTTATTACCTATAAGTGTGTTTATGAGGTATGCTCTCTAACACATCCATTATTACATTTAAAATATATATATTTCAAAGAGTATGTGATGCTCTTCATATATCACACATAGTTTATGCAATTAAACAGCGGAAGGCCCAAAAACCCAATTCTTACCTCTCCAGGTAAAAAGAGATCTCGATCTAAACCAAAAGCAAGAGATCTTCGGGAGTCTGTTAAGATGGAAGTTCGGAATACCCTTTACAACATGTATAAAGAAAGTAAATATTACTAAAATATATTGTTTATTAGCTTATTATAAAATGATTGTTTTAGAGAAACATGTTACTTTAAATACATTAAAGGAAGAACTGAAAAACGGAGAAATCTTTAATTCATGTTCAGCGTCAGTGAATACTTTGATACATGATATCGGCCTTAAATCCAAAAAAGAAGACAACAGACGCGCGTTAATTGAAATTATTACGGAGTGTCTTGAGGAAGTATATGGACAATTTGATGTCAAATTTGCTAAAGCCAGTTGTATTTCTGGATGAAACATGGAGTTATTCCAAGGGAGTTAGAGAAAAATCTTGGCAAGACGAGTCTACAAAGAATTTGCGAAAGTCTGAAGGTTATGATGGCAAACGTGATTTCATTGTCCATGATGGTAGTGGCAGGGGCTTTATAAATGGTGCCAGCGTAATGTTTTCATCAAAAACGAAAACTGCAGACTATCATGTTGAAATGAATAGCAAAAAAATTGATGAATGGGTTATAACTCAACTTATGCCAAACATACCAAAAAATTAAATTATTATAATGGATAACGCCCCATTTCTTAGTTTTTCTATTAATAAAATCCTTAATACTTCATCAAGAAACCAAGATATTATAGATTAGTTAACAAACAATAAGATAATGTTTCCAAATAATTTGATGAAATATGAACTTTTAGATTTAATTAATAGGAATAAGCCTGATAAAAAATATGCTATTGATGAAATATTACTGAAAGAGGGCTATGAAGTGGTGAGACTTCCTCCATATCATTGTGATGAGAAAGTTTAACTATGTGGGGTGAATCATTTGAGCAGTGTGATACAAGTACTTAGGAAAGCTGTGTAAGGCATACTAATAACCTGATTAAAACTTGGCACGAACGAGAGATACACATAATAGATGTTGAAGTCGAACCAATTATTATAAATTTAAACGATTTGTACAGTTTAGTGGAAAAATCGGATAATTAAGCATCATTCAGTAGTGATACTGTTTTTAAATATTAAATATATTAAAAAATTCTAATATTTATTAGTCTGGTAATGTTCTTTATTAATAACTTTGCAAAATATTTGAATGCTTACTAGCAATTAGTATGTTCTCTTTAAATAAGTGTATAAAATATTATGTTTGTGTTTTATTCTATTATACAGTGACTTAGTCATGTCGTAAACTTTACAAACTACTACATATATCAAGTAAATTAGCTAATCAATTCTTTCTCTATTCGATAATATATTTTACATATAACATTCCCAAAATTCACAAACATTGTAAATACAGCAAAAAGTAGATTGTTTAAAGAGAAGAAACGCATTTCAATGATAGAAGAATCCTTTATGAATAATTTAGTTAACTACCAAAAATGTATGCTTTAAGAGTATTTATCATTTTTTATTATGTAAAATAAAATATGAAACTAATAAAATACACAAATATTATTCTGGTATTATTAATATTAGATACATAACAATATTACAATTTACAATTTACAATTTGAGAAGTACATAACTTATTTCGCTACATATTGAGACTATATATATCTACTGCGCAGCTTTTTTCTACTGAAATTTATTTATATTGTTTCCATAATTAAACATGTGTTGCGAGACGTTTAAATTTTACCGCAAAAAATAATATATTAAGTATGCTTATTCCATATGACTTGGGCAAGAAGTATTTATTTGCTTCAGGCTGATAAAAATTCAATACGTTTGTTTTGGGATCCATCAAACAGATAGTAAATAAAATTTTTTTGAATTAGCTTTAAAGATGTATTTTTAAAGTAAATTTAATATAAATAATGATTGAAATTCGGTTTATGAATTATTCTGAGAATTCAGGAAACGAAAAATGATATCTAGGTATTAATACAACTAATTTGAATATTACATTGAATTAGATAAGGGTTAACCAAAATAAAAATAACACATTTTATTAAATACATGTTTCGAATAAAATATTAAGTAATAATTCGTGTTTCTATTATAATATACATAATTATGGTAATAAACAGAATCATAACATTATATTTTTATTCATTTAATTTTACTTTCATCGGAATGAAAATGCTCTTGCTACCAAGTATAAGGCATACGTACACTCTGTATGCCTTATAAAAAAGAATAGCAGTCTCAATTCAAAATGAGTTAAATGAATCAAGGATTGCATGACAGCTTAGAGATCCCTCCACATATTATCTTCAGTAGCCGGCGGCGGTTGTTGTTGGATAGGTCGCCAGTCGATGATATCTCGTACATTTTCCATCGGTGATAAATCCGGTGAGCGGTCCGACTAGGGCATCGTAGATTTATTGGTTGTTGTAAGGTAATTGAGTACTTTTTGTACCACATGTAGACTCACGTTATCCTGTTCAAATGTTAGTGATTATGATCTGCTATCAGATTGATAGCAGATCATAATCACTAACTGAGGAGATAATAGTATGACAAGTGAAACCTTATATTGCATTATAAATATATATAAATATATATATGCAGTGATGGGCAAATGTATGGAACCATGTTAATATCTGTTAAATCAAAAAAGATATTGTAATTTTAGACTCGAAATTAGGGATGATTTAAAAGTATTAAATACACAGAGTGTTTGAAAATATGTAGCTTATAAAGTAATGCTTTTTTAAAATCTATTTTTTTACGTTTTGGTATTCTTCTGGATAACGTGATTTCAACAAACTATAACACTTGAAGTCTAAAGCTTTTTTTATGAATTGGTAAGGAAAAGATAATAAACTGGTCATAGAAACAAAGTTCAACTTAATTTATGAGATTTTCAAAATGGGCACCACCTACTTTAATCTGTCTCTAAATTTCCTTGTAGCCCTCGCTATGTTGTCTGGTGAAAAGCTTAGTATCTCTTTATCTGTTCATTAATTCTTTCAGCCAAATCTTGTAAATTTCTAAGTCCGTTATGGTACACCTTTTGCTTTAGATAGCCCTACAAGAAGTAATCTAGTGGATTGAGATCGGGAAATGTGGGCATTAAATTTTGCCTCTCCTTCCAATGCATCTGTGAGCTAAAGTTTGATCTATTCTATTTCGAACAATAACTGAATAGTGAAGGTGTGCCCAATCCTGCTGAAACCAGATGTTTTGTGGAAGTTGGCTATCTTCTTCCAATGCAGGAATTATCTGGTTATTTAAAAGTTTTAAATATCTTTGACCATTTAGAGTTTCTTCTATAAAAAGACCGTATTATTTTGTTTCTACAAATACTAGCCCCGACGTTAAGCTTTCTAGGGTGTTGCGCATGCGGTCATGTATTCAGTGAGGACTGCTCTGTGCCAACACCGACAGTTACGTCTATGAATAGTACCGTTCAAATGAAAGGTTGCCTCATCCGAAAATATTATATTACTTACAAAATTGTTATCACAATTACAAATGTTCATAATTGATTCACAAAAGTCTTGCCTTCTGTCGAAATCATCATCAAAGGGTTCTTGAACGAGGCGAATTTAATAAGGATGGTATTTTTCTTTTTTAAGAATTCTTCCTACTAAACGACGACTAATGTCATGCCTTTGGGCCAGCTCGCTTGTAGTTAAATGGGGATTTTCCTCTACAGATATGGCAATGTCTTAGGATTTAATATCATTTGTAGCAGAATTTGAACGACAAATTCATTCCAAATTGCGAACACCGCTATTTATGTTGTACATTCTTAATTTTGGTTACAACATAAGGCGAAATTGGCTGCCGATTGGGATGTATATTATTAAAAAATTACATACTTCCTCATGAGTTTTTGCCCTATCACCAAAACCGATCATTATTAATATCAAAAGAAATTAAAAAAGTTATAGTACTCAAAGTATGATACCGAGAGGCAAATATTCTCAAAATTATGTTTTTCGTTTGCTTGTAAATCTCAAGCTAAATACTTTAGGGCCCAAGTGTAATAGTTTGCTGAAATCGTGTTATTGATGAGAATCGTAAAATGTAAAAGAATACAATTCAGTTTAAAAAGGTGTAACTTTAGTACATTTTTTTAGCACTCTGTATACTTAAAAATATTACTTTTCGTGTCTGAAATTTGATGGTTCTACACATTTGCTCATCCCTATATTATATATATAATAAATATAATTAATTTAAAATATACACAGTTATCGTGATATTAATTTATTAACATTTCGACACTAATTTTACAAGTTTTGTTCACCAAATGCAGTTATTCAATAGGATGCTTCCCTTATATTAATTCCTATCTTCTCAGTTACAGTTAGAGCTGTACATATCACAACTATATATATATATATATATATCTATATGTATATATATATATATATATATATATATATATATATATATATCTATTCTAATTATTGTCGTCTTTCTATCCTTGTAATCGAAACAGTTGATGCAACTATTTACGTACACTCTATCTCTTCTAGGAAATAGAATATGAACATTTGATATTAGAAAATAGACTAAAATGTAATGTTGAAATATTGGTTGATAAGAGCTAAGGTTATTATAGTTTTGCTACTTGAAATCTTATGTTTTATCAATATTAGTTAATTTTTGTAAACAATATATTATTAGTTTACATACTTCAATTACATATTTTATACTTCTTAGTACAGACTTGTACAGAGCGCACAGTTTAGTACAAACCTATATTGTTAGGAACATATATTTTGTTACAAAAATTAATATACGAATAATTATGTCTATTTAATTCAACTGTCATGTAAAGTTTATTAACCAATGAAAAAACTTAATTTCAGTCATTTCCATGGCTACAAAAAAAATTGCAACGGCTATTGGACTGGTAAAAATTGCATCGAATATTGTACTAGTTGTGAATATTTTAAACATTTAAAAATCTTTATTTTAACTTTATTTACAGCGAAAATGAACTGAGATATATTATTATCTCACAAATTGAACTGTACAATTTGAAAAATTAACATTGGAACAGCTTTGTAACAATCCTGTTTCTTCTGTAATATTTTCAACACTATCATGTTCAAATAAAACGTTGGTACTGCTGCTGCTAGCAGCTACACTGGATCTCATCTTCTATACTATTTGTTGATGGTGTTTTTCGTCTAGTTGCAAATAAGACTTAATCATCTTCTCAGCTCGCCTTCCCAATTTGAAACGATTTTTGACAGTTTTAACAAACTTACTGAGACTTATGATACCTGTGACTTGATTGTATAATTATTTAATCTGTGTAAAACGGGTTCGAAGGATTTGATTCATTAAATAGTCTCCGAATACGATTCGTAATCAATGTTATGCATATCATTTTCATGGTGGTGTTACTCATGTAAACGGCGCTTTCGAATTCGACTCGTGCAAGCACTCGTCAAATTCTTATCCCAGCGCCGTTGACATTCGTAGCACTACGACAAAAATAATAGGCATAATTTTTGATGACTCATCGTATTATAACTGAGTATTTAAATTATTATTATAAATCGAATTATAAATCTTAAACTAAACTGTTGCAAGAATCAATTCTATTCTCTCTATTCTAATAGGGGCCACCAAGCTTCGCCAAGAAATTTAGAACATTATAAATTCTTCGCGCATTCAACTGTTTGCCTTCCGCATTAAATAAAACTGCTTGACGTTACAAATTGTCTAAAAACAACTTCAATAAGCAAAATATATTACCAGGTGTGCAACATATTGTCGGCAGTTCACAGGTGTGAATTAATGAATCAAGATGACAACGAGTGCATTATACGAGGGCGGTTTAACGAGAAAGTGGCTCCTCCTTTGAATTATTACTTTAGGATAAAAAATATATTTTATTTTCACTTACAACCTCTTTGTAAGTTTATACACTTAGCTCAGCGAGATTCCAATTTTTTCAAACAATCCAAAAAATAATCTTTCGGCAACAAACTATGCATTTGTCTCGGATATCAACTCTTCATTTGTCCGAAATCTCTTTCCATCGAGCAATTTTTTTAATTTGGAAATAAAAAGAAATAAATCACTTGTTAGATCTGACGAATATAGCGGATGAAGCAGCAATTCGTAACCCATTTCAAGAGATTTTGTTGTAGCAACAGCGTACGAATGTGAAAACGCAGAAAAACACTCTTCTCTCCAACAAATGTAGTTTTTCTTAATTCTGCATCAACATGCATCAGAAAATCAGCATAATATTGATGGTTATCGTTAGATCCTCTTTTAAATAATCAGTAAAGATAATATATCTGGAATCTCAAAACCACGTGACCATGACCTTGTCGGTCGAAAAACCGTTTTTGCTTCCTTGGGGGCATGTTCCCCAGAGAAATCTATTGTATTTTGGCTCCATTTCATCTGCTGTGACATATCGTTCGAGAAATTCCCTTGTATTACGTTTGAAGTAGCCAAACATTCTCCTGAAATTTGGATGTGAGCGCGCACTTGTTTACTCATTTCGCGGATAGCATTTTCATATTTAAATGTTTATGCAAAATGTTGCCTATATTCGGTTGAAAAGTTTACTTCAATAGCTATCTCATATACATTCAATCGACGAGCGCTACTTACAGGGGTATGGACTTTGTTAATCATTTCTTTTTTTTTTTTGTTTTAACTCCCTTTATTTAGAAATATATATAAGAGTACTAATCTATTATTTTTTAACTATAACAAAGTGACTTGGGTAGGCTGTTTCCAATGAAATAATAAGCCGTTTGGCTAGTATATTTGGGTGATGTGTCACTCTGTCATGGTATTTATCACTGTGAGCAATAGGTTTTTGAATGATGGCAATCGAGAGGTCACGTTCAATGACGTAGTTGGGTACATATCTTGGGGTGTCAAGTATGGCACGTATCACTTTATTTTGGAACCTCTCTAGGATCTCGGTGTTCGAATTACTGGCGGTCCCCCAGAGCTGGATACCTTAAGTCCATATTGGTTTTAGAACGGATTTGTATAATAACGGCTTAATAATTTCTGGAGTAGTTACTGGTAAATAGCGCTCCGGGATGTTCTGCAGGGCCGCCCTAAACTAGTCTCCGAGCAGGTACTATCTAATGTATGATACATTAATTCGCCTCCATGCTAATTACGTTGTTTTAATCCCTTACCTTAATTTTGTCCCCGGACAAGAGATTAAGGAATTTACACTTTCTTGGAAATATAAATACAAAGTTGTCCTGCTGCCTGTTAAATACAAATTAAATTCAAATTTATCTAAATTTAAAATTTACCCAAATCTTCCATATATACTATATACTTATAATTCGTCAGTTTGAAATAACGTTCCTGGTTAAGAAGTGCTTTTTATTTGTGAGAAAGCATGGAAAGCTTCGTCAGTTTGAGTGAACGTGGAAATCAAGTGCTAATTGTAGACATTGTAAAATTTACCAAACACAAATCCTTTAAAAGTGGTGAAATATGTTGGTGATGTTCGAATCGCTCTTGTAAAGCAAAAGTTTATAGTGTGGATGCAGAAAATTTATTTGTGCGCAATGAAATAGAACATAATCATGAAAAGAATCTGACGAAGCTAAATAGACAAATAGTATGTGATAGTGTTAAACGTAAAGCACATTTGTGAGAAGCCTTCATAAAGAATACATTCAGCTCTAAAAGCAAATACTGGTCATTTAAGTACAATCACCGGTCAAGACATTCATTACATCCGCAACAACCTATATAATAACAGAAGAAAATCTTTACCGCCTCTACCGAAAAATAGGGCAGAAGTTGTTAAATGTGTTACAACATTGAATATTACGACACCGAAAAAAGAGACGGTAAATTCAGTTACTGTCCCGATCATTTTCTGCAGTTAATTACACCATATTATATCCAATTAGCATTTTGCTTACTGCCGAATAAAAAGGAGTATTCTTACAAAACACTTTTTAACCTGTTAGAAAAAAGTGTCATAGTTTGGGTTTAAATTTGAACCCAAAAGTCATATTGGCGGATTTTGATTGCAATCCACATTTCCATAAAAGCGGAGTTTCCAGATTCCAAAGTTATAGGCTGTAGATTCCATTTAGCACAAGCATGGTTTCGCAAAATTCAAAATTTGGGCCTTGTTCCTTATTGGAAAGTGGCTGCGCTATATATTTGGTTTACCATTTTTAAATCCATACGGAAATACAACCTCAAGATGAACGTTTTTCCGATTATTTTGTTAACAATTCTATTTCAGAAGAAGCCGAAGCATTGAAAGAAGCACAAACGCTTGCGAATATTTCCACGCTAAAGTTAATATGAGTTTATATTCTACGCATCTATTAATTTTTCATTCGATTGAAATTTTGAAGCATTTTCAAACAGAGACTTATTAAAAATTCAAAGTTTATCTGAATGTACATGTACACTCCAGTCGTGCGTAGAAGCAGTGCGTTATAGATAGAGTATAGATAGAAGTATAAAAATGGATCTGTTTCGAGATTTGATTTTGTTAAATGTATAGCTTATTTTTATAAATGTTAAATGTAAATGTTAATATGTATTAGTGCTTGCATAAAACACAAGCAAGCATTTCTATTCCATTCTTAATTAATAAAATATGTTTTGTGGCACTTACTGAGTTTTTCATTTCTGGCATAAATAAATATGTTATCTGTAGATTTTAAATAAGTATATGGGTGATTCATACTGCGATAAAGTTGGAAATGAATTCATAAAGCTATTTTGTGGACCTACTCTTCTCGGGGACAAGCGTATGTATATTTTTTCAGGTACGAGTTTAACTAATTACATACTTCATTTTATTTCCGGGGACGAGTTTAGGTACGTCCGTTCTGCATCATCCATGCTGATATGGTCACTTTTAAAAGCCGAAAGCCACTACAAATCATTCCATGTTCACAATAATATTTACGTAACTTTCGCTGGGTTTCTTTAGTTGTTTTTTGAAATGAAATTAATGTTCAATTAACATTCGAAATTTTTCTTTCTTCATATTTACACAACAATGAAAACTGTTTTCTTTAAATGAGTATAAAGCACTATTTATCAGATTTGTTTGAAATTTCGATAGTAGACATCGAAAACATGGCGAAAGTCAACAACATAATCACCGTAGCGAAAGATTGCCAACCTTTGAAAAGACACTCTTCCGTCAAACGGCCCTAGTAGTCCATCATCGATATTGTTATATCTAGAACAGAACCTGTAAACAATCAACTACATAATGTAACGTAGTCAGACATTTATTATTGTTTAGAAAATCACATTCAGTGAACAAACTGAAAATTACGAACGAAATAGAAATTTCTTAGAAAATTGAGCTCAAGTGTTGGTAGATCTAAGGTTAATATAAGAACGTGGGCATTGGATCTACCTCCTTGTAATGCTGAGGCAGAGCACACTATCCAACGTATCTAGGGATGTTCTTTGATTCATAATATAATAATAAATAAATGATTGTCCTACGAAAAAGCTACATGTATTTACCAGTAGGCAGTAAGCAAACTTCAAAATCTGGGATTGTTTAGGAAGTTGTGAATCTAAGCGGACCTTCTGACGGACGTTCGGTACAAGGAAACGTAATCAGAAATACTCCTGGACCAACTAAGTATGCAAAAAAAGTGCACCTGGTAGCTCTATACTAAGTGCATTTCTATTATTTGTAGATAACGCAATAGTCAAACAGATTTAAAATTATACTGAAATTGAAGCCAACTGACAATTGGGAGATGATAAAAACTAGTCGCCATCTATTCAAGAACTTGAAGCGTTTATTGCAATATTATCCATCCGCGGTGCTTATGGAGCACGAACATTAGATCTTCACAGTTTATAGTCTACAGCATGCGGACCTTCATTTTCGTGATACTATGTGACGTAAACGATTTTCTGAAGTCATTAAATTTCTAAGATTTGACGTATGACGTACACGAAGGCAGCGTTTAGCCAATGATAAATTTTCTTTGGTATCCGAAATATGAGAAATATTTATTGCCAATTGTAAAGCTTTTTACATTCCAGGAACATACATTACGAGAGATGAACAGCTATTTCCGGCTAAAACTAGATGTAGGTTTGCCCAATATATGGCATAAACTCCGACAAATTTGGAATTACAGTTTGGCTGGCTGCCGACACCAATTCGAAATATCTGCCGAACGTTTTCCCTTATTTAGGAAAAGAGGATACCCGCCCCAACAACCAACCACTTTGGGAGTATGTTGTTTTAAAGATAATGAAGCCTTTTCTAAATATGGGAAGAAATGTCGCTACTGATAACTTTTTTGCCTGTCTGAAATTGGCGCAAACTCTGTCAGGAAAATATGCTACAATAGTAGGAACAATGAATCGAGCAAGGAAGGAAGTGCCATTTTGTATCAAGAACCAAAAAGTAGTATTACATTCCACTATAGTTATGGAACATGATGAAATCACACTGACAGTTTACCAGGCTAAACAAAATAGAAATGTCATACTTCTAAATACACTTCATCTAACTGTAGCAATAGATAATGACACAAAGAGCTATTCGCGGAGATTGTGTTCCACGAAAACACCGCGAACATTGAATTCGCGAATATCGGGGTACAAAAATAATAGGTATATATGTACGTATAAACTACAAGTATGTTAGGTATGTAACCAACACAAACAGATATAAACACATGCAGGGTTATTCAAATGTTCCGGAACACTTAAATATTTTTGAAACCATAGAAATTTTCGAAAAATTTTTCAAACAAAACTTTTTTGGTTTTAAGAAAGTTATTGTAAGAACATATTTCTAATCGACATGCTCGTGTTATCATGGAAACCGTATTCAATTATTTTTTTTAATGAAATAGCGTATATATTTTTACATATGTAGTTGAAATCTTCGTGAGATTTTAAAGTGCTTTTGTGTATACAATTATCTCTATTTTGCTCCATTGTTAAGATATTTACTATTATTTGTAATTTTTACCTCAGACGTTTTTAAGTTATTTGCAAATAATCATCTCAGTAACTACTCTGCCACCAGTATGCAGTACGTTTATTTACAGTCTCGCAAAAAATAAACCGAACAATAACAAAAAGCAAACAAATTAACAAAAAAAGTTGAAATCACTGTATTAAATGTTCGAATTGTAAACCCTGGGCGATTTGACAACGCACTAACCTCTCCTAAAATTTTCGTAAACAGTTTCCTAAATGATCTACACTAATGTTCCACGCTTCCTGACGAATAAGATGTCCCCAGATGGAGAAATCTAATATTTTCAAATCCGGCGGTCTTAGTGGCCATTCGATAAATCCACCGTAATGAAAAGGAGTAACCTTGTTGTAACCAGACATTATCTAGTTGTTCCCCATTGAAAATATTACGGAGATGAGGCACTACTTCATTCTGTAGTACAGCTAAGTAACATTCTGAAGTTAAGGCGCGGTTGATAAAAAATGGTCCTATTATTGTGTCCCCAATAACACCTAGCCAAATGTTAGCTTTGTACGGTATTGCGTATGAACTTTCTCAGACCGGTGTCGATTGTCTGTTGACTAATACCTGTAATTGTTCCTGTTTACTGACCCATTTAAACAGAATGTGGCCTCATCAGAGTATAATATTTTACTTAATATGGTAGGATTATTATTAATCATGTCTTGCATAACCTCACAAAATTGTAGTCTCTTATCTGAGTCATCTTCCTTTAATACGTAAATTAATTTCACTTTATAAGGATGGGCTTTTTTTCTTTTTTGAGAAGCCTATGAACTGATGATTGACTCACCACATGATCTAATGCTAGTTGGTTTGAACTAATTTTTAGAGTCTCTACTATTCGCTCCATTATTTCGTGTGTTTATATTGAGTCGTAGCAGTTTTTGGCAGACCCGTTTTAGTCGAATTTTTTATAGATTGCAAATTTTCGTAACGATCTAAGGTTCTTTTCACGGTACTGCCACTTGTAGGATTTCTATTAGGAAACATTTCGTTAAAGAAATTTCTTGCATCTGTAAACGACCTCCTTCTATCACCAATTCCAATAATCGTTAATAAAGTCAACCGTTTGTATTCCGCTAGTTAATTCATTCTAGATAAAAATTAAGTAGACACTTTCATTTTGTACAATTTATTAATTTCATATTTTTAGTTATCTTAAGGTGAGATCCTTTTTTAGTAAAAAAAGTTCTAGTTAGAATTTAACAATTTAGATTTCTAACATAAAATTGAGCCACTGTCTAAATTTAAATATCATGTATATCATGCATAGCTAACTAGAGCACATATGCTTCGTAAAAATTACAAATAATAGTAAATATTTCAAGAATGGAGTAAAATAGTGACATAATTATATACACAAAAGCACTCTAAAATTTCACGAGGATTTTAGCTATGTAAAAATATACAGGGTATTTCATTAAAAAAAATCAAATTGAATACAGTTTCCATGATAACACGAGCAACATTCAGATTAGAAATATGTTCTTTAAAACCAAAAAACTTTTGTCTGAAAAATTTTTTGAAAATTTCTATTTCAAAAATATCTAAGTGTTCAAGAACATTTGAATAACCCTGTATATATTACGTATAACAGCAATATCCGGTTTGTGAACTTTTGAAGAAATAAATGAACAAGGGAAATACCGAAACTTTAGGGGAACTACCTATACTGAACCGCGAATACGGAGCATGGATAACGAGAAATGGTAGTAAAAACGGAATCGCGAATGAGCGAATTCCTAAATACAGGGGGCGCAAATAGCGGGGGTCCACTGTATTACAACGAAGCAAAATTTGTTGTGGATGTTTTTGACAAAGTAGTTGTCGAATAAAAACTAATTTTATTTTTTTTTAGAAATATGTGTTCCCCTCGTTTATATATAGCCCCATTTACGTTTTCTTTTCAATACGTGCAACAAATTGGACACTCACGTTTTAATTTCAACGGCATAATTATATAATATAACACCCTGTATATACACGTAATTGTAGCAGTTCAGTTATGTACAAACAACTTTATGATCGTTCCATGTATAACATTAAGGTACATATCTATTAGCAAAAACGTATTTAAATTTAAATTTATAATTGTTAGTACAGAAAAACAAGAATAATAACATTGATAACAGATGCAGTAATAATCACATTAATGGGTGAGAGTTGGGCTATATTCAAAGTCGGTATGTTATGTTTAATAGAACAGAAGTAAGTGAAATCTAAAAACCTCTGAATAATAAAAGAAATCAGTTTCTCTCAAGAAGAGAATCTTCCGCAAAAGTGTGCGAAAATGAAACAAAAATACGTTATCAAATAAAACACACTCGAAACAAGTGCACTCTTATCACGGCATGTCAATCAAAGTAAGAATAAGAGGAAACTCCGCCCATACAGATAATTCTATATCAGCCAGTAGCAGTCAGAGGTGGGGCTCGTCGTCCAATATGGCGTGATGTGACGCTCGACGTGCCACCAGACGCTGTCGACGTTCACTTGCCGACGCTTGACTGCTATTTCGACAGATTTCTAAATACAATTTTTCGTTATCTATTTTATATAATCATGTGTATTGTGATCCTCTCGTGAATTTGATTTGAATATATTTATTGATTACGAAAAGGGTAGGTACAGAATAGTCTGAATACTCTTGTTATTCTGTGAAATTAATTGTAGTGAAAATAAAATCGCAATCATTATTTTCGTTTAGTTAAACAATTTATAAATTCCTATTATGTAACGTTAGTTTCAAATACGAGTAGATATACAATAGGCGATTATCTGTATTATCTACTGTAAGTGTTTAATATAGTAAAGAAAGAAATATCAATATCCTGTATCTAACTGTGTGACGTAGATCCTATGCTGTATAAATGTACAATAAGGAATTAGAAATTGTTCAAAACGTGTTATTATTACTTGCGCTAATCTTTTGTAGCTGACATAAGAATTAACTTCTTAAATTTAAAACACTTCATAAGAGTTTGAATATAATTCTATTTGCAGAATTCTTAAAAATCCTGAAATGAGTAGAAATACAACATACTTTAAGAATGTAATGTTTCTAAAACATATCATTTATGTAGTTGCTTTAATTCAATTTTTACTTATTTTCCACAAATCTAACAAATAGGCTTTTACAATATTATTCCTTTATAGTTTTCATATTTATGGTATTAACGAATGTCCGAAAAGTTCATCTAATTCTTTTTATGTTACAGCCTGTAACTGACATTGATATTAAGTATGCTACAAAAATCTAAATATCTCATCCTCGTTAGGACATGCTTCTATATCATATTTTATTTAAGTTTAAGTATTTAAGTTAAAAATATCTATTGTTAAACCACCTTTCAACCACCTGATTGTAATAACTTAAATAACTATAGACAAATTAGTAGGTATGTTTTTGTTAAGATTTACGAATTTAATATGAAGAAAAAAAATTAGTCATTTAAATACTTAATATATATATATATATATATATATATATATATATGAAAAATTTTGTGAAAAACTTATCTGCGCGGAATGTGCATATATCGATATTTCACTGTTTTTTACAGATCATCAGTGCACCTTACCGAAGACAGACATGATATTCACTTCTATACTACGTGTATATATACGAACTGTAATGAACTTCATGTGTATGAGAATTAATAATTATTAAATCTCATTTTACATGCGATTGTCGCTATAAATGCAACAAATTATAGCGACAATCGCATGTAAAATGAGATTTAATAATTATTAATTCTCATACACATGAAGTTCATATATATATATATATATATATATATATATATATATATATATATATATATATATATATTTGTACTTGTAAAGTACAAATATTGCCTTATTCAACTTTATGAATGAGGTTTATACTAACCTAGACGGGAGTTTCTGCGATTGAGCTAATCCTTTGGTTTGTCTAATGCTTTCGGCTTTTCCATAAAAACTTGAGCGGTATGGTACAAATAGTGTAGCCAAGCAATAGTTATCTGTCTGATCGGAAGCAACAAGTTAGAATACAAAATTTTGAAACTGCTTTTTCTAATGTGAATATAGGTGTACCACAACGTTCAATTCTAGATCACACTTTAACCCTAATTTATGCTATAGAGCGTTCCAAGTTGAGAATGAAGTACAGGAGCTTATGGGGGCTATGTATCTCACTTACCATTTACCAATTACCATTTCAACGTCCGAATTTATGTAGGCAGTAGTTTTAGCAGTTTTCAGTTTAGCGGTTAACGTTGTTAATAGTCATCCAATTGTCATCTGAAAAAAGTTGAAAAGACACCAACAAGCAACTGGAAAAAAAGCTGATATTGAAACGTGGCTTAGTGAGAAGAATATTCCAATGGAACAAGGAATGCTAAAGCGAAATTTGTTGTTTCTAGTGTCAAACATAAAACATAAATATTACAATTACTACTTGGATACAATAGCTAAAGAAAAAAGGTTATGAATTATTAAGATTACCGCTTTACCATTGCACATTGACTCTCATTGCACAAGTCAAGCAAATTACTAGATTGAATAAATCTACAATCAGATTAAAATATATTTAAAATTAAATTAAACATGGTTGTAAAAATGCAGCTATAGATAATTGGTGGGGATAGGACACGAGAGGCCGATTATTAATCGCCCACGGGCGTACTATTGAAAATTTATATTTTTAAAGAGTTTTTAATTTTATTTATATAATTGGAAAACAAACGGGTGGTGATCTATAAAATACGAAATACATTTGTATTTGTCCATTTTGTATTGTAGTTCAAGTTAAGTAAAATAGTATTAATATTAACTAGCAATACTTTCTCAAGGTTCTCCTCTGTAAAATTTGTTCTCTATGAATGAAAAACATCCTTGTAGATAGAAAACGTTCTTTCTACATGGCAGCTGATTATAGATGCACATAGCAACTACATTTTGAGGCATTATCCCCATACGCAATTGCCACAATGTTTATAAATCTGAATTTCTATTAAAAACTGCGTCTAACTTTTGCCGAAGGCCACATCCGAAGTCATTTGGAATATTTTTCAAATTATGAATAGCAACATCCGATATGGTTAATCCATCATTTAATTTGAGATATTGATTTTCAAAATAAGTGAATAGTTTTGGGAAATTTAAAAGTGTTCCTGAAGAAAATACAACTGATTTTTGAAATTTGGAATTTTATTAGTTCCTTGCACTCAAAAATACTTCGAGCATCGTCATTTAAACATGTAACGAAATTTTGTAAACTATCAAAATTTTCTGCATAAAAATTAGTAGCTTCCAACCATGTTCCGCATCTAGTTATTATTGGAGAGGGAGGCGGTGACAAAAATGGAAGTTTTTCCCTGTAAAGAGCTACTCTCAATGGTGCTTTTCTGAAAGCTTTGTTAAAAGCGGATACAAGTCTGTCAAATTTCGGAAAGGTGTCTCTGATATATTCACAGTTTCTGTGGAGAGCATGTGGTGCACAAGTAATATGCAGAATATTAGGATATGTTTCCTTTAATAGTCTGCCCATTTTTAACATATATATAGAGCAGTGACAAATTAGAGTATTTTTTTTGTACCTGTCGCCCGAAGGAAGCATTTGTTGTATTCTCGTAAATGGTTTTAGCTTCTGTTTCTGCTTCAATTGTATTTATAACTTTTGTTGCTATTATATATGCGTTTTATGGAATAGTTGGATATAGTAAACCAGTTACAATATTAACCACACAGAGTCCTAATATATCGACAGTTTCATCGGCACTTATCCATAGGTACTGATTTGAAAGATGGTTTCTAATGCGTTCTACTGCTTTCGTGTAGTACTTAGAAATATAACGTTTGCGTAAGGTTGATTCACTAGGAACATTTCGACCAGTATATTTTTGGAGAAATGTTTTGAAGGTGGGATTGTTAAGTTTATTTAATGGAATATTTGTCGCCGTGAAAGTTTCAAAGAGTTCGTCGTTAAAATTGTCATATTCCAACGGGTCTAATTTCTGTGTTTGTGTTTGCGATGCTAAGTGACGCTTTATCGGCGATTTCTTGGAATTTTTAACGATATTTTACATACTTTGCAATAAATTTCGGAATCACTGGCAATGGACATACAATCAGTATGACCCTTAATCCAACTAACCATTGTTACACAATGCCATTCTCGATGTTGTTCCATATCATATCTGAAAAAGTATCTTAAACAATGTTCTGGATCTAAATAAATGAATATTAAAAATGTATGCGTAAGCTATTGAAACTTAACGAAATTCGCTGGACGTCAAATAATTGGGAAAACTAGATTCGATGATGCGATATTAAACAGATCTATTACAACAATTACGAAGTATGTAGTTTACAGTTAAAACAATGAAAAAAAGAAACTAACTCACCGTACTTTATTTATCTTACGAAATATACTAGAAAACTAATAAATAAAATAAATTATAAAAAGTCCTCGGGCTTCTATCTACGCCCATGAAGAATTTAAGTGAAATATTGAGGTATTTGCGTCACAATTCAACGACAAAAAAAAACAGGTGTGCCCATCAAGCCAATTTTTATATGTTATTGGGGGGGGGGGGGGGGGGGGGGTCACTTAATTTGAAGTTCTCAACCGAAACCCTTGTGACTATTTTCGAAACCTCGCATTAATGTGCCGACTTTGCGGCGCGCTAGGACTCGTAATTTTGATTTATTAAATTAATAATAAACATTTCGCTATGCGTGACGATAAAGAAGAAATAAAATGAGAAGCGAGTTCGTACCCCAAATTTTGTCCTATTTTCGCCGATATCTCGAGAACGGGCGATGTTAGGAACAAAAAGTAACAATACAACTGTAGAACGACGAGGAGCCGAGTTACAACGGAAACAAAAATCCACCCTTATTTTCTAAATAGCGGAAAATAGTCACAAGGCTTTCGGTCGAGAACTTCAAATTAAGCACTCCTGACCCCCAACAACATATAAAAAATTTGGCTTGATGAGATCTCGTTTCAATTCAAATGTACATAATGACTGGACCATAGTGCTATTCAATCACTGCGTGTTGTACTTAGCGATGTTATAGACTACTTATATAGTCCATCGTAAGTTCGGCCTGATGCGTTCGGTCTCTAATTATAACGCTCGCCACCATATTGCCAACATTATACAAAATTACCTAAATGAGGTTGCCATACCTCTTTTGGAGTTGCCAGCTAGAAGCCCGGCCATGAATTCAATAGAACCTGGGACCACATTGGGTGGGCACTATGAACCAGAAAAGTTCAGCCAAGAACGCTACAAGAGCTAGAAACAGCGATCATTAAAGAATGGAACCAGGAGGGTCAAGGCTACATCAGAGGTCTTATTGAACTTTTCCCTAGGCGGATTGCAGCCAAAATACGGGCCCGAGGCGAAAATGATCATTATTAGTTCAAGTTTCTGTTAATTAAATTCTTTGCGTTGGTCTTAGCGTCTCAACTGTTGTGTTTATTAAGTTGCGGTCTTTGGTTTTTACTTTGCATTTTGTTCTATTTTTAATCTGTTTGTGTACTACTTAATTATAGAACATAAAATTTTGAAAAAATATAAAAATAATTAAAAAAATTGGGTGCTTCCATAATTTTTTGGCGGCGTGTATTTTTATTTGTGATGTACAATAGTGTACTCAAGTTTCATCTACTGTGGCATATCAACGGAAGCACTTCCTCGTCGTTTGAACATAGCTAAACATTCTCCTGATATTTGAAAGCGAGCTCGCATTTGATCAGCATTAAGCAAACGTTGCAACCATCTCGCGATTAGCTTCTTCATACTTAAATGTTCATGTAAAATATTTCATACTCGTTCGGATGAACTGTTTACTTCATTAACTATTCCACGTACTTTCAGTGAACAATCGCTACTTACAAGGGCATGTATTCTATTAATCATATTCTGGAGTGGTTACACTAACTTACTGTTCGGGACGTTCTGCATAATCCGTGTTCATATGGCCAATTTTAAAGGAAGAAAACTACTTACAAATCATTCCATGAGACAGAGTACATTAACGATAATATTTACGTAATTTTTCGTCGGTTTCCTTAATTTTTTTCCACATAAAAAATAATGTTTGTCGTACTAGTTAATTGTTTAGATATCAACTACATAACAATATACTTTATGGCCCGCTTGGGCATAAAGGTACAGAAAAAGCAGTTTTTTTTGAGCGATTGAACTCTATTTGATTATTTACCGTACTGGATTCCAAGACGGTAATTATTGTAGTAAGTATTACCGGTTGTTACAGATTAACCCTCTGTCTACTGAAAAAAAACTAGCTATAACTACGGTCAGGGTCCATTGGACCCATATATGAATTACCGTGATTTTCTTTATGTTGCAACTTATTTTAGCTATTCTTTGGTTATTTATAAATAAACACTTACATCAGTAATTTGCATAATGATTACAAAGTAATTTTATACAACACACTTAATTCATAATATTATGGAATGTTTTCCGCATATATGCTTTTTATAGTTATTACAAGTAGTTCTGGTTTTTCTGTCTCTTTTAAATCTGCAGATGCTGCATCAACACTTTTTCCTTGGCGGTTCAGTTTTACTACTAGTGAATGCTTCAGCTGGTTCTAGATTTTCATGGTACTGAGCCAGTTGTTTACCCAACTCTATAATAAAAATTTCTTCGCTTACGTAACTTTTTGCTACAGTTTCTGTGAAGAGACAGACACACTATGATGTATTCATAACGCTAATGTCTATCATATTATAAAAAAAAATTGTTAATGGCCATCTGCTTGTCATTCGTTTCACACTTTAACTTCTAGTTATTTTATCCATAGTGTCTACACTGCCTTTAGTTTTGTTATAATTTAGGATTACTTCTGGCTTTCCTTTTGTACCACTAACTTTGGGGTCATTGTGTACTGTACTAAGTAATGTAACTACTTTTTCCTTCTTTGGACAGTATGAAAGTATCATTTTATTATTTTGAAAGCCAAATAATGTCGACAAGATTTCTCGATTCTTTGGATTTGTGAAGCAGGTGGACAAATCTGGCTTATTTTTACGAATGGTTCCAATAATGGTCAGTGTTTTTGACAGTAGATAGTTAGAAAGTCGTAAAAAAAATGTCGCATGTTGTATTTCTCCCAGATCCTTCTATATCTTTTACTAATCTTTTCACCTTGATTCTTCTCCCTTATTTTGCCTATTTTTCGGGTATAGACTTCTAATTTCTATGCATAGGATGTGATGCTGTCACAAATTGCCCAAAGTTTGATACCATATCTACCTGGCTTTGCCGGTACATATTGTCGAAAAGAATATTTTCCTCTAAAGGTTACCAATAGCTCATCTACACCCATGCACCAGCTTGGAATATATCCATCTTGGATATATCCAGTGTTCGAAATACTCACGAATTGGTTGAAGTTTTTCAAGAGACGTTTTTTTCTTCTTTCAGCTGCATTATCAAATCTTATTACTCGAAGTATATTTTGAAGCCTAGTACGGCTCATAATATCGTTTAAAATGTGACGTCCATTCTTCTTACTCCATAACTGAGATTTTCTTCGTCTTTTGATTTATATACTCCTATAAGTATTAGGACGCCCATATTTTTTTTTAGTTCGTTTTCATCTAGTTGTTTCCACCTCTTTACAAATACCACTGTATTGACAAATGTAGAAGGAAGTACTTTTCCTTCTACATTTGTCCATTTCACAATGAGTTGTTTTCTGAAGTAAATCAAAAACACAGAGGATATGCTATCAATGTCTCGGTTAGCATATCTTGTAGGTCCTGAAATTTCGCGAAAAACACTTTGCCGCCCTAATCGACCTTGTGACAAATTGAGGAGTTTCATGTCACACTTGTTTATTTTTTCAAACAAAAGTTTGTCCGTTAGCGTTTGGTTGATCATTCGAATCTTCATTATTAGCCTCGGAATCGCCAGAATTGTTTTCTGATTCTGAATTGTCTTCATCTGACTATGAAATTTCTTAATTGTATGTATTACCTTCAATTATGTCGATTTCCCCATCGTCGTCGGATGGAACATGTTCACTATCGTCACTGTGATATTCAATGTCGCTCATTTAATTTATAATTGCTTCCAAGTCTTCAGGTTTCAAAGGTCGTCGTTATCCATTTTCTTTAGATTTTTAGATCCTATGAGTAACGACTATCAATTAAAGAAGCTAAACTAAAACTGTAGACTTACCAGATTCAACAAGAAAAGGCAGTAACTAAACAAAATGGATGACTCCACATTTTTTTCAGGAGATACAGTATGTATACAAGCACCCTTCACAATAGCTGAAAGTTTACTTAACAGTGAACAGCTTAGGAACTGATTTGGAGAAGTCTCTGCCTTTGCATAATATACATATACTGGGGAAGTCCTTAACTATCGTTCACTTATATACGAAATCTCCATGGGCCCGCTGGACCCAAACGGTAGTTCCCGGTAGAAAATTTATATTGAAGCAAATAATTAATAATAAAATTAGTATCAACTAAAATTCAACAAAGTACATCATAAGCAATAAAGTCATGTAATCACAAATTTCTCAAGCGTGAAATGTTTAAATAAATACCAAATAAAATAACTTTTGGGTCCATTGGACCCATTTGGTACACAAGGGTTAAACTGGACGATAAGCAATTTTATTTGATACTGATGTCAAAAATGACATTTTTAGGATAATTTATGGTACAAAAAATGGAACATTAAAGTCATTAAAGTATACTTCAAAAAAAATATTAAAGTGTATCAGTTGTTGACAGGAATAATTCAAATTTATTAGTATTGATTTCGTGACTTATGCGGCATCAAATTCTTCTTCACGCGACTAGCTTCGTCCAGAATATCTTGCGATATCTCATTTCTATCCATTTTAAAACGAATAATCCAATAAAAATAGAAAATTGACGCGACTTTTTCATTTTTATTTGTAACAAACTATCAAACGTCGCTATGGAAATATTAGTTACTGCTTATTTAATTTTTACGAATAATTTCAGCGAGATATAAATGTTATTTTTGGCATCAGTATGAAATCAATTCATTTCTTTTTATTTAAAATTCACCAGGAACCACGAACGACAAGTGTTTTTAAAGGTCCTCGCATAACCATCACGAACGGTAAGGACATACCGAACTCGGTCAACAATAATTGGAGTCGTTGCTTCGCTCTTCCTCCAAGCAGTTGTGCTCGATCGGTAAAAGTTCCTTACTGTTTTTGATACTTAATATACTATTGATTAACTTATTAATAATCTTTATTAGTAAAATTACAAACTATACTTAACATTATTTAGTCGAATTCATATAAAACTGACAATTCTGGAAGGATCCGGCGATAGTTGATTCATGTTTCATTGTCTGGGTATCAAGTTTCTGTACGTTTATCACGAAAACATATTTTCTATATTCTACGTGAGTAACTAGTATATTCACAAGTTCTTGCCGTCGACATCCACTAAATATTAATGCAATTTTGTTCATTAAAAACGTCTCATTCGGTACCTCGTGAATAAATTTTCCCTAGACTTTTTTGGCTGTTATTCTTTTGACTCCTGCTACAAATATTTTATTAACTTTATGGTAATTAGCAATGTTAATATTCTTATTTACCATTAAAGTTTTCTTTGCCAGTGAATATTTGGACCATAAGGAACTCGGAGAAAATGTTTCAGCGAGATTGCCGAAGTATCCAAGCAGCGCAGTTTCATTAATACGTTCTACCCAGTTTTCTGACATCCAGTATAGTAATTTGTCATAGTCTCTGTTGTAGGCGTGTCTCGATTTCTTTGGTAATAAGTTTTGTGGTTCTTTTTCCGCTTTTTTTTTACAATTTCGTCAGGAATTTCAAAATTTTCCTGCATTTTGACTTTTTAAGTTTGGCAGGATTTTCCTAGCAATGATAGTGTCTACTTTGATAAAATGACAATGTTGTTAAAATCGATTTAATTGTCGCCTTTTCGTAAATATTTATATTGTGGATGCAATAACGAACGATGTAGAATGACATAAAAGTTTGTATGCACCGCGGGTATGCCCTCGAGCAACTTACAAACCTTCGTGCCAGAGGCACTCGGGTTTGTAAGATCGTCACCCTCAGGGCATAAACATCTACCAAATGTCCTAGGTACCTATTATCAATTCAAGTCACAAGGAATGTAAGGACGTATTAACATTCGAGGTAGGCCTGCCGAGAAAGTTAATAGTCGATACATTATAATTTTCCTGCTGCCGTCAGCATTTAATCTATATTTTTTAAGAAATCGTTTTGGATTGATACCTGTCAGAATTAATTTTGATTTGAACCCCTTTTCGTGAATCGTGTTACCTGTTACACGAATGCACGAATGTTATAGTCGACTTACATGCTATGTAACTAGAGTTGTATCACTGATTTACATGAATGGCAGCAGGAAATAGTTATCTTCCGTGTATAGTTTCGTGTTGACAACGGAACTTAACATTATCACGAAAACTCCTAGAATAATAATGAACAACTCATGATTCGGGTTCATAAATTTATTTGGAGTAAAAATTAGGAATATCAAAATTGTTGTTGTTGAATGTTTGATCTTGTTGGTTTGTTCATAAGTCAACTATTTGTATGACATGATAACACAGGTAACAAGATTCACGAATAGGGTTTCAAATCAAAATTAATTCTGACAGGTATCAAACCAAAAGATTTCTTAAAAAATATAGATTAATTTCTGACGGCAGCAGAAAAACTATAGCAAGTCACACGAAATGTATCGACTAACATTCTCGACAGGCAACATACTTCGGCTGCGAACTTGCACTGCCTACCTCGAAGGTCCTTACATTCCTTGTGACTTAAATAGCTATTAATTAACATAAGGAATTATTTTTTGTCCATATTTACACAACAATGAAAACAGTTTTCTTTAAATGAGTATAAAAGAAAACCTATGCTTCCCCCCCAAAAATTGGGAAATTGACGTACAGATTTGTGATTTATGTTTTTTTAATATGTTTAATTATGGTTTTTTCAAAGAGGAATTATGTGACATTCACATCCGAATGATTATATAAAAGTCAAAATAATTTAATTAGAAGTGGTAAAATAATATGCGGCAAGGAAATAAAGGTCGTATTTTTTATTAGGTATAGTTATTACCAGAAATATAATAATTTAATATTAGTATTTTGTAGTAGTTTAATATTGTAGTAGTTTACTATTAGTATTTTGTTGCATTGCCATTACTTTCTATCACCAAATTAATTCTTCTAGGCATAGATCTAATTAGAGCTTCACAATATTGTGCAGTTAAAGTTTCCCAACACTTGTTTATGCCATTAATCAATTCCTGTCTGTACCGAGGTCTAAAATTATTACGATGCATAGTTTTTTACATGTGCCCCACAAATTTTCAATTATATTAAGATACCGGGCTTTTGCCATATTTAAAACGAAAAACTGAAACCAACAGTAGCGCTTGACAAACGTTTGACACGAATAAAACTGACATAAGCTGACAATTAATACGCACGATAAAATTTTAGATTTCCCATTTTTCTTGGTGTTGACAGTATATGTCAGATTTTGACATTTCCACAGGAGAACACCATAGTTGTATTATTGCTGCTTTTACTGATTATGTATCGACAATTTATATTCCTTCTTATAAAAGTTTTGTTTTAGTATATGCATTTCCCTGTGGTATATGTGTGAGATACATTTTGTTTTATTTATTACATCTTTCATATTTAACCCTCTCTCACCCTCTGTTTACGCTGTTCTCAAAGGACAGTTTAAAATTAGCATAATAATTCCATTTGTATATTTTCGTTTTCTAACAACACTATTTATCTTAATCATGATTAGTGGACTCATTCTTAAATCGTGCCCTCAGTTTTATTATTATTATTATATTTCAGTTTTATCTTAGCAACAGATTGTTTTTTATCACCGCGTAACTGCTAATTTTATTATAAAACTTAACACAAGGTAATACTCGTGTGTATTATGTTTTGTATAGATACTACCTATATTAATTTCTGACAGTTGTAACTGCGAAATATCGCTCCTAGGAAAATCAAAGATTTTAATGACAAACAATAACTGAAACTTTTATGCTTTTGTCAGAAAATATTTCTGGCAAAGAATAAAATCAATAATTTAGTATGACATTTGCCATTACAGTACATACTTAAACTAGATCTTTTTTTTTTCGTTTCATAGAAAATAAGTTGTCTTTTCTTCTAATTGAAAAAGTTGCCATCAAACAATCAACCAACACATTATAACAATATGTATAAAATAATATAAAGCGCAACAAAGTTTATTGTAATTTATCCATACATCGGACGTAGGTAAACTGGGCGCAAGAATAATCCGTTTACCTTTATGTCCAGAAGGGTCTGATAGGTCTGCAGGTAAATTAGACGCCAGACTTTCTTTAATGGCAAATATATTTATCGAATTTTAAATGAGCCGATCATTAACATTAATCGATTATAAATGGTCCCAAGGTGCAAAACCAAAATTAGTTTGGTTCCGTGTTTTCCTAGTTTAGTTTATTTCTTTTCTTGAAAGCGAAAAGATCGGAATACACTACATTTAGTATTATTTTTGGTAGTGGAAATATCGGAATATACTACGAAAATGTCCGTGTCAGTGATAAAAAGTGAACGTGGAAAGAATTTGCTATTATACGAAAATTTCACATTTTTAAAAGACAAAGTATTAAAAAGTGGTGAAACGTCGTGGAGATGTTGCCAAAAACGACTGCATTGTAAAGCCAAACTTATTACAGTTAATAACCTAGTCACAAAAGAGCACGATGTACACAACCATGATGCAGACGAGCAAAAGATACTTGCAAGAGAAAAGCTGAAGAAGACATATCCGATAGGCCTTCAAAAATTATTAGTAAAGCACTAGCATCCCATTTACCACTATCCCTCACAATTATTCAGTTTGGTTACATTTATAACTGTCGCCGAAAGATACTACCAGGTCCAGTGCCTAAAAACAGAGAAGAAGTGCATGGAGCTCTCAGTGCGTATAGTTAAATGCTATTAACCAATAAAAATGAACATTTTTTGTTTATTAACGACATAGAAAATAATATTGTTGTGTTTACATGTGAAACAAACATTAATATTTTAACAGAAATGGATCAACTCTACATGGACGGCACATTTTCATTTTGTTCTAGGTACTTCTTTTAATTTTTCACAATACATCTACTGCAAAATGGCCACTATATTCCTTTAGTTTTTTGTTTGTTACCGAGTAAGACTATTGAATGTTACAAAACTTGTTTTTCTTAATTAAATTTCAATATATATGAAACATATCGTCGCATCTTTCATCCAAATAAAGTTTTTGTAGGTTTTGAAAAGGCCATACATGTAACAATACTCAATGTTTGGCCTAACGTTGAAATTAGTTGAAACATATCGTCGCATCTTTCATCCAAATAAAGTTTTTGTAGATTTTGAAAAGGCCATACATGTAGCATTACTCAATGTTTGGCCTAACGTTGAAATTAATGTTTGCCAGTTTCAGTTACACTAAGCATGGTACAGAAAGATAAAGCCAATTGGTTTAGGTTCAGAATATGAATCAAAAAGTGAAATTGGCAACTAGCTGAAACACACAACACATTGGGATTAACCTATTTAAAGCCAAATAAAGTAGAGGATTCTTTTGTGTTCGATATGATGTGGCCCAAGCCACACAATGATTTGTTGGATAAATATTGTGATTATTTGTTACATACATATATTATCGAAAATGCCGTATTTCCGCCTTCTATGTGGGAAGAAGAAAGTGTTTCGGTAACAAGAACAACTAGTTGTTGTGAGTCATTTCATGCAAAATTCAATTCCTCATTTTATGCAACGCAACCCTCTATCTATGTCTTTATGGAAAAGATAAAAGAGTGCCAAATTGATACATATATTAAAATACAGAGTTTGCATGTTACTGCGAGACTTAAAAGTAAAAAGGTAACAGCTAAATTAGCATAGCTTGGTAATCTTGTGAATAGATATAAGTTAGGAGAAATAAGCAGAATACATTACGTAAAATGTACTTTATATTTATAATATATATATAATTTGTCAATGTAATAGTATGTTTATGCCTATTTCGAAATGTGTTTTTTTTTACAGTCAGGCTCTGTTAAACAAAAAATTTTCATTTGTTTCCAGTTTACCTATAGGATTAAAGGAAACCTAAAATACTTGCGCCCAGTTTACTTGTTCGTGTTATGGACCAGGTAAGCTTCGCACCCAAATTACCACCGCCGGATACATCATATAAAATAATATTTCAATAATCAAAGCAACGTTGTTGAACAAAGAGTAGATATATAGACTTGTTTTATTTGTTTATCTCTTGAAATAACCATTATATTTATTTTTGCAGTTTTATTTTCTCATCTTTATTTATTTCCTATTACTATTCAATATCTTTATTAATGCCATTTCTTCGGATAAGTTAGGTAATCTTTGCGGATGATCTTAAAATGGGTCGAGTGCTTTCTTGCCTGGAAGATTGCAATTTGCTTCAGTGTGATCTTGAAAATACATCTAAATTGTGTGAAAATCTCAGAAAATCTGAGAGCATTATTATTAATTAAGTACCAAAAGCAGAATTTGTGTTTAGAGGGTGTTGAGTTGGTTTAGGACTTGGGTATATTATTTGACAAGAAGCTCGCATTTCGTGAATACCTTAACTTTATTACTTCGTCAGTGACCTTGTTGTTTATTATTAGAAATCGTGGTACTTATACTGATGAGCGAGCTCTGAAAGTTCTCTTATTTTCGTTGGTTCGTTCTCGTCTGAAGTACAGATCAAGGGTATGATATCTGCAATACCAAACTGATTGTCGTCAGCTAAAGATGGTGAAGCGGAAATTCGCTGCACCATCACTTACGGCTGTCACACTTCGACTTGCCTTCTCTGAAATATAGGCGTGTTTCCTGCAGCATTGTGTTTGTTTTGAAATTATTCCGTGATATTATAGGCTAGTCAGATCTTCTTCGATAAAATGCCCACTGTGCCAGAATTTTAATAGCATATCCTCAAATTGTAATTATAACTTTTCGTCCCTCCAAGCTGTTAATAAAAGCATTGCGCAATATTTTAATGTTGCGCAATGCGCGTTATTTAGTTCATTTAGTTTAGTTAATATTGTGGTTGACATTGTTAATTTGTCTTATAATTCCACTCAAAAAATTATTCATGAAGATTTAGGCTACTGAAAGGTCGCGGCATAATGGATTCCAAAAGTGATAACCGATGAACAAAAGGCAATCGAGTGATAATTTGACGGCAGTAGAAAAGGCAACTGCACTATAATCCCAGGTTTTGAAACAATATGGTTACATGTAACGACAGTTTGTTTTATCATTACGACCCTGAATAAAGCCTCCAAGTATGCAATGGAAGCACAAAGGCAGTCCAAGACTCCAGAAGATGAAAACTGTGAAAAGCGCCGGTAAAGTGATGCAATTAATTTTTTTGATAAATGGGGCGTTATTTATAATAATAATAATCTTTATTGCCCAACAGATAATTCCATGTCAAGGAAAAATACATAAAAAAAGAAAAGAAATAGAAGAAACTAACAGATGTGTGCTAAATTATATAAAAATACAAAATATATATGAATGAAATAAAATAAGCAAGTGCACTAACAAGCTAAAACAAAAACTTAATCTAGACACCTCTCGTAAAACTGCCACCATAAATATTATTCGCACATTGGTACATAAAATTAATTGAAGCTCTTAGTAGCGCTTCAGTTCTAGCTCTAGGTGTATAAAAATTAGGAATAGATCTTGACGTCATTCGAAGCACATAAGAAACTATACAGTTTAATATTTAAGGCGAGTCAATTCGACCATCAATCAATCTACACATAAATCGCGCAGCATTAATCTCTCGACGATGTTTTAAAGATTTGAAATTATGCCTGTCTAGAAGGCGGTTGTAGTCAATATTTCTTTCGGAATATCTACCATCATATCTGAAAGAAAGGTATTTCAGAAATCTCCTTTGAACCTGTTCAAGTGAGGAGTCTTGCGTCGAGTAGTAAGGAGACAATATTACCGAAGCATACTCCAATCTACTCAAAATAAAAGTCTGGTCCAGCGATTTCAGAACAGTTAAATCCTGAAATTGACTGGTAGATCTCATAATGAAACCCAACATTCTAGAAGCAGACGAGATAGTATCCGAAAGGTGCAAGTTAAAGGACATATCTGAGTCGAATTTGACGCCAAAATCACTGATTGAGTTCCTTTTTACAAACTTTTGCTCGGCAATACTATATGAAGACTCCACTTTATGAATTTTACGCGTGTAAGATACAAGACAGCATTTGTTCACATTAACCTTTATCCTGTTTTTACTACACCAATCCGCAAACACATTAATATTATCTTGCAAGGCGTCAACATCATTCTGTGATTCGACGGATAAGTATAATTTAGTGTCATTAGCGTAAGCCAGCACAGAATGATTGAAAGATGTGAGGAGATCATCAATGAAAATCAGAAAAATAAGATGTCCAAGATTAGAGCCTTGAGGCGCACCAGATGTTGAAAGGAATTGGTAAGAGTAAAAGCCGTTATAAAATACATAATTAACTCTATTCATAACGCATGAGGCAATAAGTTCTAGCACAGATGGACTAAAGCCGAAAGCACTCAATTTGATTAATAAAATTTTATGTAATAAAATAAATCTTAGTTGATAATAAATAGACAAGGCAGAGTGGTGCGAATCTTCAGGAACCGTAGGTGAATCATCATGACAACCAGAATTTCACCCTCGAGATTGCCAAGGACCAAATCAAGAAGCTTACCATTAATGTTCAAAATGTTATTTACTTGTTTTTAATCATGAAAATTGTAAAATTCACTAAGAATATCAGCCTTTGTATTAATTTGATGTGTGAGGTTGTTATTAAAATCGGGTACGTTAAAATCACCGACAAGTAAAGTAATAATTCTGAATAGCAGTGGACTTAACACATCGAAGTATAGCTCAAAATCAGTACAGGAAATATCAAGTGGTATATATACTAATACTAAATTAAATTGGTAGCCAAGAAAAGAACATATACAAGCAATCAGATCTATTAATGGTATGCTATTAGTAATACAAATGGTGTCAATAACATTATAAGTAATTCTTCTAGACAGAACCATTAGAACACCTCCCCCCATAGACCTACCAACAACGTCAAACCGTCGATCACTACGTATAACACTATAATTATTCGGAAAGGGTTCTGAATCTAACACAGAGTCATTAAGCCAAGTTTCTATCAGAAGAACTATGTCACAAGACAACTCGCAAATATTACTATAGAATTAACATCTGGTATTTCGATAAGAAATATTTAGAAAGTGGTTGTTGGGTAATATTAGTTTGACGATACCGCAGAAACAATGATCGGAATACCATCACGATATTTAATATTCAGATTCTCTTCACTATTTATCAATCGGTTATTTAGGTCAGTCTTAGTCCTGCGATAAAGATCTCTTTGGGCCTGGGTACGACCCGTAGAAATAGATATACCAGACCATTTATCATCAGACCTCAAATTACTAAAATTTCGAACAATTTTGAAAACAGTTTCCTGAAATGAGAAACGAATTCGAATTGGACGCTTGCGTTTAACATTTGTTGAATCAAATCTGACCAACCTAACCGGATCAAAGTCTTGGGCTTCAATTTTTAGAGTAGATAATAATTTTGTAACAAGGATTTTGTCAAGCTCCCACTGCTCATTCCTAGTCTTGTCATTCATCTACTCACTACCGTAAATAATAACGTTGCCTTTGCGTTTTTCCTGCTCGTTAAATTCATGCATTACCTTTTCTGTAGTAATAAGTGGATCCTTATAAGCCGGAGTGGATTTACTGGCAGCCTCTTTAAATGACTCTATCTCTTTCTGTAGTGAGACAATGGCGCTTTCAGACTGTTAAGATAATTGCCAATTTTGGCGACAAGACCAAGTGAGTCCGGAACTGTCCGTGCCTCGGCATTAGAGAGCCCAACACAATCATTCTTATACGTATTACTACAAACAATACAATTAACCAAATTATAGGTATGAGGAGATTAGCCACAGCAAGTGCGAGTATTCACGTTACAAGTTATAAGGAAGGAAAAGAAGCAAACTCTTTACACTAGCGGGGCCTATCGCAGTGACTAACGATAATGAAAAGAAGGCAACGGTTAGGAGAACAAAATAGATTACAAAGGATACTTGTATGTTATCAATCTGTATAATTAAACCAGCTTAAATATTTTATAGCTGAAATTCAAAACAAAGAAAAAGAACGAAAACGAACCTTACTCCATGTGACTTCCATTTGTTTCACAAAAGAATTGAGAGGTCAAATTTAGAGCTCAACAACGTCGTGATAGGTATACTAAATAGACTCTTAAAAAATTGTTTCTCAGATGTTTATGACAAGCGGACAAAACGAATAGACAAGTGTATTGCACATAAGTTTCCTAATGTCTGTTCCAAATAAGAATAAACCGTTGGGAAAGATAGGGCTTAAAATAAGAGCTTGTGATTGGCTAAAATAGAGGCCGCCTTTATGCAGGCGAAATTTAGTTTGTTTAGTTCTGTCAAATTAGCGTTTTGCTATCAGTACTGACCGGTATTTTTGTCTATGCTAATCAATTACATGTTTTACTAGTTGTTTATTGTGCTATTTATTATTAATATTCTTTAAAGATAGTTCTTTATAGAGACTACAAAGTGAAAACATCATTTTCTAAAAATATTTTATCACTCATTAATTTATTTCATTTATTTAATCGCAATCGTTTTAGAGCATGTATGACTCCGTTTTACCAGGTCCATCAAATAATCGTAAAGGAAAATATATAAAAAGTGGACAGAGGCTTACAATGTATATTTTAAGAACAAAGCTAATATGTCCAAAACAGCTGCTGTTCGTCAAACTTCAAGGGAAGTAGGGATTGGTAGGAATACTATGTTTGACATTATTAAGGAAATTGAAATATCTGGACTTACTCAGTCTCCATTAAGAAAACGAAGTTGCCGAGATGGTTACAATAAATTAGATGAAGTATCAAAAAGTACGATTAGAAGGCACGTGCATTCATTTTTCTTTAAAAATGAGTTACCAACTTGCAGAAAAATATGTGAAGCTATTAAAGGGGATGCCAGTTTACCTCCTTTAAAACGAACATCACTTTGGAGAATCCTAAAGAAACTGGGATTCAAGTGGGAAAAACGCACACGAAATAACATGTTAATTGAACGAAATGATATTATCTTATGGAGACGTCATTATTTGACAAGAATAAGAAAGTTTCGTGCAGAAGGGAGAAAAATCTATTATTTAGATGAAACATGGGTGAATGCAGGTTACACAAAAGCAAAAATATGGAAATATACAACGGAACTTAATCCAAGGCAAGCATTTGTTAAAGGTCTTTCTCTGGATTAAAAGATCCATCTGGCAAAGGAAAGCGACTAATTGTGCTTCACATTAGCAGTGAAACTGGTTTTATGAATGGGGGTTTGTTCTTATTTGAATCCAAGAAAACTGCAGATTACCATGAAGATATGAATAGTGAGGTGTTCATCACATGGATGCAAAATATATTACCTTCTCTTGAGCCCAATAGTGTTATAGTAATGGATAATGCGCCTTATCATTCTACTAAAACAGAAAAGTCACTTACTTTATCATGGAAAAAGGAGGCACTCATTGAATGGCTTTTAACCAAAGGAATTTTAGCTGATAATTCTATGCTAAAGATAGAATTGTTTGAGTTTGTAAAAAATTACAAATCCCGTCATCCAGTTTCATGCGTGGTCGATGAAATAGCTGGAGAAAGTGGCCATACAGTTTTACGTTTACCTCCATATCACTGTAATCTTAACCCCATTGAACTTATATGGGCTCAAGTCAAGCATTATGTTGCGGCCAATAATAAGACATTTAAATTGGATGAAGGAAGAAATTTATTATTAGAAGGATTAGACATGGTTGATGCTGACGCATGGAAAAATATTCAAGCATTCATCACGTTATAACAGAAGAAAACAAAATGTATGATTTAGATAATATTGTTGAAAAGGTATTAGAAAATTTGACTTTTACTGTCAATACTGGGTCATCCTCAGAATTTTCATTAGATTCAGGTTCTGATCTTGAAGATGAGTAGTTTTCAATATATATATATTCATGAACAATAGGCAACATAATAAACTGTGGTGTGTTAAATTTAGTTATGTGTGTGTGATGTTCTTGATTTAGATTCGTGTGTGTATGTGATGTGTTAGATATATTTTTTTTATACTTATAAATTGTATAGTTTGGTAAATATAGTGAATAAAATGTAAACCAAATATAATTATATAATAATGTTTACCATATAGGTACATTCATGAGATTGTAAGTTGTTTCAGGTCCTCAGAAATTGTTCGACGTTCTGGGTCTCAAATAACTAATAAATAATAATATTGTGATAATCGCGGAATATTAATGAAATTTCTAAGTAGGAAATTATTATATAATTTTTTTAATGTAATTATGTAAGTGTAGGTAAAAGATTTAATGTATATTATGCTACTAAAAGAGGGTTTTACACTCATTGTGTTCAGACATTTATGAAAAAAATTGTTTTTACTGAACACACGGAGTTTCCCATGAAAGCAGTTTCTCTTTTTATTTATTCTTATTTTTTTTTTCAATTACATTGAAATCTGAAACTGCAATCAAATCATATTTCTGCTAAAAGCAAAAAAAATCATTGTACGATAGTAACAATTTATCCCATACATAAACAAAAATGTAAGTATTAATCAGAAATAACTTGAAATAAAGAAATGAACACATGTTTAACCAAATACTGAAACTGGAAAAATGCTTACGTTTTACCTGTCTTTTGGTGCAAAATTGCTGTTTTATCCTTTTTAATATGTACTTACTTACTTTTGTAAAATGAAAATATTTTTAAATACCTTTTTTAGATGTATAAAAATTTTTATCCAAATTATGTGAAATGATGTGCAGGTAAATGAATTTCCTTATTGCTCTCTCATTATAGATACTATTAAAATAACTGTATTTTGTAAAATGCTATATTTTTTAAGCTAAACGATACACAAATATTATGATAATTATAATACACTGTCACCATCAATCCTTTAAATTTATTAGTTTCACATTTACACAAAAGTTTTGTTCTCTAATAAAATCAAAGAAAGATGTAAATATTTCTCCGGTACTAATTTTAACACATTCTCACTGTATTTACGCACAAATTTATTGTAGATGCAACACCTTCAAACAATAAATAACAGATTATAAGATATTGATTGAAATATTTTATATAAGTCTAATACCTTGCTTGCTTTGGTATATATTTGCCGCTTCTTGCTTGAATAAAACTTTTAAAGTCTAAGCTTTCTTAATAATAAATATGTTAATAAACAAACGTCAAAAATAATCTTTTGTATAAGTTAGTAGGTACATAACCTAACATACAAATTATCTATTTTTTTGAAATTCCTGTGTAAATTATACTCAGATTGCCGCGCCATCTGGTCCTTTCTTAAATGGAATGCTTTATAAATAAATGTTTTATTTTTGGACAACAGCACCAGTCTCGTTATTTTTTTATATTTTCTCGTATATAATCAACACCAACTTTTAATTAATTATTATAATTTAATTGAATTGACTCCGTTTTTACATGATGAAGATCCATAATTTAAAGTAGAAATAAAACTAATACCAAAAACAAATTAGCATATCGATGCGAGAGCTCGCATCAAGCTTTGCTACAAAATAATACAAAGCTGTATAAAAACAATACAGATACAGGTTCGTTTTATACAGATTTGTATTATTTTGTTTAAAACTAATAGTTAAAATCTTCATTTTATTAATATTAGTTCGAGAAACGATAATTGTTTTGCCAGCGCAGTGGCTTCATCAGATACCTACAAGTTTTATTTCTATTTTATTATAATTTAACTTGTATGTTTCAGTGTCCATTATTTAATTTCGTTTTCAGTATAATTATAAAATAATTAAAATATCGAACTGTAAGAAAAAAGATGAATACTGATGAGAAAATCAGAATTAAATTTTACGCAAAATACGTAAGTATTTGTTATATTAAATCTGTTAAATCGCAAACCAATAACATATTTTTAATAACAATTCTCTGACATTTTTTAACATGTAAATCTTATATACAGCAGGTTGGATCATCAGCATTGTCATCGATTTAATTTGAATTTTCGAAGGCGACAGATGTGTTCTGCCCAATTAATAAAAGACTAATAATCATTTAAACAGCATGTGTACATACACTGTATATTTTTAAATTTGTAAATTTCAACGTCGAAGTATCCGTTGTAGCTTGCCAATCTGACTCCGTATTGTTACTGTAAGTGTACATATGAGCTCTGAATGTCCGATAGATCAATTAGGATGGGGTCCGCGCGACTAATGGGACACCCGCTGGTCCAAAAAGATTGATCGTTTCTCCGTTCTGTTTTTATTTACGCACCTGATGACTCGATCAGTGCCCAGATTTTTTTTTTTTTTGCTAATGGGCTAATGGATTTTTAATGTCAGTTCTCGCACATGTTAGCACGCTATCCAATGTACAAGCATTCTATTGAGAAACAAAAAAAAATTGAAGCGTAAATCGACGAATTTTATTTAAAAGGAAGAGGTAAATAAAATACATAATATGAGAATTGAAACGTTTTTCCGAATATATAAAATAACATCCAGAAATAATGTGGTACTTTTCGACTAGCTTTTTTTTTAGATCTAGCAGATTTCAATTAAAATGTACATAATTCTCGATTGCACATGCCACAGGTTATTTTTCGCGAAGTTCGTATAAACCGCCTATTTTCTCCTTTTCAAGTTGCAAAAAGGTATAAATTATAGTTTACAAATACAGAGTGTTGTGAGTTATTCAATCTAGCACATCCTGATAGGTTTCCAATAGCAAGATCTACAGTATGCAAATAGGTCGCCAAATTTACGGAAACTGGAAGTGTAAAAGATTTATCTCGAGAAGGTTGACCGCATAAGCGATGAAACAAAATTAAAATTGCTACATTGCTATATGCCCCCACGAGCACTAATCTTGCTCCTAGTTACGTAATACCTACTGCTTATGACTAGAGAACGGACGCAATTTCCATAAAACGCAATCGGCAATTGGAATTGTGTATAACGTCGCTCAGTACATCCCGGCGTAATTCAATGAAGTATTTGTTTGACTTACTCGGACACCTGGTCTCGCCGCGATAACAATGGACAAGCCAGCTATTGTATTCGAAGAATATAGTGTTTTTTAAAGTGTTTTCATGAGCGTAGATAGAAGCGGGGTTTTTATATTGTATTTTATTTATTAGTTTATATTTCGTAAGATAAATAAAGTGCTGTGAGTAAGTTTCGTGTTTTCATAGTTTTAACTGTTAATTACATCGTAATTTTTGTGATAGATCCTGTTTAATATCGTTTGATTGAATCTATTTCTACCATTTATTTCGACGTAAGTGTGCATTGAATTTCGTTCAGTTTCAATAACTTACGCACTTTAGTTTTCATTTATTTAGATCTAGAGCATTGCTTAAGTAACTTTTTCAGACATGATATGGAAGAATGTCGAGAACGGCATTGTAAAACAATGGCGAGTTGGATTGACGGTCATACTGATTGTATGTCCATTGTCAGTGATTCCGAAATTTATTACAAAATCCGTAAAATTTCGTAAAAAAATCGTCACTTAGGATCGCATACACATCTGAACTCTGTGAAACTTTTATGGCAGCTAATATTCCATTATTTAAATTGAACAATCCAATTTTGAAGACATTTCTGAAAAAATATACTGGTCGAAATGTTCCTGATGAATCAACTTTACGCAAATATTATGTTTCTAGGTGCTATGCGAGAACAGTAGAACGCATTAGAAGCCATCTTTTAAATCAATACATATGGATAAGCGCCGACGAAACGGGGGATACGTTAGGACGCTGTGTGGTAAATGTTGTAGCTGGTGTACTACATCCAACTATTCCCTATAACTCATATGTAATCGCAACAAGTGTTATAAATATAGTTGATGCGGAAACAGTTGCTCAAACCATTAAGGAGAATATGCAAAAAATGCTTCATTCGGACGCCACGTACAAAGAAAAAATACTTTTATTTGTCAGTGATAGTGCTGGGTATATGTTAAAAACAGGCAGGCTATTGAAGAAAACATATCCTAATATGCTGCATATTATTTGTGTAGCACATGCTCTCCCCAGAATCTGTGAATATATCAGAGACACTTTTCCGGAAGTTGATAGACTTGTATCAGCTTTTAAAAAAGTTTTCAGAAAAGCACCATTGAGAGTAGCTCTTTTCAGGGAAAAATTTCCATCTCTGTCACTGCCTCCCACTCCAGTAATAACTAGATGGGGAACATGGCTGGAAGCTACTAGTTATTATGCTGAGAATTTCGATAGTCTAAAACATTTCGTAACACTGCTAAAGGAGGATGCTAGAAGTATTGGTGAGTGCAAGGAGCTCACACAAATCCCAAATTTAAAAAATCAGTTGTACTTTCTTCACGAACACTTTGGAAAATTGCCAAAACTAATCACTTATTTTGAAAATCGATATCTCAAATTAAATGACGGATTAACCACATTAGATGTGGCTGTTAATAATTTGAAAAGTATTCCAAGTGACTTCGGATGTGGCCTTCGGCAAAAGTTTGAAGCAATTCTTAATAGAAATCCAGATTTAATTACATTGCAGCAATTATGTATGGAGACAATTCCACAAAATCTAACTGCTAAATATGAAGAAATAAAAGAATATATCCAGTATGCACCTATAACCCGTTGCGATGTAGAAAGGACGTTTTCTATTTATAAGGATGTACTTAATTCAAAGAGAACAAAATTGACAGAAGAAGACCTTGAGAAACTATTACTAGTCAATATTAATACTCCTTTACTCAACTTGAACGACAAAATGAACAAATAAAAATGTTCCAATTATAGAAATAAAATTAAAAACTTTAAAAATACAACTTTTCAACAAATACATATTGCTATGAATTGTGATTTTAATTGCTTATTGACTTTCAATTAACACTGCAACTTATTTTCCCTGCTATCCTCAGTCGGGTCGCCTTCCTTGAGCTTCTTAATCTTCAGGGCTTATTCTCACGAATATGTGGTATGGAGAAAATAATGGGTGTTAATTCAAGAAATAAAACTAACATTAACGCCACATGCATATAATATCAAAAAAAAAAAGAAAAATTCCACCTTATCAAGTATAAGGCAGGCTTGTGACTTTATTACGCCGCAAACTTAGAGGAAAACTCGTGTAAAATATGACTAGTACATGAGATAAAAAACCTCTTAAATGAATCCCGAACAAAGATTTAAATGTAAATATAAACAAAATTTATCTGCTGTCACCAATTACTTTATCCCCTCAAATCAAACGTCAAAATAGAACTTTCTCTATTTTTCGCACGCATCCAAAATTGATCATGCGCAAAATCTCAAGCATGTAACAAATAAGTTTTCCCGCTTCCTAACATTCTACGATAACTTATATGAACAAAAACTATATTCCACAAAAACAGTCTAATGTAATAAGTTTTGTTAATATCTTCAATGATTACAAAATATTACAAACTAAAATTATAAAATTAAGAAGCTTCTGATTTCAATAGCATTAGCGCTACAGACATAAATATAATACTAAAATATACATACATTCATTTTGTATACGTCACGTCACAAAAAACTATTATAAGAGAGACTTCGAGATAGGTCAATTAATTCAAATTACAAACTTAAAAGACTCGTAATAACACGTAAATGAATTTTAATTACATCAAAACACTATCAAAAACAGACACCGTAATTATCCAAAATTTTAAACTTGAATAAAATTAAGTTTTATCCAAATTTCAAAAAAACACAACCTATCTGCATAAAAACTACCCAGTCTCTAAGCGTGAAGAACCAGGAAACAGCAAGCTACCCCTACCTAACCATAAAATAAATCAAAATAGCGACAAGATATATATATCCATATATTATTACAATTTCCAGCTTGGCGCGAACTACGAATATCTCACTGGCCCCTACATCTACAGTCATGGACAAAAATACACATTATAATAAATTGTTATATAAAATTTTAAATTTTTATAGTTATTTCTCTGGAATAAAAATATACATAAATACAATAATTTTCATATCTTCTATAGTTTCTCTCTTTAGGAAAATTCACGACAATATGTATTTCGTAATTTTATAGATCACCACCCGTTTGTTTTCCAATTATATAAATAAAATTAAAAACTTTATAAATACAACTTTTCAACAAATAAATATGTATTTCGTAATTTTATAGATCACCACCCGTTCGTTTTCCAATTATATAAATAAAATTAAATATTTTAGAAATACAGCCTTTCGCCAGTACTGCACTGGGTGGTAAGCGTGTCCGTTCTCTACTTATGACTTACTCAATTTACCTCTATACATGACTGCCCCGGAGATCTTTCGGCTAAAGACCAGCTCACTTTAGAAGCGAGTGGAGGGGAGTTCTTATATCATAAAGGGCGACAGAATATAGCCGTAACAGACTCTGCCGATAGTAAATTGAGTAAATCTAGGTAACCACGTGTATCGTTGTTAATCCAAATAAAACCACCAAGTTCAAAACAATAAGGATTTATTGTAATCCAAACAACACAACAAACAAAGGGATATTGTACCCAGAATGTCAAAATAAAACGGTTACACCAACTTGGCTAACCACATCAGAATAAAACATTTGAATGATTCAGAAAGTATTTAGAGTTTAATGAATAAAAAAAAACTATATTTAAATTTGAACAAAGCGATAATGGCATTAAAATAGTGATATTTCCCTTAATAACAAAGTAAATTCTGGTCATGAGTAAAAGACTCACCCAGTATAAATATGAATGAAAATAATTTTACTGTGCAGACAAGAAATTGACTAAAATGTGAAGTTATACTATTTGCACATAAAAGCAGGTGTTTTAGATAAATTACAAAAAATAATAAGATCACCAGATTTTAAAAAAATGAAGGTCAACGTCTGAAATGATTTTACCAAATATGGAAAACAATTAAATTAGCCAAGAATTTTAATCTAAGAATTGCATAAATAATTTATCTTTAATAAACCTTACATAGATATTGACACACACTGTATATGCAATAATTATTTATATAACACACAATTAATTATTAATTGCGTA
Organism: Melolontha melolontha; assembly: GCA_935421215.2. Lineage (NCBI taxonomy): Eukaryota > Metazoa > Arthropoda > Insecta > Coleoptera > Scarabaeidae > Melolontha > Melolontha melolontha. The sequence goes on along the minus strand of OW285243.1, from coordinate 27,871,560 downwards.
AATTTCAATTTACAAAAAGTTATACCAAAATAAATCTATTAAGATTTGTCCACACTGTATGTACAGAAAATAATTATATTAATGAAATGTGAAATAAAATTGCTCACAAAGCTTAGTTATAATAAAAAATTATATTACACAAATTAAATCCAAAATTATCTTTATATAATTTTTAAAAAAATTAGATGATGCCTCATTTAAATTCTTTTCACTAAGGAAAAAAATGCCACAAAGCAAAACGATAATTAGGACGTAAAATTTATAAATTTAAATCAAGAGAAAAAAAATGCGCTCACTAGACAAGTATCTGAATACCGACAGAAAAAAATATAACTTAGTCAAACTTATATTTAAATTATATACAAGTTTATATTCACGTGTTTCCACGTAAGCGGTCGAATTAAACCAATTAAGTCTTTGCGAATATGATGAAATAATTCTACCTTATGGTGAGCTTCACTATCATTTGGTATGGAAATTTCCACGCAGTAGATGGAAATCGACCAACAGCTGCTTACGTTCAAGTTCTAATCAGCTGTTTCGCAAATACAAGGTCTCTAATGAATTTAAGGAAGAAAGAAAAAACTATGAGTACCAGAAAAAAATTAATGAGAGAAACAATGCCGTTTACAAGACATTCTTAGTTATGGACTCACCTCGTTCAACGAATTTTTAATTCCTACAAAGTTAAAGACTTCCCATATGGTCGAAAAAAGTATCCATTTAAATCCGTGTCATCACGATGCAACACAACCTTAGAACAACTTCAACGTTGCTTTGCAATGCCCAGTAGAATTTAACGCCCGCTATAAGCGAACACATACCATGTTTCAATTAAAATTCTATCAGTTAGATACTTCACAACTCTGGCAATGAAGGCTTAACCACAAATACTTGAACGAAAGGTTAAAGAGAGCGAGAAGGTTTTATACGCGTCTCAAATAGACGACAATACAACGTCATACGGAAAACAGACAATATTTGAAAGAATATTCCAATTATCCCACATTTAATTATTTTCGAAAAGGAAATCGACCGCAATGAAAACATATTATTAATGTACAACCTCTCCCCTTTTCAAATTTCAACTAATTAATACCCCAAATTTGACTAATTAACTCCTCGTACTATATCACAAATAAATACTGATAGATGGCGTGCTAATTCTCAAATCCCATTCGAAAAACAAATTACTAAATTAAAGCAACGTTTATTAATTTATAGAAACAAAATGACTGCAGAAATTAAGTAAACACACACAGATGCCAATTCTATGTCCATGTGACTCTAAATCGCATGCGCATCGTTTGACAGTATTAAGAAATATACTTAACCTGATGTTTGTAACCAAATCATTGAAAAATGAATTTAAATAAACTAAAAATCACGGAAAAGAAAGCCCTAATTGAGTCAGGTATTTATAAATGGATATAATATTAACCCTCTAATGCGACATGACTTACAGAATAAAAGGACTCCATAATTTAACTAGAAAAACCGCCAAACTTTGGCACTTTGAACATTTGGGTTAAGTTTTGTTGATTAATTAGTTTAATATTTTTTGTATGTTTGTTTTTTGATTATTACTTTTACTAAATTATAACCATAGAAGTTTTGAAGTAAATGTGTCATTTATTCAAAAAAAATTGTTATCTAAAGTACCAATTCTTTTACATTACCGTTTAAACAGTAAGAAGGTCTAACAAAAATAAAAAAAAAGTGAAGCTTGTTATTAAAAAAAGCTACGTCATTATGCAAAAACATTGATGTTATTTAAAAAAAATCCGCAAAAGACGGCATTTTAAATAAAAAATTGACTGGTCTGAGCGATTATCTTAAAAGCATTCTAGATCTTTTATGAATTTTGTTCCAAACATTATCACCACGCTGTATATAGGTACATATAAATATACATATAACACAAATCTAGTAATAGTAAAGCGTTGTCGGGATTAGCTAGTACTACATAACACAAATCATTTAATGTACACATATGATATTAAACGCATCTACAATGACACTAATAAGAGGATAATGAAAATCAGAGAAGAAGTATCCTCTGATATTAAGATGGAATTTGTTACAATCAAATGGAAAAATAGTAAAATCATGTCTATGCTTTTATAAATAAGAAAATATTAAAATCTATAGATAAATAGCTTGCACACCTAGAAAAAGTAATGGGTCTATTTCGAATAAATGAACATATTAAAAAAAAAATTAAATTATTAAATATCAATTTTTGTTATACAGTAACAGAGTTCCTGCGAGCCTTAATGGATTTTAGTATGTTTTTTATAATGGCTGTAAATCCTTTGAGTTCTATACCTACCTGAAGTCCCAGGAAGTTTTGCATTTCTCTCCTACTTATCTTGCTTCTCAGTGATCTATTAACGTCTTCGTCTGGCCCTCTACTTGCTTATGCATCTTGGAATAACGTGATATAGGTTTGTTCTGGTTCTCAAAAAAAAAAGGATCCTAGCACGTCCGACTCTTGCGCAGTTCTTTAAAAGCATTCTCGTTTTGACGAGTACAACTTCGGACGAAATGAATTTGTGTTCTGGTTTCACTTCAAAATAACCCTGGATTATTAAAAATCGTCCGTTAGTGTCACTACTTCGAAGCTGGAACTTTCTTGGATTACTACGAACAGTTTCGCATAAGCATGCGTTTTAGTTAGAGTGAAAACATTTAGAGAATAGCACATACATCACAATGCGCTATGAACATATTAAAATTGGGCGAGTTCATTATAACCTATCTGATCCAGTTTAGGGGTCTATAATAGTTGCGTGCTGATTACGATTAAGTTTTATTTTGGTTTAAGTTTTATTTTTGCTTCTCTGAATTTAGTAAATTATCGTCATTTAAATAATTATCTTTATCGAAACACTTGAAAACATTTCTATATTATTCTGTCAGTAAGTTCAAAGAGTATAAATTTTATTTTGAAGTAAATAATTAGATATTATTTATACAGTGATGGTTTTGTTATTGAAGAAAGTTGGAGTAAAAGGCAAAGTTATACATAGCCAAGTGTAATGTCAGACGTGGGCAGGATCGCCATGTAATGTCACCTGGTCTCGGAGGTAACATTGTTGCCGAGACAGTTCCATTTATACAGCAGGTTTATCAGTGTGATAAATAATATGCAGGACCACGATTAAATAACAACATATAATTTAATATCGATATTAACAACGATAACAATAGTAAACACTACGTTATAATTATGAGGCACTAGACTTGTAGTGACTCTAACTCTCTGACTCTGACTCTCTGACTCTGACTGACTGTAGAGACCTCTGAGTGTCTCGTTATATATTAGAGTGTCTTCCCTTAGCCTAGTGACCTGGTTACAAGATAAAACAATGTGGTGAAAGATCATAACTCAACCAGGTCGTGTTGGCGAAATGGATGTTTTGGAAATACATGACTTGGTTTAGTTATCACATCTTCCACCCAGCGAAAAAAAAAACAAAGGGCTTCTCTGCCATTTGTCTTTTCTTATCCGTATTAAATATATATAATTAGATTTCCTTATGTACTATATGTAGGTGCTTAAAATATTATACATTAGTGAGATATATTATACATTGTTATATCTACTAAACAATATTTCTTATACACTTAGTCTATACAAGTTTATACTATACTATATAACGATGTGTGTCTAGATAAGTTACACTAAAAGTATTATTATTACAAACGAATTGAAATTTATTATAACTATCTTCTTCTTCTTCAGGTGCCATCTCCTCTCAGAAGGTTGGCTATCATCACGGCTATTCTCATTTTTGATGCTGCTGCTCTGAATAGTTCAATGGAGCTGCATTTATACCACTGTCTCAAATTATTTAACCAAGAAATACGTCTTCTTCCTATATTTCTTCTTCCCTGTATCTTACCCTGAATAATTATCTGTAGCAGAGCATATCTTTCCCCTCTCAACACGTGGCCCAGATATTGTAGTTTTTTTATCTTTATTGTGTTCAATATTTCCTTCTCTTTCCCAATTCTTTTAAGTACTTCACTATTCGAAACCCTATCTATCCATCTTATCTTCAGGATCCTCCTATATGCCCACATTTCAAATGCCTCTAGACGCTTGTTAGTGTCTTGCTTTAGCGTCCAGGCTTCCATCCCGTACAGCAGCATCGGGAACACGTAACATTTCAATACCCTGATCTTGAGACGCAGACTAAGGTCATTGCCACACAATACTTTCCTCATCTTGTTGAATATATTCCTGGCTTGGCCGATTCTCGTTCGAATTTCTTCTGTATATTCATTTGTGTCGGTAACAGTTGTTCCCAAATATTTGTATTTCTTTACTCTCTCTATTGGCTGTTCTCCAATCCATAAGCCTTCTTGATGTCGGTTAGACTTTGTAATAATCATGAATTTAGTTTTTCTAACATTTAGTGTGAGGCAACTTTCTTCGCCATTTATTACAACCTGGTCCATTAATCTTTGTAAGTCTTCCAGTGATTCTGCGATAATAATGGTGTCATTCGCCTATCTAATGTTATTAATAATTCTTCCGTTAACTTTTATTCCTATTGTTGTTTCTGCTAACGCTTTCTGAATGATGTTCTCAGAATATAAATTGAACAACAACGGGGACAACACACATCCTTGTCTCACACCGCGCTTTATCCTTATATCTTCCGATACCTCTTCACCCAGCCTGACATTCGCTGTCTGGTTATAATACAAATAAGCTATTATCCGAATATCCTTGTTGTCTTTGTCTTTAGCTTTGAGAAGCCGAATCAAGTCGTCATGGCGAACCCTGTCAAATGCCTTGTTGTAGTCCAAAAAGCAGATGTACAAAGGTTGGTTAACGTCCATGCATCTCTGAGCCAGCACGTTAAAGCCAAATAGTGCTTCTCTTGTTCCCATTGCATTCCTGAATCCGAATTGAGAGTCACTAAGATCTTGTTCTAGTTTTCTGAATATTCTCTGGTGTATGATCTTCAGGAATATCTTGAGGGTGTGGCTCATCAGGCTGATTGTCCGATGGTCATTGCATTCCTTTGCGTTAGGTGTTTTTGGCAGGGCAATAAATGTTGATCTCAACCATTCTGTGGGAATGATGCCTGTGTTATAGATTGTGTTGTATAGATCCACCATTACTCCTATTCGCCCCTCTGTTATGAGTTTAATCAATTCTGTTGGTATTTCATCAGGACCTGGAGCCTTATTATTTTTTGCTAATTTGACTGCATGTTGTACTTCTTCTCTTGTTATGCTTGGACCTGTACGACCACTGCCTTCATCCTCCATAGCTTCACGTCGGTGATCCTCGAACAGCTCCTGCACATATTCCTTCCACCTCTCAAGCTTTCACTTTGTTTCAGCAATTATTTGTCCGTTTTTGTCTAAGAGAATATTACATTTATTTGTGCGCTTTATACCAGATAATTCTTTAATCTTTTTATGTAGATTAAAATCGTCATGTTTCCTTTGTAACTCTTCTATTTCAGCGCATTTATCTCCATACCATTTCTCTTTGGCTTCTCTTATTTTCTTTCTTATCTCTTTATTTGTATTATTGTATTCCTCAATGTCTCTATTTTTTTGCAGTCGTCTTCTTTCCATTAACTTTAGTATCTCATTGGTCAACCAGGATCTATTGCTATGCACTACTTTCTTTTGTAGTATTTCACGACTGGGTGTCATTATCGCTTCTTTAATGGATTTCCACTTTTCGTTCGGATCTTCATCTTTATTTAACCTTATTCTGCCCAACTCCTCATTGATCTTCTCAGTTACCTGTTTTCTAATTAGTGGTTCACGTAAATGTGATATTTGTATCTTTCCACTGGTTTTCTGGGGAATGAGCTTTTTGAGTCTAACTTCAAATTGGGTTATCACGGAATTATGATCTGTTTTTACGTCAGCGCCCGGATATGTTTTGGCAGATTTAATTGCATTCCGATATCGTTTATTTATTAATACGAAATCTATTTGGTTTCTACTAATCTTATTATTAATGTTATCAGCTGGAGACTTCCATGTATATAGTCTTCTTTCATGGAGTTTAAAGTAAGTGTTTGTTATAATCATGTCCTGTTCTTGGCAGAATTGTGCCAATCTATCCCCTCTTTCATTCCTAACTCCCAATCCGAAGTCGCCTATTATGTCTTCCACACTTCCTTTTCCTATTTTTGCTTTGAAGTCGCCCATAATGATCGTGACATCTCTCCCCTTTGTCGTGTGCAAGGCCCGCTGTACGTCATCATAGAACTGTTCTATTTCGTCTTCCTCTTTATCGGCAGTGGGGGCATATATTTGTATTACATTCAGCATTCCTTGGGCTATCTGTAGTTTTATCATGATCACTCTGTCTGAGATGGGTATGAAGCTCGTTACATGTCGAGATAGGTTCTTTTCTATTGCTATTGCTAGTCCGTTCCAAAGCTTAGGGTTGTTGTTTCCTGAGTAGTATATCTTTGCCTGTTGTATATTTATTTCTCCTATGTCCGGCCATCTGGTTTCACTTAGTCCCATTATGCTCACATTCAATCGTTGCATCTCTTGAAGTACGTTATAGATTTTCCCGGCTTCATATACAGATTTGATGTTCCATGTGCCTATCTTAAATTTCTTCAGGTAACTCTTTGCCATATTCAAAACCGCCCCCCCCCCCCCCGGAGATCCGATTGGGGGACTAGAAACTCCGGAATATTTCGCTTTGAACTTAGCCATGTTGATTTTACTAAGGATATCCTTCGGATCTTTAATGTGGTAGTCATCCCGTGGCTTTCCACATCCTTGTGCCGTTGGCTACTTATTAGTAGCTCTTCCGCCTTCGGGAGCAATTTCTTGCTCCCAGGACAAAAGAATGCCCTTTCCCCATTATATTGGGGGGGATTTCTTATACCGGCAAACACTCGGTCGACAAAGCCTCGTTAGTTGTCTAGCAGGGCGCACCACGGGCAGGTGAGGTTGTCATTTGGGTTTGGTGTTGTTCATCCTCACCCCTTACACCCCATATAACCATACATTATAATTATTATAAAAGGTAAATGATAAATTGTAAATGCTAAATGGGCCGTTGTACACTGTCTGTTCTCTGTTTGTTTTCTTAAATTTCATCTCGATAACATGTGGTAGTAATCTCAAAAAATCGCATTTGCTTGGATTAAGTTTTAGATTCACGCCTCTTAGTCGTTCAAGTACCTTAACAAAATTAAGATTGTGTTGCCAAAGGCTGTTGCCGAAAACTATGAGATCGTCTAAGTATATAAAACATCGTTCGTAGTTTAGTCCAGACATTACTTTTGTCATAGCTCGAGAAAAAGCAGTGCTACTAGTTTCTAGTCCCATTGGAAGCCGGCACATTTGATATTGATCTTTGCCGGTCGTGAAAACTGTGTAAGGAAGGATTTTGAGTTCTAGTTCGACCTGATGATAACCTTGAGCTAGATTCAAATGAGGAAAGTAGATTGCGCCTGAAAGGGAATCTAAGATCTCGTTTATCGAAGGTAGTGGGAATTTGTCATAAACTATCAGCTTGTCTAGTAGGCGGTAGTCGATAACTATCCTCCACTTCTGGTTTCCGTCTTTGTCCTTCTTTTTGGACACTAATAGTAAAGATGAAGACCACGGTGATTTCGCTTTTCCTATTATACCGTCGGACAAAAGTTTGTCCACTTGTCTGTCGATTTCATGTTTTTGGGCGTGTGGCAATCGAATATATTGGACTTGTTGGTTTGCTTACCTGTATATCTCCCCTGTATATATTTGTGTGCGTAGTTCCCATTTTGTTTAGCGTCTTACCATATATTTGGGGCTCGTTCCACTTTCCACTTAATGTATTTACGGTCTTAAGTGGCTGGCAAGATCGCCATGTAATGTCAGATGATGAGATGGCAGAATCACCACGTAATATCATATCCTGGCAGGATCGCCATCTAATGTCAGATGTGGGCAGGATCACAATGTAATGTCAGACGTGGGCAGGATCGCCATGTAATGTCACCTGGTCTCGGAGGTAACATTATTGCTGAGACAGTTCCACTTATACAGCAGAGTGCTGAGTGTCTCGTTATATATTAGAGTGTGTTCCCTTAGCCTAGTGACCTGGTTACAAGATAAAAAAATGTGGTGAAGGATCATAACTCAACGAGGTCGTGTTGACGAAATGGATGTTTTGTAAATACATGACCTGGTTTAGTTATCACTAGAGAACGGACACGCTTACCACCCAGTGCAGTACTGGCGAAAGGCTGTATTTCTAAAATATTTAATTTCATTTATTTAATTGGAAAACGAACGGGTGGTGATCTATCAAATTACGAAATACATATTTATTTGTTGAAAAGTTGTATTTATAAAGTTTTTAATTTTATTTATATAATTGGAAAACGAACGGGTGGTGATCTATAGAATTACGAAATACATATATATTTGTTGAAAAGTTGTATTTTTAAAGTTTTTAATTTTATTTCTATAATTGGAACATTTTTATTTGTTCATTTTGTCGTTCAAGTTGAGTAAAGGAGTATTAATATTGACTAGCAATAGTTTCTCAAGGTTTTCTTCTGTCAATTTTGTTCTCTTTGAATTAAGAACATCCTTATAAATAGAAAACGTCCTTTCTACATCGCAACTGGTTATAGGTGCATACTGGAAATATTCTTTTATTTCTTCATATTTAGCCGTTAGGTTTTGTGGAATTGTCTCCATACATAATTGCTGGAATGTAATTAAATCTGGATTTCTATTAAGAATTGTTTCAAACTTTTGCCGAAGGCCACATCCGAAGTCACTTGGAATACTTTTCAAATTATTAACAGCCACATCTAATGTGGTTAATCCGTCATTTAATTTGAGATTTCGATTTTCAAAATAAGTGATTAGTTTTGGCAATTTTCCAAAGTGTTCGTGAAGAAAGTACAACTGATTTTTTAAATTTGGGATTTGTGTGAGCTCCTTGCACTCACTAATACTTCTAGCATCCTCCTTTAGCAGTGTTAGGAAATGATTTAGACTATCGAAATTCTCAGCATAATAACTAGTAGCTTCCAGCCATGTTCCCCATCTAGTTATTACTGGAGTGGGAGGCAGTGCCAGAGATGGAAATTTTTACCTGAAAAGAGCTACTCTCAATGGTGCTTTTCTGAAAACTTTTTTAAAAGCTGATACAAGTCTATCAACTTCCGGAAAAGTGTCTCTGATATATTCACAGATTCCGTGGAGAGCATATGCTACACAAGTAATATGAAGCATATTAGGATATGTTTTCTTCAATAGTCTGCCTGTTTTTAACATATACGCCGCACTATCACTGACAAATAAAAGTATTTTTTCTTTGTACGTGGCGTCCGAATGAAGCATTTTTTGCATATTCTCCTTAATGGTTTCAGCAACTGTTTCCGCCTCAACTCTATTTATAACACTTGTTGCCATTACACATGAGTTATAGGGAATAGTTGGATGTAGTACACCAGCTACAACATTTACCACGCAGCGTCCTAACATATCCACCGTTTCGTCGGCGCTTATCCATATGTATTGATTTTAAAGGTGGCTTCTAATACGTTCTACTGATCTCGTATAGCACCTAGAAACATAATATTTGCGTAAAGTTGATTCATCAGGAACAATTCGACCAGTACATTTTTTCAGAAATATTTTTAAAGTGGGATTGCTAAGTTTATTTAATGGAATATTAGCCGCCATAAAAGTTTTACAGAGTTCAGACGTGTTTGCGATCCTAAGTGACGAATTTCTGACTATATTTTACGGATTTTGTAATAAATTTCAGAATCACTGACAATGGACATACAATCAGTATGACCAACTCGCCATTGTTTTACAATGCCGTTCTCGACATTCTTCCATATCATGTCTGAAAAAGTAACTTAAACAATGGTCTAGATCTAAATAAATAAAAACTAAAAATGTGTGCGTAAGTTATTGAAACTGAACGAAATTCAATGCACACTCTTACGTCGAAATAATTGGTAGAAATAGATTCAATCAAACGATATTAAACAGGATCTATCACAAAAATTACGATGTAATTAACAGTTAAAACTATGAAAACAAGAAACTTACTCACAGCACTTTATTTATCTTACGAAATATAAACTAATAAATAAAATACATTATAAAAACCCCGCTTCTATCTACGCTCATGAAAACACTTTAAAAAGCACTATATTCTCGGAATACAATAGCTGGCTTGTCCATTGTTATCGCGGCGAGACCAGGTGTCCGAGTAAGTCAAACAAATACTTCATTGAATTACGCCGGGATGTACTGAGCGACGTTATACACAATTCCAATTGCCGATTGCGTTTTATGGAAATTGCGTCCGTTCTCTACATACAAGGAAGAGAAATTATTGCCAACGTTTTAAAATTCATGAAGGAAGAAGCAGAAAATAAGTATCCGACAACTTCTTTAACAAATTATAAAGAGAGGTTAATGAGAGCCGTTGGAATTTTTGATATCACATACAGAAGTATTGCTAAAGAAGCTGAGGATATAAAATCCAGAAAAGTTGTTTCATAAAACAAGACCTCACAGAAGCATCAAAAGCACACTTCGTCCACAAGATACTAACACAGCACGTTCCATCATTAACAAATTCTATATACATGAAAAACGACATCCAACTTTGAAAGGTAAGAATAAATATTTCCATATAAATTATAATTATTTATGATAAGATAATTGAGAACGGCATACCATTTATGGGTGGGCTTACAACTTTATCGAAGGTGCTAAAAAATATGGGATTTAAGTAAACAATAGTGTTTTGATAATAAAACAAGAAATAAATATTGCATTTGTTTCTAAAGGGTGTTTCAATAAGAGCGCAAGATTTTAAGGTTCAATAAAACATGGTTTTCTGTAGTAAAGTATTGAAATATTTATTGATTTATAATGTATACATTTGGGAATTATGTATGAAACAAAGTAACTTGTAAATGACCGCCATGGCTTTGCTGGCATAGGCATCCTCTTTCGACAAAATTCGCATTAATATTATTGTATACATGTGGCGATATTACATTGATAGAGCCTCTAATTTCGACCTTAAATGCTTCGGTGATTGCGGGCTTAACACGTAGCGGCTAATTCTGGTCACCAAACTGGGAAATGACACGACTAGGAGCAAACTCGTGCAAGACAATGAATGTGTCACGGGCGGTATGACATGTGGCCTCGTCCTGTTGGAACCACATGTCGTCAAGAGCAATATCTTCCAATCGAGGCACAAAAAACTGCGTTATCGTATCACGACAATAATCTTCAAAGAAATACGGTCCAATTATTCCTTCAGAGCACAATGCACACCAAACAGTAACATGTTTCGGATGCATTGCTTTTTGATGAATCATTCGTGGATTTTCTGAGCCCCAAATGCGGCAGTTTTGCCAATGTACGAAGCCATCAAGGTGGAAATCATTTTCAGTGATGAGGCCATCACTGAAAATGATTTTGTCCGCAAAATCGACATTCACTTCTGTTTGCTCAAGTATCCAATTGGTGAACTCTCTTCACTGTGCATGGTCTGTTGGCAGAAGTTGTTGAATCAATTGGATTTTTGTAGGTGTGGAGATGCAAATCTTGAGTCATAATACTCTGAAGAGTGACCTTTGTGATACCCAATTCTTGTGCACGGTGACGAATCGACGTCTCTCGACTTTCGGCAACACTCTTGCCGTGATGTTTTGTTCTGAACGACCTCTACGAGCTCGTGTCGTGTGTTTCACATCACTAACCGCACCAGTCCTTTCGAATTTTTCGATTATTTTTTTCGATGTAGCTGAATTAGAATCATTCTGTCGGCCGAATATTGGACGCACTTTACGAATGCTGGCAATCAAACTTTCATCATTTTGATAATAATGTTTAACAATCAGTACGCGTTATTCTATCGTATAATGCTCCATGTTTACTAACTCCAATCTGTCAGTTTTCGATCTGTTACATGATAATCACTTATAATTATAACTATCAAACATGGCAGTCAATTCAAATCTTGCACTCTTATTGAAACACCCATTAGATGGCAAAAAGCCGCTGACAAGAGAAAAATTTTAATGGAATGGTTATACGTGCAAAACGTATAAAATATTTAAAACAATTGCAAAGTTACATACATGAAAACAGGCCCATTATATTTAGATCAATCCTACATTCACAGTACACATACGCAATCAAAAGAATGGTCAAATAATTCTTTGAAGAAACCAATTTCGAAAGGTAATCGTTTGATTATGGTTCATGCTGGTGGAAGAATTGGTTTTATCCAAAATGCTTTACTCTTACTTAAATCAGGTATATATATAAATATAATTATTTCGTGACCTTTGTATGTTATAGTAAATTCAAGTTGTTGGCGATTTAAGTTCTGGTTTTACTTCAAAATGTATATACATATTTAAAACAACAGAAGTGATATAAAAAATTTAAGCAGTATATACTACAACCTAATTATGTAACGATCTTCAGTTTTCCATCATTATATATGTTGCTGTTATATAAATATATATCTTATGTTTTACTTAAATATCTGTACATTTGCTTATCATGCTGACAGTTCCGTGTTTGGATCCCTGACTGGCTGTCCGAGGTTTTCCTTCCCGTCTAACTATTTTTTGAATACTAAGGCATGATTTATTATTATTAAACTGGATTATATCTTTGAATAATTTTATCCATGGCAACTACAAATGTATAAGTATGACATAAATATACTGTCATTTACATTTTATATTCCTTGAAAAAGGCGTCATTTGCCGAACCATGTGGATTGTTTTAAATATATACACTTTGACGTAAAACCTGACCTTAAGTCGCCAAAAAATTGAATTTAATATATATATATATATATATATATATATATATATATATATATATATATGTATTAATAACTTACTACACTTGTGTAGAATTAGGGTGTTGTTTTGAAGAAAAACACTGTTTTGGTTGCGTGACGTTTCGGTCTTGGATTTAGACCTTCCTCAGACCTGTTTTTTATTAAGAAGCAAACAAAAAAGGAATGTAAACAACTCGTCAATATGATGTCATTGTACAAAACAAAATGTATTACAAATACATAACCTAAACTATATGGGCTATTATTTTTAATACTACACACATGAGCCTGTTACAGTGGCCTCTACATGTTAAAATCATCTCTATGTCAATGATGATAAAACAAAAAAAAAACACTAAACCTTTAATACACTATTACATATACTGCAACTAAAATCAGTCAGGCAAGCTTGAAATGTCTTTATATTGTGTGCCGTGTGAATAACTTTTATCGCTAAAACATATTTCTCAGTGCACGTATATCAGTAAAATGTGTGTCTTGAAAACTTCTATACTTTTTACTTGTGTTTTATGTGTCGCGCCTTTTTTTCATTTGTAAACATGTTCTACTAGAAATCGGAACCAAATAAAAAATATATATAAAACACAAAACAGAAAAACAAGAAAAACAAAAAACACCACGTGCATAAAAGGCTAAAAAACCCCAAACGCATAAACAGAAAAAATACTCGCCCTCACATTATATAATCTTATTAAGTGAACTTATTCTGTATACCCGGTGTTATATGTTGTAGTTGTGGTATGTAGATATTGCTGAAACTGAGGGAGTCGGCTTTAGTATTTAGATTATGTTGTACGCTCTTTATTGTTAGAGTTTCCAGGAAAAGTCGTCTTGTGTAGTTTGGTTCTTTGAAAATGATTCTGACATCTTTGTATCTCGGTTGGTGGTGTGTCGACGCTATGTGGCTTGCCAATGCGCATGCCTGTGGTTTGACTCTACTGTCGCTGTCGTGCTGTGTCAATCTATTATAAATCTTTGCTTCGTTTGCCCTATATAAAACGAGTTGCAACTACACGGTATTGCATATATGACGTTGTTGTTCATATCCACCGGTATTGGTGGATATAGAACAAATGAAAGAAGATATGAAGGTGATGAATGAGAAAATAGAATATAATCTGAAAGAAGAAATGAAAAATATGAATGAGAAAATAGAACAAATACAACAAAATCAGAAAGAAGAAATGAAGAAGATGAAAGAAGGAATGTGACAAAATATTAATTCTAAATTAGAAGATACAATAAATTTACAAAACAGGCAATAGGGATTACTTTTAAAGGACACTGAAGAACGTGTACAGATAAATGTTGAAGAAAAATTATCTCTACAAAAAGAGGATATTAAAACAATCATTGGCACAAGTAAAGTTAACCTGGAGGAGCAGTTAACTATTCATCAAGAGAATTGTACGCAAAATTATAATACTACTAATCAAAAAATCGTGCTATGATTCGTTTACTAACAGGAAAATACAGAATAGGACTTACTTCGCGAGAAGCATACGCTTCGAAAATCTATAACAACTGCAAATATGTTCAGGACCTAGATGAAGCTACAATAGCACGCCAGCTATTAAATCATTTTATTCACACTGATACGCATGCTATCATTTGCCAGCGGGTTAATGACATGGACTCGTTGATAGACATTCTAAGAAGATTGGATGACTATACCGAGAATAATCAGAATATAGGTGGAAATAATAATTATAGGAATATGCTCAATAGAAATTACAACACTTATAATCCTTTAAATGTAAGCCGATCATATAACCATTCCAATCAGTATAATAATCAGTCTTTCAATCACAACATAGATAATTTACGGCAAAATAATAATAATGCATCGAATAATAATAACAGATATTGTAACTTACGTCCCCAAAATTTGTATAAAAATGATCCTCGTCAAAATTCTAGTTTTCCGCAACCGACAAGCAACCGACCTTTTAATAATAATAACAATAATTTTAATCGTTCACCAAATAACCACAACAATTTCGCATATAACTCCAAAAACAACCATTACTCAAGAAGGATTATGTTCCGTAACAATTTTAATTCAAGAGGACGTGGACTTTTATATAACTACCAACGTAGACATAGATCCTTATCTCCAACTCTGCCAGAACCCGATTTTACCAAAAAAAAACTCCAATGGAGAAACTGGATCCATACGTAAATCTCAGGCCCAGCACCAGCGCGACGTTTTTAACGATATACGATAATGAAAATAGAATACTAGATTCTTCTAATTTACCCATAATAAATATTAATATAGAATAAGGCATTTTTAATTGTTTGATAGATACCGGAGCAGAAATTTCATTAATACAGGAGAACAAAGTTAAATTAATTAATAATTAAAGATAAGATCATCATGATTAAAGGCACCGATATAATTGCTGCAAACAAGAAATGGATAAGATCAATAAATCAAAGAATTTCTACGGATATTTACATTAATAATCATAAATATATTATACCATTTTTTATTATTGAGAAACTTCAATATGACGCTATAATTGGTATCGACAATATTAAAGCATTAGGAATGATAATGGATTTCATGGAAGGCAAGATATTTATTAAAGATAATGTAATTAATTTAGTTAAAACGTTAACCGAGGAGGAAAAAGTGGATTATTTTAAATATGAAGAAGATAAGTTAAATGAGGAGATTAATAGTGTTATGAATAGGATTAATATGGATAAGGGGAAGGAAAATGTATGCGATAAAATAGAAGAAGGCTTTAATAATGATTATATAAATATTAATGATGTGTACTATGGAGTGGAAAATAGGACAACAGGTTTAGGAATGTGTAATTATAAAGAAGATAATGTATTGAAGGAGAGAGGAGAAGAAAAAGTAAGTAACTCAGTTAGTAATTTAGAAGAGATTGACGAATTAATAAAAATGCAAAATATTTAAGATAAATACGTTTCTCAAAGTTTGATTGAAATTTTATACAAGAACATGCAATTAATTAATAATGATATAGTATTTGCCAAGAACTACGAACATATAATAAGAATTGACAAAGACGATCCGTTAGCTAGTAAAAACTATCCGATACCCTATTATTACCAGGAAAGAATAAATGTGGAATTCAAACGCTTAGAGAACACTAGAATAATAGAAAGATCCAATACCTATTTTATAAATCCAATCGTTATTGTGAAAAAGAAAGATGATTCTCTAAGAATATGAAGAAGAGATGCTTTGAAGAAACTTTCAAAATTATTTGATTTTAAAATGTCATAATTATCTTTTAAATACCCAGATTCATTGTATAATTTCTAGGAAAATTTGATTAATACTTCTACAACTTTCCTATGGTAGTCTAGGCGATGAAAACAAAATGAATTATTAAGGAGATTTTTGCATGTAGTTAAAAAGAATACACATTTTTTAAAATTCTTCCTTGAAATTATCATTTAAATTGTTTAAAAATACTTATAAATTACAAGAAAGTGGTGTAATTATAATTACTAAGCATATTTACCTTGCTGGACGGTTATCTTCGTTAGTGGAAGTACTTAAATTCTTATTATCAATTATAATTAAGATTTTCATCAAATCCAAAATTAGTTTACGTTCAAGCAACGTTTTATATGAAGATCCTGGACCCTTTTGGTATATTTAAAAGAACCTCTTTTATTGGAATATAAATTGTACATAACCTAGTGGTAAACTTCGTGAATAAGGAACGTTAGCCGCTCTACGGAAAGTTTATCAACCAGACGTACGAGACAAGCAACTTTTCACCTTACCTAGCAGTTCCTGTTGGATATTTTCCGTGTTTATATCATCCAGTAGATACGCAGGATTTGAAATCTCCATTTTCGACGATATTAACAGGTATCCAAGTGATAATTGTTATTTATATATAATCTTTAAAGATATAACTTCTCTTGCTGATGGATATTTTATAATATTAACTCACGTTATTTCAAGAGACAAATTACCTTTTATTTTCAATATCAAACCTGGAAAATTTAATTAATAGTTTTAATACTTGTATAGACCAAATCCGTAACATTCACTTTTTGTACTATTTGAATTCTGAATAGGTAACCTAATATAATTTGCTATAAGGAGGGTTACATGCTACCATAATTGCCATATGTATGTTTTTAGCATAATAAGTGCTTTGGAAATATATCATAGTATCTTGTAAGATTAACAACAAAATATTATTCAAATATATTTATTTTTATTTATCGACAATTTCGTATTATTTTATGTATATATGTGTTTTCGTCTGAGTATCTAGAACCGACTTTGGGACTTTGAGGTTAAGAAGTTCCCTTGTAATTATTGTTTATCTTAATATTATCGAATTTGAGCTAGCAATTCAGAGATTTCTTTTAATTTAATATTCTTTATTATTCATTGCTCCCGTACTTTATCAATATATTACACAGTCATAGCTTTATAACGATAAATGAAAATACAAAATTAAATTTATCGCAGTTGTTAAAATTATTGTTGCTATTAGTTTCATGGTTTTTATAGGTACAAAATCTGGTGATTACCACGATGAAATTAATTCAGCAAACTTTTTCATTTGGGTTAATAAACACTTACTGTATAATCTTCCACCAAGAAGTGTACTAGTAATCGATAACGCATCATATTACAATGTCAAAATCGAACGTGATCCAACATCATCCTCCAAAAAGGCAGAAATGATAGAGTGGCTTGTAGCAAGAAATATAGCGTTTGCTGTGAAGTGGACAAAGCCGGCGTTATATGAATTAATAAAGAAAAATAAAAGTGAAAGTCCAAGATATAAACTGGATACACTATTATGGGCCCATAAACATAATGTATTGAGGTTGCCTCTTTATCACCCAGATTTAAATCCAATCGAAAAGAAATGGGTGATTGTAAAGAATTGGGTTGGAACCAGAAATGTCACTTGTAAGTTAGCAGACGTCGAAAATTTGGCCAGAGAAAA
This sequence comes from Melolontha melolontha, assembly GCA_935421215.2. Taxonomy (NCBI): domain Eukaryota; kingdom Metazoa; phylum Arthropoda; class Insecta; order Coleoptera; family Scarabaeidae; genus Melolontha; species Melolontha melolontha. The sequence continues at coordinate 27,853,725 of OW285243.1, read as the reverse complement.
ATTCGCATCTGTAAATGCAGAAGAGTGGACATCTGATAAATTTGTTGAAATTTATTTACAAACAGAGTATTTCTTAGATCATGTAACAGATAATCAAGTTTTTTTATAGTTAATACTTTAATACAGAAGAAACTGATAATGAAGAAGATAGTTATAGCAATGATGACTGACATTGAAGATAATGATGGTTTTCAACCACTGCCAAAAATGATAAGGCTAAAAGAGCCACAAATGGACATGCATCATTGAATGTTCTATTACTTTTCTTAAATCTTTTGTAAAACTTCAAATTTAAAAAATAGAACACCTTGTTAATTTCTCTCGTACCACATACAACATGAAATATTTATATGTATCTTTATTGTAGCTTGGAATAAGCCAATATCTATTTCAAATTATAGTAATTCTGATTTGATGAACGTAAAATAAACTTAAACTGCTACGCTACGAGTTCAAAATAATTCTCTAAAATAAGAAAGTTTATGAAGCGAAAAATTTATTGAGCTAATTTTATTTAAATTATACTAGCAGCAATATTCATAACGAGGTCGATTTAAAGATTCACATTAATACTTCTGTAAATAATAAATTGCTTCCCCAATATCAATTAGAAATATTGTTGTTTTATGAAAAAACATAATTTTCACAAAAATAAAGTTTTTCAAAAATCACCCCTAATACCTATACCCTCAAAATCACCAACGCCCCTGGCACATTTTGTGATGACGTATGTACTATTCTCTAAATGCTTCCACTATAGCAGGGTCTGTTTTATTTTCTAAATTCTTAACCTAACCTATCAGAGACTTATGAGCTTCTGAATACTTCAAAGTTAAATTCAATTGTATATTGTTCGATATGGATAAATTAAATAAATTTTTTTATGAAATAGTTTTACAAACAATACATAAAGCTTAGTTTTTAAAGTATCACCCTAAAAACGAATTGTATTGACATTATTATACTATTACTTGTGGAATATAAAACAAAAATGAAAAATAAAAAAAACTATCAAACGGGAATAAAACCAAAATATAAAATATATATATACATATATATATATATATGTTGTAATAAGACCGAATGCCGTGGAGTATAAACCCACGTTCGGTGTCAATAATGTAGTAACGCTGACTGTAATTAATAATAATCAATATAAAATTTCAAGATAATAACTGTATTGCTAGCTCAAATATGATAATAAAGAATAAATAAAAATAAGTAGAGAACAACTTAATCTCAAAGGGTCTGAATGCGAGTTCCAGATACCCAAACAAAAAAACGCGTTAATACATAAAATAAAACGAAATAGTCAAAAGATAATAATAAATATATTTAGGTTAAATTCAGTAGTTTTACTTCCACATTTGTCTGAACACGTTCTTCAGAGTCCTTCAAAAGTAGTCCCCATTGCCTGTTTTGTAAGTTTATAGTGTCTTCTAATTTAGTATTAATATTATGTTCTATTTTCTCATTCATTGTCTTCATTTCTTCCTTCAGATTTTGTTCTATTTTCTCCGTTTGTTTTTCATTGCTTGTTGATTTTCATCATTCATAATCCTTATTTCCTCCTTCAGGTTTTGTTCTATCCTCTCATTCGTGCTTTTCATTCCCATGATCGCTTCATACAAGCTTCATACATCTGGTCTGTTGGCGTATCTCCCTGTGCAGCATGAACCTCTGTAATAGTGGACTTCTCTCCTTCTCCTTATTCCTGTCCATCTTCTGTTTTCTCCATTCTTGTACCAGAGCGAGAACGGGTTTCCATAATTGATAATGTATTATAAAGAATATATTAGTTGTTTAAATTATATAAATAGGTTATTGATAAGAAATATTATATATTTGATGTTAACGAATATTTTTTAATTAAACAATATAAATATAAATATCTTCGTTCTTTATTTATTTAACTTATAGCAAATGTTACACCTCTCACTATACTATTACCTTTATAACCTTAATTGCAGGTACACTGTTACTTCTCGGACCAAAGTCTACGTTATTACTAATAATAATGAAAGGACACAAGACAAATCCTCCAGAAAATACCGATGTTTTCTTTTTAATTATAATCTTTTATTCTATGTACTATATCCTTTCTGTTTGGGTATCCGTTAATTCGCCCCGACGTTGCTGGTGCCAATAATGTAATAAGACCGAATGCCGTGGAGTATAAACCCACGTTCGCTGTCAATAATGTAGTAACGCCGACTGTAATTAATAATAATGAATATAAAATTTCAAGAAAATAACTGTATTGCTAGCTCAAATATGATAATAAAGAATAAATAAAAATAAGTAGAGAACAACTTAATCTCAAAGGGTCTGAATGCGAGTTCCAGATACACAAACAAAAAAAACGCATTAATACATAAAATAAAACGAAATAGTCAAAAGATAATAATAAATATATTTAGGTTAAATTCAGTAGTTTTACTAACAAGATACAAAATATAATTTCTAAGCACTAAATATCCAAAATAAACAAATTTATGTGATAAAATGTATGTAACATTCTAGATTACAAGATGCAATGGGTTGCCTACTCAAATTATAGTAATATTGTTTTAGAAATATGGTCGAATTTAAAAACAAGTGTCAATATTTATTAAGAATATCGCAAAAACTGATATTAAAAGCAAAGTGATATGTCCCTTGAAATAACGTGAGTAATCTATTATAAAATATGAAATTGCAAGAGATGTTATATCTTTTATGTAAATATAGGAAACAATTTTCACAAGAATACCTGTTGCTAATGTCAAATATTGTAATTTCAAAACCAACGTATCCACTGGATGTTGTAAACTCACTAGTATCCCAACAGGTACAGAGTAATAAGATTAAAGTTGCTTGTCTCAAACGTCTGATTGATATCCTAATCGCAGATCCGCATACGTTCCCTATCCACGTAGAATACAACTAGGTTATGTGCAATTTTGGTATCCTGAAGAGGTGTCCTTTAACAAAAATATCCGAAAATGGTTCCAGAAACTTCTTATTAAATGTTGCTTAAACGTAAACTGATTTTAGTAATGATGGAAACACAAAAGTAATTATAATTAGGTTTCCTAGTACTTCCACACTCGAAGAAAACCTTCTTGCAAGGTAATAATTTTATGTAAAATTAACAAAACCACTTTCTTGTGATAAAAATGTAGCCGTAAATAATTTATATGATTGATTTTGAAGAGGAATTTAAAAATTAGACTATCCTTTATAACTGCATGCAAAAATTTTAAAAATTAATAATATTATTTTTTTGTCGTCCTGACTACCATATCAAAGTTGTAAAAGCATAAATCAAATTTTCTTAGAAAATTGTACAATGAATTCGAAAAATTTATAAAAGACAATTTTGACAAATTGAAAAGAGATAATTTAAAAAGTTTCTTCAATGTATCTCTTTAATAATTCAGTGTTGAAAATATCTCTAGCAACCTATTTAAATGCTAATAAAACCCATTCACGTGATTTCAATTACAAATTTTGAACATGATGCTTTCAAAATTCATAATAAATAACAATGTTTACAGAAATTTGTACACAAATAAAATAATCATAATTAATTTAAGAATTCTTAAATTCTCGCGAAAACAAGCTATGATTAATTAATTAATGAGCGAATTATATAAATAGACAAAATAAAATATACAGTATTAATCGATATCGTTATTTAAAATCAAATTATGATCTTACATCAAAAATACAAACTTTTAACTCTAAAGTAATATATCTCAAATCATTATATTTCAGATATAACATTCTTGGGACAAATATCTTATAACATGAAGAATTTATTAAGGAAGTAAGCTGAACCATATCAATATATATATCAAGATGTAGTAAACAAATAAAACAAATAACTTAAGCAAAAACTGGTACTCTACAAGTTAGGTTACTGTTCATCTCTTGAGTGATTTTAAATATTGTTCAAAAGATGGCGGTAAAATCAGTTTTTTTTGTGTTCTGGTTAATTTCTAAATCCTAAATAGTTTTGAAAATATAGGATTTTTGTGTTCGCGCATCGTGTCCTACGCAGTTACATTTACATTTGCATTTACAGCAGAACATTTTAATTTTTAGGAATCAAAACAAACCTTATATCTATAACGGAATTCGAACATTCTCTGCCAATGGTTTTCTACTTGTAAATTAAGATTGAAAATCAACAAACCCCGCTATCTATTATACAAAAAAGTTAATTTTATTAACTCTAGTTATTTAATGAATGATTTAATTCTTAGTGAAGTTGAAAGTGTGTTAGTGTTTAGTTCGTTTCTTGTTTAACTTTTGCACCATCAACTAAATTTGTGTCGCTGCTTCAAAAATACTTGGCTTGGTTTTGCATATTTGCATATTCTTCAGTTGTTTATCTCTCGTCCCTTGGCAATAATTATAATAATTATAACTTTTTTTAATGGAAACTTGTGGAAAAAATTATAAATTACATTCAATTACAAATTCAGAAAAACGATATTATTGGAAATCTCACAAAATTATAAAAAAAAAAGAATAAAATTTAATAATACGTGCACCTCCCCCAGTGCCGATAACTGCTTGTATTTGCCGTGGTAAACTAAATATCAAATGTTGGATTACTTCATGGGGAATATTATCCCACTCGAAAAGAACGGTTTGTTCCAATTTCTCGAGATTAATAGTAGCTGGTAAATGTCGCTTTACTGATATTTTTAGAGTATCCCATAAGTGTTCTATTGGATTTAGATCTGAACTTCGTGGTGGCCAGTCCATTACTTGAATATTGATCTCTTGTAATTGAAAACTTGTCTAGCGATGTAGAGCCTCGCCTTATCCTGAATGAAAATAAAATTGTTCCCTATAAATGGTGCAAAAGGCATTACGTGGTCCTGAATAATGTTCTTGAAGTAGGCGTCAAAGTAAATAGCCTCCAGAACATTTTTGATCAACCCCAAAGGGCTCCCTTTGAGAGATTGTTAAGTCATATCTTTCTCCAGTTCTTCGCCATACTCCTACGCGACCATCTAGTAATTTTAAACTTTCTCTAGTGTCGTCCGAAAACAAAACTCGTTTCCAATCTTCAACTGTCCAATCTGCATGATTTCTGGCAAATATCAAACGTTGTACTCTGTGTGCTGCGGTAAGTAATGGTCCAACTGCAGGCCTCCTATTATTCAATCTATTCAATCTTACTTCCCTTAATCTTCAGTTAAAGCAGGAATTCTAACATTTAAAGTTACTGAGTTAAGCGCTTGTTACTCGCCTATTTCTAAAAGATTGCAATTGCAAAAAACGATCATCTCTAGCACTTGTGAGTCGTTTTCTATCTTGACCATGTCTTCTCGAATGCGATCCGTTCTTCCTAGACCATCTAACCATTCGAGTGTCGATTGATTAACGCCCAGCAAATTAGCTACATAACGCATTGTATTATCTTTCTTCTAACAAAGTTGAAGCTCTTAGACATTCATCATTGGTCAACTAATGTGGTCGGTTCGTGATTTTTAATTTAAACTTTATTAACTTAAATTCTATACACGCAAAAAAATTAATAAACTCGTAATTAAAACTTAAATGATGTTTGAATATATATAAAATATATCAGAGACATTGAGTGGTGCGTTAATTTTGAACATGAGTAGAATAAATATATAAAACTATTATGTATCATTAAAAAATTGTAATTACCAATTGTGAAGGCCAGCCAGCTATCAATTGAAAATGCTAATACGATAACTATTGGATTTGTGCATTAGTTCTTAACGGTTTTGTTGAACTCCAAATTTATTAATTTTTTAAAGATGAAAATACATGAACTAATGAAGAATATACACTCCATTATTTACGATTGCCTTCCAACGATCTGGTGAATTCTTCCATTCCACGTCCGCAGAAAGAGGTGGTTTGGAAATGAATAAGTATCAAGTAAATTTTGCTCCAAAAATTCTTTAATTTTAATGGTAGGTGTGCCCATGGGCACACCGCAAAGATAAACCCGATAGGAACTTACATTTCGGTGTTTATAAATTAAATTATGAATGTGGATTAGCTTATATTGCACAAACTGGTAGATATTTTCTACAGTCATAAAGGAACACGAAAGAAGCTTCAAATTAGAAGAAACAGATTCTACTTACGCAAACCATTGTGTAGAACACAAACATAAGTTTAATAATAAATTTGACATATTACGCATACAGGATAAGAGCAATAAATTGAATTTATTAGAGAGTTTAGAAATAAATAGTTTAAACAAACTAAACCTCATTTTAAATGACCAATTAGAAGTTAATAACCCTCTGTTATTAAATCTAAATATTTAAATTCATTTTTGCCGAATAAATGATATTATATTAAGCAAGGCAAGCAAGGCAAAGCAAGGCAAATTAGAGTACGCTTCTTCTGTTTGGTCACTTTACTATACTTATTTTGAGCTATTCATTGAAAACATACAACGTCGTTTTTTAAGTATTTGTCATTGAAAATTTATGGCATCTGAGTAGAGGGTCTCAGCCGATTCTGGAACCTCCTCGGAGTGACCTTGACCTTGGTCTATGCTAGGTCAAGGTAACTCCGAGGAGGTTCCAGAATCGGCTGAGGCGGAGGGAAGATGCAACATCAAGTTCACTGAGGAGGTTCTCGAATCAAGAGGTATGAGACGGAGGGAGGTTGAAACACCACGGTCACCGAGGAGGTTCTAGAATCAAGAGGATGAGGTTGCAGCATCAAGGCCAAAGAGGTTCTAAAACCAAGGAGGTTCTGGAACCAAGATTTTCTAAAATAGGTTGTAGAGGTTAAAACCGGGTGAGGTTATAACACCGAGGAGGTTCTATAAAAATAAATGAGGTTGCAACGACTAGCACATCGGGTAGGTTTTTGCACATAATTGTAGGTAGGGGTTATTGGTATTGTATATAAAGGGAGATTATTCGAAACAATTGTTAGTATTAACAAGTATGTCTAAACGTAAGGTTGCTGTGATGGAAAAACCATCCTGTTCTCAACATATTGTGGAAAGAAGTGAATTGGAGGAAGGGGAGAATGCTGATGAAGTGTTTTGGAGATATTGAGTTGGATCCCAGATTTAAAGAACTATTAAATGGGATGAGTGATCCCAAAACATATATTGTGAATTGTGATTTTGGACGATAGGTATCAACCGCTGAAAAGTTCATGGAAAATTATACAAGGGAACCAATTTGGGAAGTGCCATAAGTAGGAGAGAGGTTTTTCTTTTTAAATAAAAGTCATTGCAAATGGATAAGCATTGGTTTCTCTCCATTACAGAATATGGAGTACATGTTAAAGCTTGTTGGTGTAAAGAAGCAGTGTGTGTGTTTGGACGTAATGGAATGGGGTTGGTTAATTGGGGAGATTGTACAGTTAAGGGAACGATTCGAGTGTAAGAATACAGTGTTTCCTACAATTTGCGGGATGCATATGCGAATATCGCGAGAGGTAATTGACGGGTCGACAGCAGTTGTGAAGATAGAAAAAGGTGGGGAATATCTGTATTTGGCATATGAAGGGTTGTTGGAATTGTAGCGATTGAAGAAAATATTAGAATGTCGTTTGGCAGTTTTAGAAGGTATGCAATATAATGTATGGTATAACAATATGGTGCGAAGTTTAGCTGAAAGTGGTGAAGAAATAGAATTGGGAATAACGAAAATGTATCATGGAGTTGTGTCAGAATTTGTGTGCATATTAAGGGAGTTAGTCACATATTGGCCAAAGAAATTATCAAATGATTTGAATTATTTAAGAAAGAATAATGGAAAAAGTTGTAAAGTTTGATAATAAAAAGGATTAAATTGTTATTTTTTATTATTAGATATAGAATTCCAGTTATTAACTTATAAATACATGTTTTATTAATATATACTCAATTTAGCTTATTTATTAAATCTATAGATAGTATTATATAACTAACTTCTATATCTAATAATAAAAATTAACAATTTAATCCTTTTTATTATCAAACTATACAACTTTTTCCATTATTCTTTCTAAATGATTCACATCATTTGATAATTTCTTTAGCCAATATGTGACTAACTCCCTTAATATGCACACAAATTCTGACACAACTCCATGATACATTTTCGTTATTCCCAATTCCATTTCTTCACCACTTTCAGCTAAACTTCGCACCATATTGTTATACCGTACATTATATTGCATACCTTCTAAAACTGCCAAACGAAATTCTAATATTTCCTTCAATCGCAACAAATCCAACAACCCTTCATACGCCAAATACACATATTCCCCACCTTTTTCTATCTTCACAACTGCTGTCGACCTGTCGACAATAATGCTACTGCTAATGCAATCGATGTTATCGATATTATGTGTAACGTGGTTGAATGATATATTAACGGTGAATTATCACATGTTTTAATCACTTTTATCCCAATGTTGCACCTGGCTATAAAATAATAGAGGTTTCACAAGATAAAATTTATATGCCGGTGAACACTAATGTATTATCTCAAGTTATTATTCAACCTGTAGATCAGACCGGACAACTTATTGATTTAAGAGGTGAAGAATTGACCATATATTTAAGGTTAAGGCGGATTAATTGAGTTTGGAGAAGAGTGCCTTCAATATTTTAGTGGAGATATTAATAATAATAGACCAGGATTATTTGTAGAGACGAAGATAGGGTCGTACGCGTAACTGATATACGCAGTAGCAGACTAGGATATTCAATATTCGCTTGTGGAACAGTTTAAAGTTAAATAATTACAAATGAGGAGTAACGTCTTTAATCAACTGCGCACTAGGGGAGGGAATTGCAGATACAAAATAGTGAATAAGTTATGGAGGGTAGTTGGTGGGGTGAGGGTAAATAATCGATTAACCAATCGATTAACCAATGAAAATAGGAGTTTCTTGAGGGGCATAGGGTATGAAATTTTGGTGTAGATAAAGTAAATCTTGGAGCAACTGTGGCATGGGGATTATAAGTTAATAACTGGAATAAAGAGAGGATTAAATTTAGTATAAGAAAAGACTCGATCATGATAAGTTTAACGAGACTGCTTGCGTCAAGTTTTCAATAGATATCGAAGTTTTGGATGTTTTAAGGAAGGTGCGTGTAGATAATTCTATGGTTGAGATGGAATTTCACAATCACATACCCATTTGGTTCTCTGAAATATGGAAATCACGACGAGATCAGGGTTGTGGTACCGGAAATAGATAGATATACTTTACCATCAGAGTCAAAACTATTAATTGAGGGAAAGTTACGACTGGCAAGTGACGATAGTAAGCATAGTGCTACAGCATTTTAATTCATAATGCAGAAGCTTTTATGTTTAGTATTCAGTCGGTCAGAATTGGGTACAATAAACTAATCATCGATGGAAAGGAATGGAGATGGAACTATACGACAGAGGAACTAGAAGTGATGGTGCCAAAAAACTAGCAAAAGATACAAGGAAGGATTTTGTGTTGAAGGATCAAGCAACGGACACAGCTGAGCAAACGGATAGCTACAGAGTAATGAATATAGAGGGAATAAAGCAAGAGAAATACGGAAAAGGAGAAGGAGAGACACAGGGAGGAAGTAAGGATAGTATAACACAAAAACAATTAAATAAGGATGACAATAGTAAAAATAAAGTAGATAGAAAAGACGGAGAACATCGAGCGAATCAGAGCATAATAAAAATTGGAACCTGGAATATAAGAAGTATGAAGGACAAAGAACAAGAATTAATACAAGAATTTGAAGAGGAAGAGGCAGACATTCTGGCTATAATAGAGACAAAGAAGAAAGGACAAGATATAATGGAAATAAATAACCACATGGTAATCTATAGTGGAGTACACGTAGAAACAGGAGCAACAGAGGGAGTTGCGTGTATAATTAATAAAAGAAGAGTAGAAAATATACAAAGGTGGAAGTTCATATCACGAAGAATATTGAAAATAGAAATGAAACTAGAGCAGCAAAACAGCACATCAATAGTCATAGTATACGGACCAAACGAAGATGAATCAACAGAAGAAAAGGACAAATTTTGGGAAGAACTGACAGAGACGATAGAAAGTAATAACAAGAGAATAATAGTACTAAGGGATTTTAATAGCAGAGTGGGGAAAAGAACAGCAGATGTAAAAAATGTACTAGGTCCCCACGGAGAAGATCATAAGAATAATAATGGTGGTAGAATGATACACTTTTGTATAGAAAACGATCTAGTCATTACAAATACGTTCTTTGCGCACAGGGACATACATAAATACACAAGAGAAGTGAAAACAAGAAACGAAAAATTCATTATAGACTATATCCTTATAAATAAAGCATATAGAAAAGAGGTACTGGATACCAGAGTGAAGAGGGGACCCGAAATATATAGTGACCATTACTTAGTAGAGACAAAAATAAAGATTGACCAAAAAAGACGAACATGTAATACAAGGAAACCACAAACTAAACCAAACGAGGTAATTAGAACACACAAGTTACAAGAAGAGCAAATATCTTGCAGATACAGAGAATTAATAGAAATAAGAATAGAAGAAATAAGAAATGCTTGGGTCGAAATGGACTTAGAACAACTATGGAGCAATTTCAAAAACATTATTATATCAGTAGCGAAAGAAACATGCGGAGTAGTGTCCAATAATAAATGTAGAAAACAAACAAGATGGTGGAATGAACACATCAGGGAAGAAGTGAGGAAGAAAAAGAAACTTTGGAAGCAGCATTTACGAGATGGTTCAGATCAAAGCTACACAAAATATAAGCAAAAACTAAAAGAAGTAAAAGAAATTATACTAAAGGCAAAGGCAGAAGCATGGGAAGAATTTGGCACGAAAATGGAAAAATATAGCCGAGAAAACCAGAAACTGTTTTATAAGGTAATGCAGAATGCAAGGAAAGATAAACAACATACAATAAGACACAATAAAGCAAAAGACAATAGAGTATTAACTAGTGAAGAGGAGAAAATGGAAAGATGGAAAGAATACTTCCAGGACCTACTGAACAGAGAGGGGGAAAGCAGAGCGGAAATAGATGAAGAAACGTGCGTAGAAATCGACGACGAACAAGATAGCATAGCTGAAGAAGAAGTGATAGAAGCAATAAAACATATAAAAAGAGGGAAAGCAGCAGGACACGACAACATCAAGCCAGAACTGATAAAAACATTAGGAACTAAAGGCATAGAAATGTTTACCTTTATATTTAACAAAGCATGGAACCAAGGACGAATACCGGAGGACTGGACGACTGGCATAATCATTCCAATACACAAAAAAGGGGACTCTAGAGACTGCACTAACTACAGAGGTATTACACTACTTAGTGTAGTGTCAAAAACATATGAACTTATTTTAGAGAAAAGATTAAAAAATGTTATAGAAGGGCAATTAGCTGAAACTCAGAGCGGATTTAGGAGGGGCAGAAGCACTCAGGACCATAATTTCACAATTAAGCAAATGATCGAAAAAACTAGAGCAAACGAAGGAGAGTTGTACCTGGCTTCCTGGACCTAGAAAAGGCTTTCGATAGAGTGTCACAAAAACAAATTTGGAAAGTATTGGCGCAAAGAAATGTCAACAACAAACTAAGAAGAGGTATACAAAGTATATACATGGACAATAAGAACTACATAAGGAAAGATAATGCGCAGTCTCGGGTTTTCCATATCAATGACGGATTAAGACAGGGCGGCGTAATGAGTCCAACACTATTCACGCTGATTATGGATGACGTCATGAAAGCAGTGAACAACAGAATACGAGCAGTCCATGTTGGGTACCATAGACTCCAGCCAGTATACTTATCGAATTACGCCTTTGCAGATGACCTAATGGTATGCGCAGCGAAAGAACAGGATCTGCAAGAAAATTTACAAGTCTAGGAAGAAGAATTAAAAAGAAGAAGGCTCAAAATAAATATCACTAAAACAAAAGTAATGGTAGTGGGTAAAGAAAATAGAATAACGAACATAAAACTAAATGATCAGAGAATAGAACAAGCCAATTTATATAAATACCTAGGAGTAATTCTAGATAGAGAAGGAAATATGGAGAATGAAATAAACGAAAGGATACATAAGGCGGCAAAAGTGTACCACTCTCTGAAAAAGACACTGATCCAGAAAAAAGAAATAAGCAGGAAAACAAAACTTACGGTATACAAGCTACAAGCTACATCGGCTACAAGCCGATTCTAACGTACGGCAGTGAAAGCTGGATAATAAATAATGTGATGAAAAGCAGACTACAGGCAATGGAAATGAAATTCCTGAGAGCAATCAAAGGAATCACGAGCAGAGACAGAGTGAGAAACGAATTAGTATGGGATGAATTAGGAATTGAGCCGATTCTAAAGTGCATAGAGAGAAGTCATCTAAAATGGTTCGGTCATGTGTGCCGCATGGACGATAAAAGGCAAGTCAAAATAATATGGCAAACAAAAATTACAGGCGTAAGAAGACGGGAACGACCAAGGAAAACGTGGAATGATAAAGTTGACATTCAAGAGAAGAAACATGGACTGGGCACAAGCTAGAAGAATGACAAAAAATAAGAAAGATTGGACAAAATTTGTACATGGAGATGACATGCAAATAACTTAAGTTAGAATTTAAGAGAAAAAGAATGTAAATGTAACCTCACACCTAATGGTATAAGAGGTTGTTTGATTATATATATATATATAATATTAGATATATTACACAGGCCTGCGTTTTTTAACTTTCTAAAAATTGTTTTAAATTTGATAGCTGATTCTTATGTGTTTTTGGGCGCTGAATCCAAATATGAACTCTATTTTTCTCCATCAGGTAAGGATTTTTCACAAAAAGGCTTCAAGTTATATTTTTTTAAAAATTAAAAATAATTTTTAGTTACATTTTGAATTTATTTACAAAGGATATAAAAAACAAAATTACTTACAAATATCATTAAATCTAATGAAAAGAAACAGTAAAATACTATTTATGTCTTTACAAGTCCTTATAATATCTTTTTCTTTGTCCTTCCATACTCCTTTTTGTGCTTTTTCTTCTGTAATCTCGTAGTGGACCATCCCTTTTTAACATCCAACAATAATCAGCTATCATGCTTATATTCCATCTTCCTTGGTATCTCCTCTCCATCTCTTTTAGGTCTTGGTGGAACCTTTCCCCCTGCTCCTCACTTACTGCACCAAAATTTACAGGGAAGTAGTCGAGATGCGAATCTAGAAAATGCACCTTCAAACTCATGTTACAGCCTAAGGCTTTAAATTTTTCTAACATATCTTGCACAATATTTTTGTAATCTTCATGTTTTTTGTTGCCAAGAAAATTTCTAACCACATTTTTGAAGGCTATCCATGCTTGTTTTTCTGCTTCCTCCATTTTAGATTCAAAATTTTCATCTTTCATAAGCTTTCTTATATCCGGCCCAACAAAAACAACCTCCTTTATCTTTGCTTCTGACAAGCGAGGAAACTGGCTGCAAAGATACTTGAAGCACTCTCTATCTTTTTTTAATGTCTTCACAAATTGTTTCATTAACCCTAGTTTTATATGTAATGGAGGAAGCAAAACTTTGCTCGGGTCTACTAAACTTTTTCTTTCAATGTTTTTCATTCCAGGTTGTAAGGTATGTCTTGGTGGCCACATCTTTTTACAATACTGCTGCTTTCTATCACGACTATCCCACTCACACAAAAAACAAGGATATTTAGTATAACCGCTTTGTTGTCCAAGTAACAAACAAAAACCTTTCAAATCACCACAAATTGTCCAGCCTTGATCCTTGTAACGAATTTTAATTAAAAGTAGCTCAAGATTTTCATAACACTCTTTTAAATGAACTGAATGTCCCACTGGTACAGAAGCATATTTACTTCCTTTGTGTAGAAGAACGGCCTTAAGGCTCCTTTTTGAAGAGTCAATAAAGAGTTCCCATTCAGAAACATTAGCAAACTCTTTTTCTCTGTTCTTAAACCAGGAAAATGTTGTGCTAGATGCTAACAATTTTTTTTCTTTCAACCTTGAGCCTAAAAGCTCAGTTGAGTCCTTAGGAAGGTTTAAGTCCCTCACCAAATCATTTAATTCAGATTGGTCAAACAGTTTTGGCTCATCACTTCCAGTATCATAGTAATAACTTCCCTCATACAGTTCACTTGCGCATGTACGTGAAACCATTTCGTCATCAGATACATCATCTAATGTATCTGGTAGTGAAGGAACAGGTACTTCTGGTCCATGAGGTATAGGACGTGTTGCGGATCGAAGGTTTGGGTAAACGTTGTCCTTTTTGTTTTTTAAATTGAATCCGTGTACTACACACGAACAAAAATAACAATCATCGCTATGATTGATCGGTTCTCTCCAAACCATAAGCACTCCAAAGCAAAAAGACTGTTTTTTCCTTGTAACCACTGGCGAAGCTCTTCAACACACACTGAACAAACCTTATGAGGAGCCCAAGGTTTGTCTTGGTCTCCTAATTTCACACCAAAATATACAAAATATACTTTTTTTACAACATCTGTAATGTTTCTTTGTTGTTTTTTTACTGTAAACTTTCCACAAATATAGCAGAAGGAGTTGGGCACATTGACACAGCCTCTTGATGCCATTGGAATTTAATTTTAACAAACTCGTAAAATAAAAATTAAATTAACTCAGTAACTAATCACAAATGTCAACTAATTACACAAATTCACACCACAGTTGTAAAGAAGATATTGAATGAACTAACTGTTTTGTCTAGAATAGCAATATGTTTGTAGTGGAGGTGGGGAGGTAGACATGTAGTAACAGGAAGATGATGAGTTATGTCTTGCGACATGCTCAATTATTTCTATTTGTAAATTCTTTATTATAAATCTAGTGTATGTTTATTCAGAATATCAACTTCTTGCATCATCATAAGTAAAAAAATTATAATAGTTTATTTAAACAACGGTGTAACAAAATTGTCCTTTTCAAAAAGACTAATACATGCAGATAGGTCAAAAAACCCCAGATTGTAAAAAAACCTTACGTGATGGAATTTTTTAAATAATTTTCCCATTTTCAGCACCAAAAAGTCTATTGAAATCACTGTATAAAATCCAGACAATTTTACCATCGCAGGCCTGTGTTATTAGCGGAGTGGAAGTGCATGAAGTGAGAAATGTTGGTATAACATCAACTATGAAAGGATATTTCTCATATAGTCCAAGTTATGCTAATCAATTGGAAAATTCTGTGTTAGATAAGAAAGGGAATTTTACTTTTTCTATTCCATTGAAGATGCTGATGGGATTTGCGGAAGACTTTAAGCAAGTTATTATGAATGTATCCCAGGAATTAGTTCTAAAAAGATGTGCTGATGATAGTGATGTCATATTGAATTCAGTTACCACGGAGAATATTAAGTTAATAATTGATTCTATTGTGTGGAGGATACCACATGTTTAAGTTGGTATGACCAAGGAATTGGCTTTAACTAAGTTAATTACGAAGAATCATATAATGGAAATGTTCTTTAGAGGTTGGGAAATTCATGAAAATCCAGGAATTCCGGAGACAACTAACCATAGTTGGGCCAATAAAACAGCTCCACATTTAGAAACGCCAAGATATATAATTTTGGGTTTTCAGACAGGGAAGAAAGGAAAAATAGAAGAAAATATCAGTAGATTTGATGCCCTTAATTTAACTGATATGACTGTTTAATTATATGGTAAAAGATACCCATATGAAAATGCCAGAGTTGATTTTGATGATAATCGAGTAGCAGTGTTATACAATATGTATTCTAGGTTTCAACAATCTTATTATGGTCACGAATATTGTGAACCGATGCTTAAATTATATAATTTTAAGGTGTGTCCATTATTGGGCATAGATTGCTCACATCAGGAAAATGCAATACATAGAAGTAGTGTGGAGAATAGAATTTACTACGAAAGATAATGTGCCTAAGGAATTGGCTACTTGTGACAGTAAATTTAGGAGGAGTCATTTTGTGTTTAAACCGGTACTGAGCTTCGGTGTATTAACTGAGGAAGATCAGCGTGTAGCGAGATGCGCATTCAGTCATCATAACGGGTTAAAGTAAGACGGTTATGCATCAGCGAGTGATTTTGATGAAATAATTAAACGGTTGTGTAGAGGAGTGGATATTGTGCTTGTTAAAGGTAGAGGAAAATTGGATTGAAGTGCATTATAGATAAATGAATAATTGATTTAGTCGATGCGGAAAAAATAAGGAAGGGAGAAGCAAGTTGTAGTTTCCACGTTGGTAATTATGTGGTGTGCGCTCTAAGTAATGTAAGTAAGGAACGATTGTATAAGTTTATTGAGGAGAATGGAAAGACGAAAATAAAAGTAACATTATAATTTTTGAAATGGGTTGTGTGTGGGCACTAATGACAAATTATGTTGTGAGTAGGGTAGGTAGTGTGATAAGGCGATATGAATTTGTTGGATCATTTGCCGCGGTGGAAGATAGTGACCTAGTTTATATACCAAAAACATATTTAATGTGGAATGTTAGAAGCTTAGATTTAGAATATATTTGGAATCGGCTACCGAAAAGTTATCATGAAGATATAAACTTAATTAGATGTAGACCATGTGTGAGTCATTATAATGTGTTTGGGGGACACTATTGATGGGGTAATTAGGAGAAGAGACTGCAGCGTGTGTAGATGTAGAATTAGTATTTCATTATCTGGCAGTTAATGCTCGATTGTAACGAAATTATAATAAATATATATATCTAAATATTTAGATATAACTACCATACCGATATATGAAAATATGTTTACATAGTTGCATAATTAAAATAAAGATTTGTATATGTAATATCAATAAGAAGATGTTTTCGTAATCGAGTTAATGCTCGATTGTAACCAAATTATAATAAGTATTTAGATATAAGTACCATATAGATATATGAAAAGATGTTTAGGTAGTTGAATAATTAAAATAAAGATTTATTTATGTGATGACTTTTTGCTTCAATAAAAAGATGTTTATGCAGTTGAATAATTAAAATAAAGAATTATTGATGTAATAACTTGTTTATTTCAATAAGTAGAACTATAACTTGCTTCTCTTCAATTCACAGTGAATGTTTGAGAACGACATTGACCAAAGGCGAGGGGGTTCCATGTGGGGGCGGTGGTCGCAGCGGGTGAGCCCCTACCGGTCACCATATGAAACCTACAGCCCCCAGCATCCACAGGAAACTCTCCCCAGCCTCCACTCGCTACATGGAACTTCCCCCATCCCGGCCCGCCACATGAAACTTCCCCCTCCCCCACCAGTCGCCATTTAAAACTTCTTTTCCCTTCCCCACCCTCTGTGCCCCCTCTGCCCCCTACCCTTCCCGGAGCTGTTTTTGTGGGGAGGCGTTTTAGCTACTTGACCTTTAACATGTCTTGGTGTGGGGTTGGGGGTGTTTTTTAAACAAAGGGCGTATAAAGGTATTAGACATAAAGCTTTTCTCCGTAAAACTTTTCTCCATAAAATGGCTGCCACGTCCCCCAGCGCCCCCACGCCCCCGGAGGAGATCCAAGTGAAGAAGAAACTGATGCAACTGGTAGTGCGAATTTAGAAAAATCAATGGCTCATGCCATATCGCTATTGGGTACAACACCATCAAGATCAATAATTGCTAATAAATCTATGAATGAAACGCTCTTAGAAACGGATGAAGTGAAGGAATCATTGAAAGGTTATAATCCCACGATACGCCCATATCTTATTGGTTTAATGACAGATGAAAATGAAGAATTTGATGAAAAGTATGGTGTACTTGAAATAGATCCAATATTGTTATCAGTGGATTTACATATAAAGCCACTAAAGGTTTATTAGAATTACTTTTCAAAAAGAAACCAGGTAAATTTTTATATGCTGATGCGAAGAATTATAAGTACATACTCAATGACACTCACTTTGCGCGAGTTGATTATGATCCAGATGAGAAGTATGCTGCTAGTAAAGCTTATAAATACACATCAATTACACAGGTCTACAGTGATTTTGATGTTTGAAAGCTGTTTGCTAATTTGTATATGTTTGGGGGCCCTTATTCCAAAAAACGCCATATTTTTGCTCTATAACGTAATCTTTTTTATAGCGCTCTATATCTTAAAAATGTTAATTTATTAATATACATACCTATGACAAGAATATGTTTGTTCCATGTTAGGCATGATTTTTAAATGAATTGATTTTTATGAAATTAAATGTGATTTGGCAACACTGGTTAATATTAGATTTCTCAGCAAAGCAACAGAGTCGGCGCATAAGCGTCAATACAACGTTGAAACCTGCTTATGTGCAGTTTGGTTGTGTTAGTCGTCGTGCTACTGTGTCCGCGCGCTTGTTGTCTTCGTTGTTGCGTATTTTAAGTGTTCTAGAACGTATAAATATGGAAAGAAGGCATTGTGTGAACAATCCGAATAACTTTTGTTATATCTGTGGTAGTTATGTCGTAGTAAAGCAGAGGCAAACTATAACTTCGTTTGTGAAAAATGTATACCACGATTATTTTGCTGTAAAAATTGGGGACCAAGACAAGTCCTGGGCTCTTCATACTGTTTGTTCCGTTTGCGTTGAAGCATTGAGAAACTGGCAAAAGGTAGGAAGAAATGTTTAAGCTTTGGCGTTCCTATGGTATGGCGAGAGCCTAGAAATCACAGTGATGATTGTTATTTTTGTTCGTGTAATGTTCAAGGATTCAACAGAAAAAATAAGAAACAATTTGTGTATCCCAATCTTGACTCTGCTATTCGACCAGTTTCTCATGGACCAGATGTACCGATTCCTGCCGCCCAAGAAGCACTAGAAAACGTCATATCGTCAGAATCAGAGGAATCTAATTGCGACCTAGTTGACTCAGATTTCACAGCAGATTTCAGAGAGCCCGAAGTGTTTAACCAGAGCGAACTAAATGATTTAATTAGAGATTTGCAACTTCCGAAGGATGCATCCGAATTGTTAGCCTCCCGACTTCGCGAGAAACATTTACTGGCACCTGGCGTCACATAAAGTTTTTACCGGGATCGCGAAAAAGAATTATGTCAATATTTTACTCAAGACGGACCGCTAGTGTATTGCAACAATATTCCTGACTTAATTTAAACTTAGGAAATGTGCCGTATGTAAAAGAAGAATGGCGCCTGTTTATTGACTCAAGTAAGCGTAGTTTAAAAGGCGTTTTATTGCACAATGGTAACGAGCTGGCCTCGGTTCCCGTTGCCCATTCGATACATTTAATGGAAACGTATGAAAATTTTGAACTTCTTTTAAAGAAAATAAACTACCAAGAACATCAGTGGATGCTTTGTGGTGACCTTAAAGTGCTGTGCATGCTACTAGGACAACAAGGAGGTTATACAAAATTTCCATGCTTTATTTGTGAGTGGGATAGTCGAGCAAGGGATAGACATTGGACTCAAATAGAATGGCACTCTAGAACAAGCCTTACACCTGGTAGCAAGAAAGGATTAAGAGATAGCTTGGTTGACCCCAAAAAAGTTTTACTGCCTCCTCTCCATATCAAACTTGGCTTGATGAAGCAGTTTGTTAAAGCCCTAGAAAAAATGGACAGTGTTTTAAATATTTGTGCGAGACATTTCCAGCCTTATCCGATGCCAAGTTAAAAGAAGGTATTTTTGTTGGGCAGCAGATAAGAACATTATGCAAAGACAAGGATTTTCAAAACACAATGACCAATGTCGAGAAAAACGCTTTGATTTCATTTAAAGAGGTAATTGATAAGTTTCTTGGGAACTCTAAGGACGAAAACTACTAAAATATTGTTCAAAATATGTTACAACACTTTCATCGTCTAGGTTGTAATATGAGTTTGAAAGTGCATTTCCTGTTTTCACACTTGAACTATTTTCCTGAAAATGTTGGAGCAGTTAGCGAAGAATAGGGAGAGAGGTTTCACCAAGACATTAAGGAAATGGAACGGCGATACCAAGGCAGATGGAGCATAACGATGATGGCGGACTACTGCTGGATGTTAAAACGGGATATGCCCTTAAAAACATACAACCGAATGTCCGGACAACGTAGCTTCCTTGCAAAAAGACAAAGATTTCAATTTAAAAAGACTGGGTAAAGTATTTTTTTCCACTTTTTTAACTTGTATTCCACCTTTTTACTCAATAAACAAATAATTTTTTTTAGAAATATAGTTTTTTCTCATTTAATATTTGCAAAAAAACCTTACGTGATACAAATAAATGCATAGAATTTTTGAAATCGCCTACCAAAATTATATAAAATCAGTTTTCAAATTAAAAACATCTGTCAAAAGGTTTAATTTTGTCGACCTGTGTTATTAAACCTATTTTACAAGGAAAGAAACCTGAAGTTTGGTGGTCTCGAACCTGGAAGACTGGTTTAGGTTTATCAAAAATATCACCTGTAAATAAGCTGGTTATACCTAATAATGAAATTGAATATAAGTATTGGGACGATGTGAATGAATTGTGATAGATTGAAGTTGCTAGTAACCTCGAAGAATGCAGGTCATACAGGACACGAAAGCGAAATAATAGCAATAATTGAGGAATTGAAGGAGGCTAGAATTATAAAATAGTTTATTTACCGTGAATGTTAATACAAACGTTATCGAGTCTCGGTTGTGTCACAGTTTATATGTAGACACCGACGTTCGATAACGATGACGATCGATAAATTTGGAAGAAATATCCACAAACATATCATCAAGAGACACTTAATGGAAGATGTAGTCTCAGACTTTCTCAAGCACCCTATAGTCGAAAAAATATTTGAAATGCATATGAAGGGAATTTCTACTCCGAAAACAACTCCTTCGAAATATGTTGTTCCAATATACAGCGATCTGTCAATTGGTATCGCGGATACGTATAAAACTCCATCCTTTCCAACACAGAATTGTGTAATACTAAACTATACGTAGGGAATGTTTACTCCAACGAGACATTAACGAAGTTAATGGTTAGCGGCAAAACTTTTAATCCTAGGACACCATTATCAGTAAAAGAGGGAACGAAATTCTATTTGAAGTACATTGGTCCAAAACCTAGTCCGGAACGAACAGAAGCAGTATTTGCGGTAGTAGTTATAGATGGTAATGTCATCGATTAGAAGGGATGTCGTCGATGAAATACATAAACCTGCACGTAGGCGGTTTTCCCGACGGCGAATCATAGTAAAAGGATTGAGAGATTTATTCCAAATCGATTTGGTTGAAATGATACCGTATGTAAAGGAAAATGATAACTTCAAATATATTTTCATTTGCATAAACACTTTTTCGAAATTTACCTGGGCAGTCCCAATAAAAAACAAAATAGCCCTAGAAGTTATGAAAACCATGAAATCTGTACTCTCATCTGGTAAAAAAAAATATACCGAAAAATGTTCAAAGCGACCAGGGGAAGGAATTTTTTAATACTCATTTTAAGAAACTTGTGGATAAATATAATATTAATCATTATACTACTTATTCTAGTTTAAACAATTCCATTGTGGAACGTTTTAATCGAACTCTTAAAAATAGGATGTGTATGTAATTTTCTTCAGAAAGAAAGTTAAACAACCTTCACATATGTATTTTTGGTGTCCTGATAACGATTTCTGTGAAGATACTAGTCGTGATAAATTCTTTAACCAACAGTAATGTGTATTTCCATTTTCACCACTAAGGAGTAATAAATTTAAATGAATAGATTTCCTCCTCTTTGTGTAATATAATGGTCCCACCACATCATGTGATCTTATTTTATTTTCAAATACTTGATCTAAACCATATGCGTTGAGAGATATATTATTAACCTGTTCAAAATTAGCAATATCTCTTAAATTTGTTGGAAAAGAACAACTGCTAAAATCAGCTACAGTGCTATAATGTGAATGTGAAGAAACTCTTTGCGGCAATCCTGTTAGTTCCCTTAAAGCAGAAGTGATGGCCCAAGCAAAACACTTGTCGTCGTTATTTTATATATTTATTATGGCTTTCTTTTTTTATTGCTGGTGGTAAGACTACATAACTGGAACCTCTCATTGGATTATATTTGTTTATATTCACTTCCAAATATAATACATTACTCAATGTCCAACCTAAAATAATTAATAATTAATCGTACTTTAAGAAAACCTTAATTTACCTGAATCACGCTCTTAGAATTCACTCACTTTATTCTTAATTTCATCCATAAAATCTGCATATATACCATATAAATTACTTCCTTGAGTTATAATTTAATTTTTGGAATTGAAGGATTTTATTTCTACATTTTCTTTCACTAGTAAATAATATAAACCATATAGTTCCAAATTCACCTTCATTGAGATATGTACAGCTAAAGTACTATCCATAAGTGATACCACTTTCTCCCTAATATTATTTGCAAATTCAACCACATCGATGTATACACGAGATGAATGATCACATATTTGGTAGCTTATTATTCTATCACCAAATGCTCCAACATTTTTCATCACACCGTCATCAACAACAGCAAATACTTAATTTAGATGTAAGGTACTGCGTATATGTGCTGTATAACAATTTTTTTCCACATCGACGACGCATGTTTCACATTGCATCAAATTACCTGGACTATTCTCAAATTTCCTTTTCTTTCCCTTAGAAGAACGTAATAAGTGTCGATTTCTATTATCAGCTCGAGTAAATGTTTTCCCACAAGACTCATAATCGAACATTTGAACACTATTTCACACTGAATTTATACCGACTAAACACCTCGAGTGCACCTACTCGACTAATGTTCTAATGGAACAACAATCGCCTTATATACAATCAAGGTCGAAAATTATATTTAGAAAAGAAAACATTTTGAAAGAATAATTATATCTAACACATATTACATTCTAAACTTATTGTATTTATTTTTTTCTTTAAAATCATTGTGTCTTGATCGAATACATCTATTTCAATCTCGATGTCTTCCTCTTCACTACACTTCTCCGCACTATCCTCATCTATTATGTTTTGATTGAATATATGTATTTCAATCTCGATATCTGCCTCATCACTACTCTCGTCATCATTACACTCTTCCTCACTACACTCATCTTCTTCATCTTCGTCTTCATCAGAAATAGTATTTATGACACTATTTGTTGTTACTATTTCAAAATTCAAATAACACATATTCTCTTATATGTGCAACTATTGTAACTTAGAATGAGAAATACAGATCCTTTCGCTATTAATATATTAGCGGTTGAATCTCTACCTCGATAGCTTCTCAAGGTCAAGGTTCTTTCAACGTCAATGTCAGTTCACAGTCAAGATCATCTCAATGTTGGGTTGTCTCAAGGCCAAGGTCGTCTCAAGGTCGAGGTCATCTCAAGATCAAGGTAGTCTCAAGGTCAGATCAAGATTTTCTCGAGGCCGTTTCAACGTCAATGCCATTTCAAGGTCAAGGTCATCTATCCTTATCTCATTCGACCTTTTTTTTTCTAGAACCTCCTCCGTGACCTTGGTGTTGCAACCTCCCTCGGCCTCAGCCGATTCTGGAACCTCCTCGAGGTGACCTTGGTCTAACCTACTTCCAAGGTCAAGGTCACTCCGAGGAGGTTCCAGAATCGGCTGAGACACTCTACTCATCTGGTACTTTAATCTACTTGCTGATTCTATATATGTGCATTTATACTTTACTGGCTCCAGTTAAATATTCATATATATCAGCATAGTTCCATTGATAAACTTTCAAACAAATTAAAATCATTTGGATTTAATGATATACTAATCAGGCATTTTAAGTGATATCTGGATAATAGGAAACTTCCTGTGTTATAATGATCACATTTCTTATTATTTTTACAGTCTCGAGTATAACTACATCGTTTTTCTACGTAGATTAGTATGTATACACCAGCTATTGAATCCAAGAGATTGCTATTTGCAGATAATTTACAAATCTTTACCTAAATCCTAGATATGACTGTACCTTTCTGCAACAGTAACTTTATGCTACTAATGTTTAGAACAATTACCTACATAAATGTGTATACATAACCTACACAAGGAAGTTAAGTCTATCTAAATAGGACTGTTCATTACATGGTACTTCGTTACTTACGTTTACTAACCAGATTGAAAGCGTTACTTTACTTGCGAAAAAGTTTTTAAATTTTATTATACGCAATTATAATAATTAGCTATTTGCATATGTGCAAGTAATGGAAACTTTTTCCATTGTTTGTTAGATCGAAGCTTGAGTATGCAGCCTTCTAGGGTGGTGTCTATATTATTACGTGTATAAGAACATCTTTGAAACTACATACCCATATTACAAACGATAGTTACTATAGTGACAGCTATCGAGGTAAAAAAAAATACAACGTTTTATAAAGTGGTTGCTTGCAATGCAGTTGTGATAAAATAATAACTAACATTGGTAAGAAAGGCGCAGGAATTCTTAAAAGTAGATGTATAAAAATAGTACTAATAT
Source organism: Melolontha melolontha (assembly GCA_935421215.2). Lineage (NCBI taxonomy): Eukaryota > Metazoa > Arthropoda > Insecta > Coleoptera > Scarabaeidae > Melolontha > Melolontha melolontha. Next base: position 27,829,283 of record OW285243.1, on the reverse strand, counting down.
ATATAATATATATATATATATATATAGGTAAACCTAATCAGTAGGCGATTAAAGGTCTGTATATTACTTCAAAATATATGTATTTAAAAAACTCTACATGTTTCGGCTGTGTACGCCTTTATCAAGAGAATACAAAATATGAATGACAGGATATAAATGTCAAGTAATTAAGTTGCTATGGTTTAAATTATTCAAAGATACATTCTAGTAATAATAATAAATCATGCCTTAGTATTCCAAAAAATAGATAACAAGGTGTGAAAATATGTGTTGTTCGCTGCTAGCAATTTGTGTCTCCTTCTGGGTATGAACTTGTGTGTTGGTTGCTGCTGGCAGCTTGCGTCTCTCTATGGTTGTGTGGTTTTGTGTGAGAGCGTAAGTGTAGGGTTTTGTATGTCGGTGCGTTCGTGCGTGTGTTTAGTGATTGGTCGCATGAATTTAGAGATGTCGGATAACCAGCCGTTGCGTAGGGCCGCCAACCCTTTCCCGACAACTTCTTTACAATTCCGTGCAGTACTTCGACGGTCTGACCCCCGCCCCAACGAGGCAAGGCGCAGACAGGCGAAGCGCAATCTGTACGGGGTTGCTCATCGCAACTAAGGGAACACTCTTAGTGGCTACCTCGGTCGACGATGGTCACACTTGTGCCATCTTAACGTTTTCCGCCGAAGCGGGGGCATAGCACACACGTCGAACGTGTGTGTGCTGTTAACGGCAGCCTAGCCAGGTTGTCGCCCAGGACCGGTCCTAGTGGTGTGTGCATTGCGCGGCGACGAGATAGCGCCGCGTAGCATGGTTCCTCACTCTTGCTGGAAAGGCGGAATGGCACCTGACTGCCCAACGGGCAGGGAAAGGTTTGGCGGCCCTACGCAACGGCTGGTTATCCGACATCTCTAAATTCATGCGACCGATCACTAAACACACGCACGAACGCACCGACATACAAAACCCTCACTTTCGCTCTCACACAAAACCACACACCCATAGAGAGACGCAAGCTGCCAGCAGCAACCAACACACAAGTTCATACCCAGAAGGAGACACAAATTGCTAGCAGCGAACAACACATATTTTCACATCTTGTTATCTATTTTTTGGAATACTAAGGCATGATTTATTATTATTACTAGAATGTATCTTTGAATAATTTAAACCATAGCAACTTAATTACTTGACATTTATATCCTGTCATTCATATTTTGTATTCTCTTGATAAAGGCGTACACAGCCGAAACATGTAGAGTTTTTTAAATACATATATTTTGAAGTAATATACAGACCTTTAATCGCCTACTGATTAGGTTTACCATATCATACCAAGGTCACGAAGTTATTATATATATATATATATATATATATATATATATATATATATATATATATATTGATACACTACACGAGAAGGCTCCTCCTCTGAAAGAGAAACAAAAGGCCATTAATTAATTATATTCTTATGTACAATATATTTGTCATGCCGAAGAGGGGAAGAATTAATTAAAAATATACATACATTATTATGACGACAGATTTTGCTTTGAAATAATTAACATATATTTTTTTATTTTTATTATTTGTTTCCATTCATTTTCTATTTCAAATTTATAATTAACGCGATTTAAAAATAACATATATAACGTATTTATATTCAAATATTCAAATCAATTAAGCTCCGCCTCCACTTCCAACGGCACAATTAAGGGTATAGGAACATATGTTTGACAGAGTTTATGTAAACAAATCAACATATGATTCCTAACCAAACCTATTTGATAAATCTTAATATAATTTTATAAACTAATTTACATTGTAACAATATTTAGTTTATAATTATATTAAAAGATAATGTAAGTAAAAATAGGGTGATTTATAGCAAGTTATTTACTTAAAAACAAATGAGAAAACGGCGTCTATTCTACCCATTTTTGCAACGAGAGGTCACGTTAATCTCACTCCGGTTTAATTAAAATATGTTTGCGGAAATAATATATATTCGAGAATTTAAAGTTAATAAAACTATTTACTTACCTGTTAGCTACCCGTAGACCAAGTTTCAAAATACTAGACCATACCGTTCCTGAGTTATAAATTTTTAAAATATTGGTTGCACAAGACCCACGCCAAGTCTAACTGTGAAAAGTTTACCGAGTCCCGAGCGATTCATTGGGTACCACGAGATCGGCCATCAGATTAGCCGCTATCGGACTTTGAAATATCGAAAATCGTACCATCCAGAGGGACTTTTCCTGAATTATTTTCTTGTTTCCTGCTTTGAGAACTCATCCACAACCTACTGTCAGAGATTACAAAAAATAATATCCCGAATATTCAGGTTATTTTACCAATTTATATACGCCATTTAGAACATTCATGAACACATAAAGAATTTGTTGTTTATTTAATCTGTTATTACATATATTTGATTAACTGTTCTTCAAACACTGTAATCCTTTTTAAAAAAACTTGTTTAATTTCACTATGCACTATTTTTAATATTAAAACTTGATTTAATTTTTCACATATAAAATAATTTAATAGATCTATAAGTATCACCACATGTGTATGCACCATATTGAATTTGATATATATTAGTACCAATTGTTGTCACCTATATAATTGAATGTGTGCCACGAAATACGAAATTTGAATTTTGAATCTTTAAACTTGCTTGAATAATAAAGTTAATTTTTACTATTTTATTTTGGCATTTTTTTAATTACTTGAAGTGTTGCTCAATTTGATAAATTAAGCTGCATAAGTTAACTGGAGTGGAGAGATTTGAACCGACCTTAACCCTGTATTTCAAGAGATTGTGAGCTAGCCATTCAATAAAGTTAAGTATTGCCTATCTTCAAAATAATTCACTATTATATTTTTATATTACTATCATAAGAGATTTGAAAGAAACATTACATTTGTCAGCCCAACGTAGGGGCATATACATTCAGTAGTAGCGTCGTAAAAATAACAATACAATATATATATATAATGGGTCTTTCATTAAGCGCTTCCTATATTTAAATTTAAATAAAACAAAGTGTGTGTGAGATATCATCGAAATTTTTTATTCGTTTGAAAGACCTATTGATGCCATTATGTGTGGAATATAACATCGTTGAAATGTCCGCCACGGCTTCTCTGGGTGGAGCGCATTCGAAATGTCCAATTCGCCATGACTCTGGCGAATAAATCAGGCTGAATTTGACCGATGGCATGGGTTATGTTGGCTTTGAGGACCGCTGTGGTTTGAGGCTTATTCGCAAATTCGTCAAATGGCACGATCTCGGTGGCCGGTTCACATCAGCTCCACGTGAGATGACCATGCCCTCAAATCGCTTGTGCAGAATATTCAATGTGGCATGAGCTTTGTGACACGTAGCGCCGTCCTGTTGAAACCACATGTCGTTGGTGTCCAGATCATCCAATTCAGGCCAAAAGAAGTTGGTAATCATCGACCTATAGCGCTCGCCGTTAACAGTGATGGCCTGGCCAACGTCGTTCTCAAAGAGATTGTTTTAATTTTTTTGATGTTATCTTTTCTGTATTGAGTATGTGATAGTTTTACTGCCCTATCAGTCAGATTATTTATAATCATTTTATTGAATACTGTAGGAGCATTTGAGTAGTAATTCATATATCGAAAAGAAGCTGCGGGTTTATTATACCAATTTGTATAAATAGTACCCTGTCTATCATAGCTCAAAGAAATATCAAGAAAATTAATACTGTTATTAAATTCTTCTTCAATAGCGAATTTTAATTTGTTGTGAAAATTGTTGAATTTATTTAAGAGATAGTTTATTTTGTTGGTCGGAATACATGTTATGATATCATCAATATATCTTTTGAAAAAAATGGGGTGGAAGTCTAATGAATTGATAACGTTTTGTTCTAAATGTTCCATTACTAGATTTGCAATAGGAGCGGCTAAAGGAGAGCCCATGGCAATACCAAATGTTTGACTATAAAAATAATTTTTGTATTGAAAATATATGTTATCGAGACAGAAGTGTATACCTCTAATAAATTCGTTTTTATTTAGTGATGTGTGTGGACTAATTTCATCCTATTTGGATTCTATTATGTTTATAGCTAGATCTGTTGGAATGTTAGTATATAAAGATTCTACCTCAAGTGATATAATTTTGTGATTAGTTGGTACTTTTTGTTCCTTGATGAAATTTTGAAATTGCCATGAGTCTTTGGTATGATATTCAGTTTATCCTAACATCTTAGATATGCTATCACCTAGGAATTTTGCTATGTTATAAGTACGGGCTTGTATGTTAGATACTATTGGTCTTAAAGGGATATTATATTTGTGAATTTTAGGTAAACCATATATTGAAGGAGGGTGGGAATTAAAAATGCGAAGTGTGTTTTTAGTGTTGAAATCTATTAGGTTTAGTCTATGCCATTTATTTCAAACTTGAAAAATATTATCATACAGAATTATCATACAGAATTATCATACAGAATTATCATACAGAATTATCATACAGAATTATCATACACAACTTTTAAATAGCTTCGAAAAAATAGAATCTAAAATTTACAATAATCATTTCCTAACAAACAAAAATAAATTAAAAAACAAAGTACTCGTAGATAAACTAATGAAGAAACAACACTTAGTGATAAATTACAAAATTAACAATAACTGAATTATCAATTTACCCAATATAAATATTCCTGATAATGTTAAATACATACTTAGCCTAGGACCCAAATTTAATATGCCACCTAATAAAATACCCATTAATGACTATATAGCTAACATTGAGACAGGAATACAAAATTTACCACAAGACAAACAGAATGAAATACGTAGCAAAATCTGTAATATAATCACTAACCATAAACATAAGAAAGTAAATAATAAAAAACATATATCAAATCTATATATGAATAAGTTCATTAAAGAAACAAAAAATTTATCCAAGACAACCCTCATATTATAATAGCAACAGCAGATAAATCAAATAAAACAGTGATCATTCTTAAAGAGGAATATGAACAAAAAATATAAAAACTATTAGACGATAAACTCACCTATAAAAAAGAAAGAAATAATCCAACAGAGAAAACTCAGAAAGAAAATAATAACTTAGTAAATAAATGGCATAGACTAAACCTAATAGATTTCAACACTAAAAACAAACTTCGCATTTTTAATTCCCACCCTCCTTCAATATATGGTTTACCTAAAATTCACAAAAATAACATCCCTTTAAGACCAATAGTATCTAACATACAAGCCCCTACTTATAATATAGCAAAATTCCTATGTGAGAGCATATCTAAGATGTTAGGAAAAACTGAATATCATACCAAAGACTCATGGCAATTTCAAAATTTCATCAAGGAACAAAAAGTACCAACTAATCACAAAATTATATCACTTGATGTAGAATCTTAATATACTAACAATCCTACAGATCTAGCTATAAACATAATAGAATCCAAATGGGATGAAATTAGTCCACACACATCACTAAATAAAAACGAATTTATTAGAGGTATAAGATTTATAAGTATGAAGACTTGAATAAAACTACTTTGTTCGTATCAGACGTTTATTCTCTACTCAATATAATAATATACTGCCTTCTTTTTACTTTCTTAGTTTATATATATTTTTACTTATTGGTCTTTAGTGATTAGTCTAGAGTAAAATACAATATTACTTGCTTAGTCCGTTTTCTGTTCGTGATGCATTTTCTTTGTATAAACAGTGATGTAGTTTATTAGTAAATATTCTTAATCTAAATATGTGAGTAATATCTTTATACTAGATGTCTACACTTACTACACTAACCCGTAAACACTGACTAATGTATATCATGACAAATAGCAGTTTCTATACTTTAAATAATATGAGAATATACAGTGTGTAATATAATATAATAATATAGGTAACTATATAACTCCTCCACCGTTAGAATGGTTCTTGGGTATCCTTCAGGTTCTCAAGGACTATTTCTTCATTTTTTTATTTTCTATTTCTTCGGTAGACATACGTTTTTGTTTGTAATATCTGACACAAATTACAAATATTACAAAAATTAGGATAATTAATCTAGTATTCGCATTTGGATGGATGGTTTAATTTTTAGATTTTTTTTAACTTTTTTTTTTTAAAATTTGATTTATGTTGTCTAAATGTGTTTCTGTAAAGTTGAGTACATAAAGATTTTGTCGAACTTCGTTATTAGTTGGAGTTAGTACGGGTAGATGGTAAACTTCTCCTTGAATATTATAGTTAAGTTGTTCGTAAGTATTGTTATTTATTGTTACTGTACAGTTGGGAGAAAGTTTCACTAAAACGTTTTCTGATATTTGCATAAAACCTGTTTCGGCTCACTTGAAATAGACATTTACCACTTTATTCGTAATTAACATAATATAACTGTTTTCTAATTGATTCGCGATTGCTTCCTCTTGTTGAATGGGCACCTTCTCAAAGTTTTGGTCTTGATTTTTGAATAAGTCCAGAATGCGGATATCCGTAGATTGTGTTTTAACTTCCCATGTAGATATGAATGTGTTTTATATCCTCGGACATCCTTTCTTGCGGGTTGCATATTTAACTGTGTCTTGGAGTAAGTACGTTTCGGGTAGTAGGACTAGTTGCTTATTGTAAGGTATAGGATAAATGTGATATAATATGAATTGATTTTAGAACATTATTGTAAAGTCTATTTTAAATAAAATTGTATTTTGATCTACATGTTTTTAAATTTTTAATAATCCGTAGTAATTATAATGATTTTCAAATTTATAGAGCTGATTTTTGCTATATTAGTTATTTAAGGTAGTATATATTTTATATACAGCATTTTTAGTTAAACTGAAAGGATGAAGTATGTTTAATTGTGCGAATAAAATAGCGGTTTGCAATTTGTCAAATAAAGTATTGATAATCTCTATATTATTTCTTACTAATGATATAATGTTTTGTAATTTATTATAAAATTCAATTTCTGTTAATTCCCCTGTTATTTCGCTAATTTAGCTTTTAATTAGCTGTTATTGCATTGTGATGGCTGAAAAAGTTTTATTAACTGTTTCTGCTAGTGTTTCAAGTAAGGACACACCCAATTTTTTTTTTGTTGACTATTAATTTAATGATAATTTGGATTTAATGTATTTAAAGCATTATCGATACGCTCTTTTTCTTAACTATCCATTAATCCAAAAGCCCAATTTCCAATATTACCGATTATATCTAGAGGTGATCTTTTAATTCAAATTTTATTTGGAAAAAAAATTGTTTACCTTAACTTCGATTTCATGTAATTGCTCAAAGTTTTGTTGTATGAGTTTGACAAGTGTGTGATCGTGTTCGTGAACTATAGGTTTTGAGGGTTCATTTATTTCATATTTGTATATATTTTGTGTCGTCCTGTATTTTTTTAAAAGGTAATATTATTACTATTATTGCTTAACTTTGAAAAGTATGTTGCATTTAATTGTTCTAGTTGTTTAAGTAATATTACCGTAGAATTATGTAATGTATCGTATTCAATTTGAAATGCGAATGAGTGGTATTGTTGAACAACTTTAGCGTTTCCTAACTCATACGAGTTGTTTAATTTTTTTTTTTTTTTAATATTTAGGGTTGCTTGGAATATGGGGATTATGATGAATAGGAAGGCGAATTACGTCTTCATCATCTGCAACAAAAATATCCCTTTTTTCTTTTTTTTCTTTTTTATGGTGTCACGTTTTAATTTGGTAGTTTTATTTCGACATCTTGTTTTAAATGTAATTTTATTTTTTGAACTGATTTTTCCTATCTCAAAACGCGGTTTCAATTTTTGACGGCGATCCTTTCTTCGAATATACACTATTTGATTTTTTCGGATTGCTTCTGGTGTGTTACGGTTTTTATTTAATTTATTACAAGTTTTCATTTTTTGTGTATTGATTTGATGGTGAACGCGATCGTTAATTGATTTGATATTATCTGCCCTAGTTTGTATGAAATCCTCTACAATTTTGTTTTCATTTAACTCTTTTGGCAGGTAAATATTGTTTTGACCGTGCATTATTTCAAAAGGCGTAAATTTGGTTGATCCGTGAATGCTATTGTTGTAACCTAAGAGAACGGTGAATAAGTTAGTGTCGAGTGACGCTTGGGGTTTTTCTATTTTTAGGTTACGTAATCCTTCTAATAGTGTGCTGTGAAAACGTTCAACACATCCATTTGATTTAGAGTTTTCTACAGACGTTGTATGTTTTACTATTCCATGGAGTTGACAAAATTCCTGGAATAGTTTATTTTGAAATTCTGGGCCGGAATCCGTAATAAATGTATTAGGTGTTCCATGATGGGACATGTATTTTATAATATGATTCAAAATAGTTTGTGCGTTTTTATCAAATATAATGTAAGCTTGTGCGTATTTACTAAATGCGTCTATAATAGTGAGGATGGTTTTCTTTGCTACAAAAAAAAAGATCCAGGTGTAATATTTCGAAGGGTTTTCTTGGTGTGTATGTTAATTGTAAAGGCATTTTTTGTGGATTTCTGTCGTATTTACCTAGATTGCAAATTTCGCAGTTATTTATGTATTCTGATACTAATTTGTCTAAGTTGGGAAAATAGAGTTTTCGCTTTAATGCTTTTGTAACTTCATTAATACCACGATGAGTGGCTTTACCTTCGTGTTGATATTTAATTTTTTGTAATTGTTGATCTTTATCTTCTATGTCATCAACGAATTTTGAAGCTATTTCTGCTCTTAGTTTATTATTAAATGTTTTTTGGATTAATAATATAACCGGTCTTTCAATATCTCTATTTTTAAAAAAAAATGATTTTTAACACTCAGGGATAAATGGTTTCTTAGAATATTTTGGAATTTTGATTCTTCGTAATTATAAGGAATATTTATAAAATAACGGTGTTTGTCAAAAATTTTATTATGTATAATTATAGGTTTAGTAATATTCCTAGAGCAATCAAAAATTATTTGTCTGTCTGCGGAGTTCAGAACTCTCTCTGTGTACGGTATTTCAATTTCAATTTTACCTTGATCTGTGTGAATTGTTTCATTATCTTGAAGATTTTCGATTTCTTCGAAATCTTGCAGATTATTTGGGTTGTTATTTTCGGCACACGTGGATTCATTTTCTATTTGATTCAGGTAATTTTCGGCTTTGATTCGTGATAGGGTGTCAGCTTGATTTGATTTACCCTTTGTATATTTAATTTCGTAATTGTATTCTTCTAGTTTGAGTTTCCATCGCAGAAGGCGACTATTGTGTTCTTTAGAAGAAAACAACCATGTTAAAGGTTTATGATCTGTATATATGCTGAACTTATTTCCATAAAGGTATGGACGAAAATGTTTACATGCCCAAACTATTGCAAGCATTTCTTTTTCGATTGTAGCGTAATTTATTTCAGCGCTGTTTAAAGTTCTTGACGCGTAAGCTATAGGGTGGTCATTTTGTGATAAAATAGCGCCAATTGCAAAGTTACTGGCATCTGTTGTTAGCTGAAAAGTTTTTGTGAAATCGGGGTATTTTAAAATGGGGTCGTTACACAATAAATTCTTACATTGTTCAAAAGCGTTTATGAACTCATCGTTATGTATGATTTTAGCACCTTTTTTTAGACATTTAGTCATAGGCTTAGTATTTTCAATGAATTTCCTGTAATACCCTAATAAACCTAAGAAGGATTTAATTTCCTTGGTATTTTTTGGGATGGAAAACTGTTTTATAATTTCTATTTTTTTTTTATTTGGTTTGATACCCTCAGGGGTGATTATGTGGCCTAAATATTCTGTTTCTTTTCGTAAGAATTCGCACTTATCTAGTTGTAGTTTTAAGTTATGTTGTCTTAAACGTTCAAAAACTTTTTTTAAATGACTTGTGTGTTCTTCTAAGGAGGGTGAAAAGATAATTATATCGTCAAGGTATACTAAGCAAAATGTATTTATAAAACCTCGTAAAACATCGTCCATGATTCGTTGGAAGGTGGCGGGGGCGTTTTTTAATCCGAACGGTAATCTTGTGAATTGGAAGTGCCCATTTTCGGCATTTAACGCCGTCTTTTCTGTGCTGTCTTCATGCATTTGAATTTGATGGTAGCCTGATGCTAAGTCTAATGTGGAAAAATACTGACATCTACCTAACTTATCGAGTATGTCTTCGATATTAGGTAAAGAATATCGGTCGTCAATAGTTTTTTCATTAAGGGCTCTATAGTTTATGACTAATCTTGTTTTCTTTTTTCCTGAAGCGTCAAATTTTTTATCTACCAAATGAACTGGTGAACCCCATGGGCTGTGTGATGGCTTTATTATGTCATTTTCTAATAATTGTTCGATGTGTTTTGAGATTTCTTCCTTTGTTGAATGAGGAAAACGTCGGGCTTTCAAAAAAATAGGTTTTTCGTCTTCGAGGCGAATATGATGTTTGACTTCTGAATTAAATGATAGGTGGTCGTTTTCTTTTTTAAATATGTCTAAATATTGTTTACAAATTTTAATTATTTTTCCTCTTTCTTCGGTATTTAGATGCTCGGTTCGAATTAAATTGTTTAGATTGTTTAGATGTTCAATATGTTGTATTTCTGGTTTTAAAATAAAAAAATTTTGAATTGGTTCTACATTAATTTTGTCAATAAATATTTCTTGTTCTTGATTACTTGAATTTACCAATTCTGTTAAAGCTTCTCCGTGTTTTACCTTTAATAAAGCAGATTGAATTCTTACGTTTCCGTTAATTTTGGTCATTGGACAAAAAACATTACCGTCAATGTAGTTTACTCTAACATTTTTTAGAATTCTGCTTTTTGGTGGTAGTTTGAATGATTGAGGTTTAATATCTAACATCGGAACTGAAAAGTTGTGACATACTAGTTTCATATTATCGAGATCCATATTGAATTTCATTTTTCTTAATTCATCTATCCCGATAATTCCGTCATAAAAAGTGTGAAATTTAAATATTGCGAATTTTATTTGACCATTATATTTTAATTCTTTGAAGCATGGTATTTCTAAATATTGTTTTACGTCGGAAGAGCCATTCGCTGTTTTGATTTTTAAATTTTGTGAATATATATTATTTGGAAAATATTTGAATGCGATATCAGGACTAATCATAGATATATTACTACCAGTATCTATTAAAAATTTAATTGGTGGATCTTCAATTTTTATATATGGCAATGATTTTAGCTGGTTAAGTCTGTCGAGGCTAAATACTGAAAATCCTCGTCGTTAGTTATTTCTACAATAGAATCGTTTTGTTCGATATTTGGATGCTCTGGGGAATATGGATGTATTGGTGCATACCACAAGTTGTTTTCTTCGTTATAAAGAAGTTCGGTTTCTGCTTCAGCATGAAAATTATTTTTTATTGTAGAAACACCGCTCATGGGAGTAGGTTGTTGTGTATCTGAGAATCTTCCTGAATTAGGAAAACGTGTCGGTGGAATGTTTGGCAATGTTTGATAAGGAGTAGGTTGGTTAGTTTTTGGTTGTGTAGTGGGTGATGCAATTGAGCGATCAAAATTTTGCGGTTTATTACCAATATTTTGTGTATTGATATATGGGTTAGATGGTTGCCAATTATTTTGTGAATATGGTCTATAATTTTGTATGGGTCTATTAAATTTCGGTGGTATATATTGAGTTTGGTATTTGGATTCTTTGATTTGATCAGATCTGTTTTTAAAATTGAGTGAGTCTTGTGTGAAACCTATTGCTTTTTCTAGTGTTTCTGGATTTCGAGTTTTTACCATCAATTGTATTTTATCAGGTAAATTTAATAGGTAATTTTCTAGACCTGTTTGTGCATAAATTGTTGTTCTGATTGTTTTGTCTGTTATTGTATCTGTGAGTGACATTTTTGTGAGGAATTTTGATAGTGCTTCCTGTATTCTGTGACCGAATTGAATAGGATTTTCTCTATAAAATATTTTTAAATTCGGGAATTCTGAAACAAGTTGTGCAAAATCCCGTTTGTCGCCAAAATAGTCTAATATAGCCTATCTAACTAAAGGCCATGTATTTAATTCGTTTCGCGAACAAATTAATTGTTCAGCTCTATCTTTTAATTTTGTTAAAATTGTTTGAAATATTATAATTTTAATTTCATTACATTGGTTTTCATAAGCTTGAGTGATTGAATCGCAAGCCCTAAGAAATAAATTTACTTTATGTTCCTTGCCGTCGAATGTCGGTATTGTATCTAATTGAATTCTAAATAAACTATAATTAATCTCAGATATTGTTGTTGAATTGTTTAAGCTTAAATTATTAATTTTTCCGATTAAATTATCTAATGTATTGTTCATCAATTTTATTTAAATAATAGACTTGTGAGAGTGCCTTCGTCATCCTTCGGTTTATGTGTTTGTACACACCGTAGCAGCAGCAGGAGGTTATGATGATGATGACTTCCACGAATGCCGAGGATGTCGACCGTGTCTACGCCGTTCTTCACGTTGGCGTCGTTGCCCGCTATAATCACTTCTTCTTTCGTCGCATAATTACCCATTTTTGGTTTATGACTTTGCCATATTTCTGGTGAATCGTTCGTTCCGGACTTTCCACTTAGTTTTCTTCGGCCTTAAGTGGTTGGCAGGATCGCCATGTAATGTAGCCTGGTCCTGCGGAAGCTACATCGTTGCGTTGGTACGCAGATGCATACAAGAATTTAAATAATACGCAGATAAGGTTGTTTTAACGTAATATAATTAGTTAACACATAATAAACATAGCAATTACTATATACATAACAATAAATAGAACAGTAGTCAAAGGAGAGATCTAACTCGCACTCGCTATGTCTTACTGACAATCTAGCTATGACTGATATCTTGTTCTTTAATAGAACGTCTTATATACAACATTAGAGTGCCCTCATTTGACTACGTCCTTACTTAACTATAAACAAGATGTGCAAGCGTGCGACCTCTGATTAAGAATGCTTGTGTTTAATAAAACAGGTGGACCGAGGTCGTGTTTTCTAATACAATGCAAATAAGACCAGGGCCACGCCTTGACTATATCAAGTATTATAAACATTACTTAATCAGGTTATCACAGCACCTTGAGTTTGCAAACTAGCATGAGCTGCTGACTTCTCGGTTTCTGATTTCTTGTTTATTATGGCATAATCTGCAAGTAATTTTCCCTCCGTACCCTTCGTCTGCTTCTTTACTTATTCCACAAATTGCATGAACATGGTTGCCGCAGGATCCACAAGAATGGGCTGACTTACACTCTTTTTCACACACTACATAGAATCTGCTCGCGTTGTTACTGTCAGGCAAGTGGTCTGGGTTTTCCGATGGCTCCGTCGTCACGGCATCAGGTACGTTTTCTGAGGAAGTCGCTGCATTTACAGCATTCTCCATTTCTTGTTCGACCTTCTCACGATCTTCGTCTGTAACTAAGTTATCGACAACCTCTCTGGGCAGATTTGAGGTGCTCAGTCCAACTTTTGCTTTGCAGCCAAACATGGCTTCATATGGCGACTGCTGAATTCCTTGATGAAAACAACGGTTTTTCATGAATTGGACGAATCTGAGACTCTCAGCCCAATGTGTTGATTCATTTGTCTGCATCGATATCATCATCATATTCTGAACATCTTGGTTGGCACGTTCGACTGAACCTTGGCTTTGGCTATGCCTCGGTTTTCCGTGAACTAGTTTCAGTTCAGGCCACATGTTCATTAGTTCATATATAACATGATTCGCAAATTCTCTTCCATTATCTGATTGAAGCACGCTTGGAGCACCTATGGTGGTGAAGACATCCAGTAGGTGGTAAGCAACTTCTTCTGCTCTTTTGCTTTTCAAAGCTCGCAATAATATGAACTTTGTTGAATGGTCTTGGTAATTGAGTATAAACTTGTATTCGCCGTCTGGGTTACTTTGCATATCGATAAGATCTACCTGGCATCTTGAGTTAAATTCTTTAAATATCAAAGGTTTAGAAACTAGACCTTTGTTAGGATTAGATAATTTGGTCTGACATAGCTTGCATAAGCGGAGATACAATGTAATGATTTCCTTGGTGACATTTTTGTACTTAGTTTGGAGCTCCTTTTCAATCCGTGTGCGACCTCCATGTCCAATTTTCAAGTGAGTATCATTCAGCAAGTCGAATAACTCTTATGCGTGCACATAATACAAAATAACGCTATTGTCTTCTTTTACTGTCACAATAAGTTTTTCTTTGCCGTCAACTTCAATAACATCATATTTTCTTAGTCGACGATAGTTAACACTTTCTTTTTTCTGCTTTGCTTTAGCCTGTTTAACATCCTCTATAAAAGCACAGTACTTGTCTTTGCTGAGGATCGCGCTGTTATGTGCTTTTTCTTGCAGTAACGTATTCACCGTATCTAAGAACCTAATTTTCATATCAAATGTCGGTTCCGCATTTACATGTACGCCAACTTCGCCCAGCAGCCCAGTCTCGACAGAAGAAGCCATGGGAAAACCTATAGAAATCAATACAAAATATTGAAATTTAAATGCCGTTAAATGGGGCACATCCCCAGTTAAATGTGCCGTCATCAACGAAATAACAAAATGTCCATTTCTCGCGTTAATTCCGATAGTTTCCTGGTATAAAAAAATACTGTACGATACTTATGCACAATTAGTTTTTAAAACACTTGCGCCGTTACAAGCACTCCGCTTCAGGTCGTGCTTGTATCGTCGGCAGTATGACTTAACCTAACATCTAGAATACAACTATACGAACATGAGCCGAAGAATACTCGCAATTAAACCGCTGTCAGAATAATGGAAACAAGTCACAGAGGCAGGACCTTGTTCGAAAAGCAGCAGAGGAACGGAAAATTATCGTCAGGCGTGGAACTGTCCTTGCTACCATGTGCAAGCCGCCATCGCACCGGAAAACCGACAGCTGTGCCGCCTACCGGACATTCTTGCATCAGCAAGGCCAGGGATTTCACGGCACTTCGGGAAGTGGCCGGCCAAAGTAGCATATACACTGGCCATTTATAGTACATCGGACATTGGCCACACGCCTCGGCCAAAGTGCAAAAGGGCCGGCCAATTCCCGAACTGGCCGAACTTCGGGCTTTGGCCATAACATATATACGTATTATATCAAACAATACTAATTGGTTTGATTTTAATAATCACTTTTGTTAAGGATCGAATGCACATTGTTCTCCATACAACAAATAATGGTTTATGTTGCTTTTACAATAGTTAGATTTTGTATTCGTCAGAGGTCGTTCTAAAATAAAGTGGAAGAAAAGTGTAAAATCTTTGACCAGCGACTCAACCATGAGTCAATGAGTCATGACTCAACCAGGAGAGAGGGAGATGAAAGAGAATACGTATACTACCAACTGGTGGCTTCAAGACATTTTGTAAGAGTAATTTAATGTCGGATTCCAAGCTGGAACTGTGTTCTTGGTATTGCCTATATATTTTCCGACATTTCTGTCATTTTAGCAAAGGGCATTGTCAGGGCTTTTATTACTGTTAACGTTGCTGCATTGAAACTGAAGTATGTTGTTTTGGGACGGAGATGGGACACTTAAGTGGTTGAGATAGAAGGGTATATCAGGTATTGTGTAGAGGATATCAGTCATCATGTTTGTGATCATTGAATGCTTTAGAATATCAATGGATTCACAGATTTGCGGCTAAAGTAATAGGGGCTGCGGAATAGAATTTGGAAATATTGAATTTGAGTTTTGTATCCAGTTTCAAACGTCCTATACAACGTTGCTGCTCTATAACATGAGTGCTCATCAAACACTTTATCGTGCCTATGTATCTCATGAGTACGAAATCTTGTAAACACCAGGGGTTTCTAAATAGCTGGGGCGACAGTGTGGAGTGGGGTTTGAATATGGTTTTGATATTAAGTTTGAGAATAATTTTGTTGATACGGTCGGTGAAGCTTGTACATAACGTAGATGGGCATTGTAAATGGTAAAAGTGTGTTGAGAAACAAAGCTGGACGGTCTGAGATTAAGGTACTGATTTATAATGCATTTAATATTGGGCTTAGAATGGTTGTTGTTGATTATCGTTTTGGTAACATTATTAATTTTTTTAGATACGGAATTAGCAGTTTCTGATACCACGTTTTTGTATAGAGTGATGGAGGGAAAGGGCATTTAGGAATTTATCATGTTACTAGAACGCTAGATGGGGTTAAGGTTGTGTTATATTCAACTACATGGGAGCGTCAAACTGTTGCAAAATGGGCGCTTGTGGCTCGTGTTGATTCTTTTCGGGCTAGCATGAGTGTCCTAACAACGCTGTAAATATTTAAATAATACACTGTCGTAATTATGAGCATCAAAGGTCCAGGACGTGTATAAAGTGTGCTGAAATAAATATATACAACTTATTTAATAAAACAAAGTTGGGAATTTAGGAACATAAGGAATTGATTCAAGAAATCACTTGATGCATATTGCATGCAATACTGCATATTTGTGCATATTTTCTTCAAATTTTAAATTTCCGTCTAAAAAGCAAGTTTATCCTAGTAAATACTATTTAATAAGGTGTAAGCAGTTAAGCAGATAAAACCAGTAACAGTACAATTACTAGTTTTATAATAATGGATTAACAAAATGTTTCCTGCTTGACGTAATACCAAGTAATAAAATCATATTAATGTTGTCGGATGCTGCCTCTTATATGTGTCAAGCCTCAGTTAATTTAAAGATGTATTTTCCCAATTTAATCCATACTGCTTGTCGGGCTTATTGTATTAAAAGAATTGCCGAAGAAATCAGAAACCAATTTCCTCTTGTGAATGAATTAATTTCTAATGTAAAAAAATCCTGTTAAAAGCGCCATTGCGGGTTCAGTTGTACAAAAGAAAACATTTCCTGGTTTACATCCAGTATTCACTAGGTGGGTTGCCGCAATTTTTTATTAAAAGAATTATCGAAATATTAGAAATTTTATTTTAGAGTCCTCCGATGATCCAGATGCTATAAAAAACAAAAGAATCTTTAAAAAATAATCTAATACCAAATTAATTGGCATTTACTGCAACAAATTTTTCAGAAGCGAGAGAAATAATTTTTAACAAGCTAAACTCATTTTATTTGTTATAAAAATCTCAAGGATTTAAAATTCACTTAAAAGTTTCTAATATTTTGAAAGGGCAAATTGTAGATGACATTGGATTAGAGCCTTACATGATAAGCAATTTAAAAAATGCTCCAATTACTTACGTCAATGTTGAACGATTTTTTCCACATTCAAACACTTGCTAGACAACAGAAGACATTCATTTAAAATATAAAATTTAGAAAAGCATCTAATTGTCAATTTTTTTTATACTACTTAATTGTAGTAATTGGATAGGTAATTAATCATAAGTCATAAGTACTCGTAAAGGCGTAAAGTACATATTGTTAAATATTGTTAATTATTAACAGTTACTAAATATTAGCAATTATATATTCTTGAATAGCATTTATAATGTCTAAAGATATTTTAAGTTTTTGTAAACATATGGTTAATAGTGCAAATTAATTGCATTTTCACGAACTAATGTGAATGTAAATATTGCTTTCTACATTTTATGACGCTAATTATTCGAATTTTTTAATTGAAAAAATTCGTCCTTAAGTTGAATTCGATTCCACGTCCATGGTTTACCGGACCCTTTCTCTACTACTAAGCTATTAAGGACTGTGGTTCCGAATACATTTGGAAGCCTTAAGTTACATTAAGGAAACAGTAGTAGTAGAGCAATGGTTCAGCAAATCATGGACGTGGATTCGAATCCCGCCTAACATTTTTAAATATATTATTCGAATTTTTTAATTGAAAAATACGTAATTGTACTGTTACATATGGTTAATGGTGTTACACAAATATTACACAATGTACCATGGATGTTTCCAAAGTTTTGGGAATTAAATTATGCAGCACTTATAAGCAATGCTATTGGTGATAGACAAGTCTTGACATGTTTATGCAGCTATCCAGTGCAATATCGTCTCATTCAGTTGTTCGACCGATATAGACGCATTTTCGTAGCACGGGTTGTGTAACCATGGAAAACGCGGCTAAATTTCGAGGAGCAATAATTTTCTGATTGTAAAAAGACGCTGTGAAGAAGTGTTTGATAAGTCTGCAGAATGTAAAAGTACTGTATATCGGAAGAGCGATCATTTTAAAAGTGAGAGAACATTACTAGAAGACGATCCACTCAGTGGTCGCCCAAGCACATCGGTAAATGAATGAAACATTACTGCCGTGGAGAGCCTACTGAAAGAGGACAGACTCAAATTAGTGTACGCCTATCAATAGGTACACGATAAGTTCATGAGATCTTTCATGATAGTTTGGGCGTAAGCAAAGTTTCTGCCCGTTGGAAGCCAAGGCTGCTAGGACCGGAACAGAAACGGATAATTACCACTGACAAAACGTGGATTTCTTATTTCAATCGTGAGACCAAACGTCAACGCAAAGAATGGCGTAAACCCGAAGAACCAATTAAAACGCGTGAAGTTCCGTCTGTTGGAAAGGTAATGCTTAGTGTATTCTGGGATTGCGAAGGGATTATTTTTATGGATTATATGGCAAAAGGTACTACAATTAACGTAGAATATTATTCGAATTTATTATCTGGGCCTCTGCGACAGGCACTTAGAAAACGGACGGGAAAGTTACATTGCAACAAGATACTGCAAGACCGCACACCGCAAGAAAAACAAAAGATGTTTTGAACGATTTACGATGGGAATTGCTTTCGCATCCATCTTATTCAACGGATCTCGCACCGAATGATTTTCATTTGTTCCCAGATTTAAAATAACCTTTCGTTTTGAGAATTTAGTTGACGTCAAGAGTGACATAAATACGTGGATTGAGAAGGCACAGAAAAATTTCTCTGAGGCCGGTTTAAAAAAATAATTATAGTTGAGATAAATGTATTCAAGTAAATGGCGATTATGTTGGAAAACTACATTGTAATATTCATAAAAATTGAGTATTATAATGTTGTAGTGGGAATTATAGGTAAATTCCCAGAACATTGGAAGCATTCCTCGTAACAGACCTGAAATGTAAAATAAAGTTGTTTCATAGAATCGGATTTGGTTTTTATTAGAATGTTAAAAAATTATCATATTGATGCATATTTTGCTGTTAGGAACATATTTGTCATATTTGTCTTGTGCACATTTTTGACAAAATAGGTACAAAAGTATTTCGATATTTTGCTATTTTTACCTGCATATAATCTGAATTTTATTTATAACTATTACATTATTTTTATTATAAGTAATAAATCATAAAATGTTTTTTATTAGTATTATGACTACTCACGAAGCTTTGAAGCGTAATTCAAATCCAGAAGTAGAGCGAGACGCTCTGGTTTATCAGCAGAGAGCGGACTGAAGCGATTGAATGACCAATTGCCCCGATAAAATGTTGTGGCGGTCTCAGGTATACTATGCATGTTATAACAGCCCCACTATTTGCTTGCTCGATTGCATACCTCGACAAGGTGTTGTTATTTCTGATATTATCAAGAGTACATTGTGTATTTTCTTTCATAAATTCAATTCAACAGTGGTGTGTAAGTCGGAATATACATTTATATATTATTTCATTAGACTTCGTTGAAATAATCGCTTAAAAATTATATCCGCTAATTTCCAAAGTGTATTTTCGTGTTTACATGCTGTTATACATATATATATTTATATATACATATATGTATTTATTGTCCTTGATATAGTATATTTTTTATTCTATTGTCTCTGGTTTCGTTTCATTCTGTGTTATTTGGTTACAACGTTTAGTACTTAAAAAAATCCGTTTTTGTATTGTTATATTGTATATTTATCCTATAACTTTTTTAAATAATAAGTTTAATTTACTATATTATTTTCGGAGTAGTTTTCGATTCTTCTTTTTAGTCCATTTCTTTCTGTTTTTAGTAATTCTCTTTATTTTCATTAACTATGGAGAATTCTCGTTGGGCAACCATGGTAGCATGGATTAGAGGCCATACAGAATGGTTGCATATTTGGAATGATACCGATATATATTGCAGTGCCTGTTCATTAAGTTTAAGGCGCCCACAATGTGATGTGCTGTGATGTGATGTGTGAAGGTGATGTGCAGAGATATGTTTCTTCGAAAATTCATCAAGATAACATATGACCATCTGCACCTGACACTCTTAACGAAGAACTGTGTGAAGCTTTCATGGCGACCAATATCTCATTCAAAAAGCTTAACAATCCAGTCCTCAAGAGGTTTCTTACAAAATATACTGATTGTTATATACCAGTTGAATCTACTTTTCGTAAATACTACTTACCAAAATGTTATTTGAGAATTATTGAAAAAATACGAACCAACCTATCTGGTCATTATCTTTGGGTAAGTGCAAGCGAAACAACGGATGTAATGGGACGATATGTGTTAAATGTAGTTGTTGGTATTCTTCATCCGATAACTTATTACCAAACATACTTAATTGCAACTAAAATATTGCCAGCCGTAAATGGTGAAACAGTTGCAGAAGTAATTGATCTATGTATTAATAATATTCTGTCATCGGATAACAACTATAAAGACAAGATGCAATTATTTTTGACTGATGCGGTAACTTATATACTGATGCGGTAACTTATATGTTAAAAACAGGGAAGTTATTAACGCAATCTTATCAAAATATGCTACACGTTACC
Organism: Melolontha melolontha; assembly: GCA_935421215.2. NCBI lineage: Eukaryota > Metazoa > Arthropoda > Insecta > Coleoptera > Scarabaeidae > Melolontha > Melolontha melolontha. The sequence continues at coordinate 27,808,583 of OW285243.1, read as the reverse complement.
TGTGCAGCATGTGTACTACACAGAATATGTGAATACATCAGGGGTCATTTTCCAAATGTTGATAAGTTCGTTTCATCATTTAAAAATATGTTTCTCAAAGCACCTTCACGAGTGGCATTATATAGAGAAATACCTTCAAATTTGCCTTTACCCCCAGTTCCTGAATTAACTAGGTGGGGAGCATGTCTAGAAGCAGCATTTTTCTATTTACAACACTTGGATGAATTAAAAAACTTTGTCATCTTCAAGATGATGATTGTAAACACCTGATACAAATTGAAAATTTACAAAGCCAGTTAAACTTTATACAAGTTAATTTCCATTGTCTTACAGATAAGATTACTTTCATGCAAAATCAAGATATGAACCTAAAAGAGGCGATAATTAACTTTGAAACCGTTATCGATGAATGAAAAGTATGCCTTCTGAATTTGGAAACAAGCTGAGATAGAAAGTTAATGTCATATTTAGCAGAAATCCAGATTTGAATATATTCTATCAATTCTGCTCAGAGCCGGTTGAAAAATCTATACATTCAAAATATGGTGCACTTTTGCAACATTTTAATCATGCACCCATCACCAGTTGTGATGTGGAACGGAAATTTTCTATTTTTAAAGATGTTTTAACATCTAAAAGAACTGATTTAAGACAGGAAACAATTTTAGTTGTTATAGTAATGCTTACAACAAACACTTTCAATGTTTCACAGAACATACATAGTTTTGAGTTTTATTATTTGTAAATTATTTTTATTCAAAATTTGGTACGCAATTCATTTGTCAGCATTAGTTTTGTTTCACCAGTAGTTGCTGCCGGTTACCATATCGTTTATACATTCGCTCTGTTGTGCATTGACCGATACATATTAACTGCATATGTAGGTATGTGACACTTATGTATCTCGCCACACGTATGAAATTGTTCGAAACTCACGGATCGGTTACAGAAACAAACCTGTTGTGAGTACGAGGCAGACGCTTATGAATCATCAATCTCTCGAGTCCGCTCTCTGTTATGAGTGAAAACAATTTGAATATTTTCATCTTTAACGTTGCTTCATTACAAAATAAAACAGTAAATGATAAATAACGCGGGCTATTTTCTATAGACTCGTAAAAAAAGGTTGAAGGCAGTGTTGCTGCATAATTTAAATAATAATTTTGAGCTCCATTAGGTACGAATACTTGTAGCAAATATGTGTTTTTTTCTTTCCAGAACGATTCTTTGTTATTATTTACCACTATCTCAACAATAATATGCTATAAGGACCCTATGGGATATTTTCAGAAATATTCTATATTCATTCGAATTTTTTTTTGTTCTAAAAATATTTTTTTAAGTCGAAGCATCTCTTATTAAGAAAATTTTAAATATTATTACCACTATACCTAATGCACTTGTATGATTTCACACGGTGTAAAAATTATTTAATTTTACTTACTAAACTTGATAAAAAAAAAACAATCTATCAAAAGATAAATTAAGTGATGTCAAATATCAAACAAGTTATATACATTTTTCAATTCTTTCTCGAACAAAACAAACAGGAAAATGTAAACAGAACGAAACGAATATAATATAACGACTAAGTTATAATGAGAGAGTCAGTGACTGTTGGGCGCACACAATTGTGTTTCTTTTTTAGCATCATAGTGTCGTTTGAGGGCACGCAAAAATTTCCCTCGCAGAGGGTTGAGGTGGTGTCATCCCCTTTTGTGACAGCCCATTGTTGCGAGGTTAAGATAAATGATGGCAAAATAAAACGTGTCAGCCCCCCTGGCATCTAAACATCCCCATTATTGCCGTATAAGCGGAAACCAATGGGGTGAATCAGAATATACGAATGAATAAGAATGATAGAAACGAAGAATAGAAAGTAGGAGATGAAGAAGAAATTGAAAGTTAAAAGATTTCTTAATTTCCTCTATTTTCATACACGATTTACTTCAAGAAATTGATTTGATATAGTTTGAGAACTTTTTAATATTTGCAATATTAATATTGAAATATTAAAGAGGTAATTATTGTATAGATTTATGTATGAACTATTTAAATGGAATTATTCCTTGTATAAAGTGCCTTCAAAAACTTTCCACATTAGAGACGGTCATGCTTTTTTTAATGGTTAGTGACAGTGCACGTATTCTGTCACAAATGTATAATTTTGATAGTTTGGTTATGTCATGTAAATGTGCGTAATAATTAGTAATATAGTTTTTCAAAAATTTTTTATTACAATAGCCAAATGAAAAGAATGTAATACTAAAGCAGATGTTGGAAGTGGCCATTATTTTGAAGACAAACTCTACGCTTCATATTTTCAAAGCCATTTATTCAGATTTCTTGTGTTATGTCAGCACAATAATTCATAATAGCATTAAGAAGTGATTGTGTGATGTATGGTCTAGATCATTGATTCCCAAAGTGGTCCAGGTGGACCCCCAGGGGTCCAAGGGAGACTCGACGGGGGTCTACGTTGGCGTGACAAAAAAATGGGGGTTCACAATTCGTAAGCGGGGGTCCACGAAAATTTATCTGGTTTCGATAGTGAAGAACTAAAATGTTGGCTTGAGTTCACCTATCAATGTAGGCAGATAATATTTTAAGAAGCTCAGCGACTGTAAAAACTTGCATATTCTATATTCAGTACAACGTGTCTAGACTTGCAAAGCGCTGCCGCTGCCGCCGTCCGCAATGCTTGTTCAGACGTGCAAAGGGACGAAGTACGACTTGGGGTGTGTGTGCTTGCAATCTTGCATGAACTTGTTTGATTCTTCACCAATATAAATACGAATAACACGGATAAACGTTACTCATTTGTTTCCCGAATTTCGAAAAGAAAAGTAAAGTAAAGTGAATCGATGTTAGTGTTTGCCACTGTCGGAAAAGTAAGTACTTACCTACCTATTTGTTATACATACTTTTATTTGATTTATTATTTATCTATTTATTTTACAATTTATTGTACACGTAAGTAAACAAAAAATGGACAAATTACAAAAAAATACGTAGGTACAAAAGGTGACTCTTATTCCTAAAAGAAATCTCTTCCAACCCACCTGCGATAGGAGATATATTTATGTTGTAATAAGTATATTTGCAATGTTTGCGTGTAGTAGGTACGTTTTAAAATTAAATACTGAACAGAGCCATTATTAGATACTTCCATAAAAGAACAGAAAGCCGAGAAAGGTTGAACTGCTTGTCCCTACTTTATTAGTAATTATTTTATTACCCGACTGTGTGATGGTTCACTAATAATTAAATATATTTTCATAAATTGTACGTGTCTTTATATACTACATACCGTACGTAACGTGCATCAAAGTAATAAATAAATAATTGAAATCGCGAAGTTTTGATATCAAAATATTATTTACAAGTATTTTCTATCGAATTTACAGAAATATATCAAAATATAATTAATGAAAAAATGTTTTACATTACATTAAAATCGGTTCAGTCGTTTTCATAAAACTCAATTATTGATCTTAGCAATTTATTGCTTTTAATAATTAGAATCAGTTTGCCGCCGGTACTTTGTTTATTTCATTGCAATAATCAATTAATCCTGTTAAAATAGCCATATCCTGTTAAGTAAGACCGCCTTAAGATTACTACAACAAAGTTTTTTTTTTATTTACAGGTAGGTAACTGATACGAAATATGGCTGAATCTAAGAAGAAATGTCGACAGTACGGTATTGATTATTTAAAATTTGGTTTTCTTCCATCAAATGCAGACAAGCGATTGCCCATATGCCTTTTATGCAACAAAGTTTTGAGAAATTACTCTATGGAACCATCGAAGCTCGAAGATCATCTAAGAGGGTGTCGTCCTGATAAAATAGGTAAAGATTTGAAGTATTTTCAAACATTGTAGGAAAAATATGAAAAGAGACCCACCGTGCACAGTATGTTCGCTTCAACGTCGGAAAGTAACGATGATGGCATGCGGGCATCTTACAATATCTCATTACTTATAGCGAAATCTGGAAAATCGCACACCATTGGAGAACAGTTAATTTTGCCCGCTGTTGAAGAGGTTTTAAAAACTGTTCTGCACAAATCTCCATTTGACATACTCAAAAGAATTCCTTTGAGTAACAACACTGTACAAAGACGTATTGACGAAATGAGCTCTAATATTGAAAGTTTCTTGTGTAATTATCTGCAAATAACTCATTTTTCTATTCAACTGGACGAGTCAACTTTACCTGGTAATGAAGCATTATTATTGGCATATGTTTGATTTGTTATGGACGAAGAAATTTATGAAGAGCTACTATTCGCGAAAACTTTGGAGATGGACACTAAAGGTGAATCAATATTTAATATCCTGAGTGATTTTTTTAAGGAAAGATCGATTCTATTCACAAACGTTATTTCGGTGGCAACAGATGGAGCTCCTGCTATGGCCGGGCGATGTCGTGGGTTTATAAGCCATCTTAAAAGAATTATACCAGAGGTATCTGCAATTCACTGTGTCATCCACCGACAACACCTAGTAGCGAAAAATTTGAATGCTAAATTGCACCAATCGCTTCAATTTGTGATTAATGCAGTTAACAAAATAAGAAGCAATGCATTGAATACACATTGAATACAATATTTGCACAATTGTGCGATGAAATTGATGAAGACTTCCAACGATTGCTCTTACATACTGAAGTACGCTGGTTGTCGAAAGGTGCATGTTTAACAAGATTTTTCTCACTTTTTGAATCAGTTTTAGAGTTTCTGGAAAGTAAAGATCCAGATTTAAAAGAAAACCTGATCAATTTGAAAGCAGACATCGCGTATTTGACAGATTTGTTCAAAAAATTTAATGACATTAACTTACAATTACAAGGGCACAGCCTCAATTTAATAAAAACAAAGGGTGTAATTTCAGCTTTTCTTGGAAAATTGAAATTTATGAAGCAAAATATTAGTCGGCGCGAATTTTCCCAGTTTTCAAACTTGTCACAGGTAGAATGCCTTGATGAGGATATTCACACATACGTTCAACATTTAATTGCCCTGCATGATGACTTTAAAATCAGATTTGAAGATGGAAATACCACCATGGATAATAAATCCATTTGATGAAACGGAAGTGGAGAATGTGATATTACAAGAGGAGCTACTCGAGCTTAGCACTAATGAGGAACTGAAGGTGAAATTTAAAAGAGGGTATCAAACATTTTAGCTGCAGGCAGAAATACCCGAAAAATATCCTGGACTGTGGGGAATTGCGAGAAAGCTTTTGATAGCGTTTCCCTCGTCATATCTTGTCGAGAAAAGTTTTAGTGTCGTTACAAACCTTTTAACAAAAAAAAAGGAGCAGATTGAATATCACAGAACGGGGAGATTTGCGGTTATTCCTAACATTTTGGAAATATCACCGTGTCTCTGAAATATAGTTAAACTTCCACCTTCAAATAAGGTTTTTAATAAAAGTTATTTAATAAATAAACGCTAGAGCTGTCTTTCCACTTACTATTACCGTTATTCGGTAAATAAAAGCAGCTTATAATCCTAATAAACTATTGAGTACTTATATCTTTCTATACAAAGTTATTTTCCAAATAACTACGCCGATAACATGCGAAAGATGTGTCGAGTAGCTCCGAATATTTAAGTTCTTGTAAGCAAGTTCTGTTATAAATATTTTAGTCTATTCTAAATTATTTTTGTGTGTTTATAGAAATTTTTGAGGAAGTAGAAGATGTCATTTGTAAAGAGTTAATTAAGTTTATTTAGCAAATTCTGAACTTATACTGTACGTTTTCGTGATGACAATTTAGACAAATGGACAAATTATGAATTTCTGGAATGTTTTCCACTTTTCATAGATGCAGTTCTAGATTTATTCGAAAAGATAAGAGAAATTCAAAATTAAATTACTTTGTAGTATTTAATTTTATAATTAGAGACTTTGTTTTTTACATTGTATTTTTTCAAAATATAACTAATTAAATGATTTTTGTAAATTATTTTAAATTAATAATTAAATTTCTTTATAGTATTTAATTTTATAATTACAGATTTTTTGTTTTTATATTGTACCTATTTCTTTTCTCTTCGACGAATAAAAGTACCTAATGTATTTATTTGTCGAATAGTTATTAGGAACCTTATTAGTATCTTGGAAAGTTCTGGTCAAACTGTAATTTGAAAATTTAACCCGAGTTCGAATTTGCTCTACACCAAGCAAACGCGGGATTCATCTTCTGGTTAGCTTTTTCATTTCACTTTCAACAATATCTATGACATTTCTATTATTATTTTTGCTTGTTTTAGTAATATAATTTTTAATTGAAAATTCAAATTTCACAAAAACCATGACAGTAATCGATTCTTACAAAGAGTACGTTTTTTGTAGTAAATAGTTGAATAATCTAAATCTTATACTTACTCCTCTTCTTTTATTGGCGTAGAAATTTGAAATGCGCAATTAATAAAAAACCCAGGTTCTAGGCCTAAAATTTTGATATGGGTATTTTGTCTAATAAAACCATGTCAGCGCACCAAATTTCAGCAAAATCGAGTCAATCGTTTTATATTTATAATAAAAAAATGATTTCCGAAGTGGAACTTCAGCGCCGTATAGCGCCCGACCTAAGCAACTTTGTATTAAATTGTCTTAAATCGGCTTGTTTTTCTGTAAGAAATATATAGTAGGTTTTTGTAATGACATTTTACAGACACCTTGCATAAAGTTATGACAATGATTCAGCATCTTCTGTGTTTATATGACATCAGCATGAATTGGCTGTGCGCATACGAGCACTTTTGAAAGCAGTGAATCACTTACAAGTCATTCCATGTTTATGCAACTCTTCTACAGATCGCTAGTTGTTATTCCACGTATCAAAAAATGTTTTTTTTTTAATCGAAGTGGCCTTTATTTTCTTGGAAATTCATAATTAAGGAAATGAAAAAGCAATATTACTTAGTTTCCACTTTATTGAGGTAAAATCCTATTACAACACGGACGGAGTTGTATTGCGAACTAAACCTAAAACATCTTGACGAATTTAAACTTAAATGAATATTATAATGACAAAATAATTATACTCAGAAGGATGGTTCAATAATAGGCACACTTTCTATTCAAGATGTAAACTTTATTAGACAAAGGAACCAAGGTTTACCGAGTACAAATATAAAAATGAGAAAACACAAATAAATAAAACAATCAGTTGTAAAATAGACCTAATAAAAAGAATTGCCGAAATCTATATGATTATTGAGTAAAAGATCTGTATTTTTATATTTCAAAATTTTCATAATTTCAAGTAAATTTAATTTTTGCGATTTGTTTTCTGTGTAAAATTTTGAAGTTATAATTAAAATTATGCACTTTTTCTCTCAAGTGTATTGGATAATGTGAGTTATTCATGTTATTAATATAACTTCGTTCATGTTCTTTGATTCTTTTAGAAAAGGATCTACCTGTCTGGCCTATATAAAATTTAGCGCATGAACTTCATTCAAGTTTGCAAACTCCCGTTATATTGGTTTTATTTATTTTTTGGTTATTGTTTTTAATAAACCCTTTGGGTATAATTTTTCTTTTATTATAATATTGATTTAAGTTTAAATTTGTCAACATCCTTTAGGTTTAGTTTGCAATACAACTCCATCCGAGGAAGACATTGTATGTCGAAACAATTGTAATGGGATTTTACTTCATTAAAGTGAAAATTAAGTAATATTGCTTTTTATTTTTTATTTCATTATTAAATAATGTTTAATTAAAGCATGGAATTCATTTTTCCCCATATTAAAACAAACACTCTAGTGATCCGGAACAGGGTCTTATAACCCCGTCGCAAACTAATAAACTTTCAGTTTTAGTGCAGCAACACTGAAGATTTCTTTTGCAATAGTGGACAAAACGTTGACCAAGAAAGGAGTAGCGCCAAGGACGCGGTTCTAGTCTGAAAAAGAATAGGTTTTGCAAAGAACTTTCAGAGAATTTGACATAATAGTTAACGATATTGCAAATAAAAAAAGATAATCAGGATAAAACTCAAGTCACATTTTCATTAGATAACAACTAGAAAAACCTACAAGGTAGGCATTATTCCAAAAGTAAAAATATTTTATAAGCAAACATTTGCGCTTTAAACAATAAAATAATTTATTTAGAAGAATTGTACCACATATTTAAGTCAATACAATACATTATCAGTTGAAGACTACATATTCTTAAAATAGATATTTGACTAGAATTAAAAACAACAACCTATTATATCAAAACAATTCTATAAGTTTATTTTAATTGAAACAAAATAGCCTTGGCTCAAGTAATTGTATCAAGAATATATTCTTCAACTGAAACTAAATTTAACAAAACCGAAAATATCTCTATTTGATTTATTTAATCCAAAACAACATTTTTTAGCGCGTAGATAGATATAATAACTAATAACTGTTAATTATTTTAAACAATTTAATCAAAATTTATACAGGAGTAGGTAAATGTATGGATCCATTCGAATACCTTTGATATGGCTGCTTAGATTTTAATAAGACTTTCCTCAATTAATTAAATGCAAATCGGGATTCGGTGAGTATACTTATATCTGATTGGGATATAAGTTATATCCCAATCAGGCTTCCGGTTTAGCTGGAAACGATGTTAACTTTTTTATTTTAAATGAAATGCCTGTATTTTTACGAATTTCAATAGAGCTCTGCTCTGGGAGTTCAGCTATGATAAGGTTTGGTACCTTTATGTTCAACAACGACAAAGATATTTAATTAAAGCTGATATTTTAGAAACATGTTTGTTTAGTAAACTATGGAATTAAAATTCAGTACTCGACTTAAACTGTCAGAATTAACTCTGTAGACGTCCAAATATTAATAATGGTTCAATTAACTAAAAAAGAAGGTATTGAAATTGTGATGATTGGTTTTGGTGACCGCGTCAGAACTCATGAAAAAGTACGCGATTTATTTAACAATTTGTACCAAGATTGGCATCCAATTTCACAAACTGTCGTTGGTAAAACTTTGAAAAGGTATACCTTCCCAAGTTCCGGTCAAGTTATAACTTGAGCGGAAATTTACCGAAAAGCGCACGACCAAAAGTCGCAACTAAAGAAGTTATTGCGCAAGATATTGATATAGCATTACAAGAATTGCCACAAATTTCATATCCCTCGCACTAAACTATGATATAAGTTACCGATCAGTAGCCAGAATATTGAAACGCGAAAAATATCATCCGTATAAACCATATTTACTGCAAGAATTATTGAACGGGGATTACGATCGTAGAATTGAATTTTGCGAAAGAGTAATAGAAATTTGCAAAAATGATCAACATTTGACATACAATTTGTTATTTTCCGACGAGGCTACGTTTTGTTAGTGTTACTTTCTTGTGTTTGTATTGCAGCCTTTTTACTTACATACACACTTCTAACGTTTTAAACTTAACCTTTATTGGTAAAAATACATATTATTGTGTAGACATTGTTACATATTTCACTTGACAGTTTTATTGTCTCTACTCATCTGCCCCCTGGCGGAAGCATCATCTTACTATATACTATATATGTAATACATAGATACAATAGAATAATTAAATAGAATAGAGGATAAATAGAATATGTAACAGTTAGAAAGGTACCGTTGATCACTACAATTGTTGACATTGATCAATAGATAACCCTTATTGAATGCTAGAAACGCATAAACAACACGAGATGAAATTAAACTTTTGGGCTGGTATTTTAAGGAACCGTATTATTGGTCTTTTTTGTCATTCATGGTACACTAACTGGACAGAAATATTTAGATCTTTTACGTGATTAGGTTATTCATAATATTGAGGAAGGTGGGGAATTACCTGTAAGTATTTGATTGCAACATGATGCAGCACCCCTTCACTAAGCCCTTAATGTTAGAAGATTTTTAAACGAAACATTCCCAAATCGGCGGGTTGGTCGTAGAGGATTCATTGTATGGCCGCACGGTCTCCAGATTTAAATCCTCTAAATTTTTTCCTTTGGAGTCGTTTAACATCTATGGTTTATACTAGACGACCGCATAATCTCGAAGAGTTAAAATGTCATTCAAGAAGTTGTTCACAGACTCGCATATTGTCAAGAAGTGAACGGTCATAATTTCGAAAACTTTCGCATCTGATTTTGATTTTGTTTATAATTTTCTGTTCATTTTTCTTTTTCTCAATAAAATTTGCATTATTAGATTTAATTAAATATCTCTGTCGTTATTGAACAAGTGTGCCAAACTTTATTATATATAGCATTGGTTCCAGCTAAACCAGAAGTCCGATTCGGATATAAATATGTTCTTAGAATTTCCTATTTGCATTAATTTAAATGTGGAAAATTTTATTGAAATCTAAGTAACCGTATCAAAGATATTCGAATGGATCCAAACATTTGCCTAACCCTGTATATTGACTAATGTTGAAAATAGACGAGGTGTGGCTATAAAATAACGGGACTGATTCCCTTCAATATACACCCCTCTTCAATCTTTACACCGCTCCATTCGAATTTCCCATTACACAAAACAGTGCAGAAGTTATAATTAATAAAATTGTAGTAAACAGTATGTTTAAATTAAACACAGTCACAGCTGGTGATGAGCAGGTACCTTCATTCGTGATAAGGGATTGCAGAATGATGTTAGCATTTCCTCTTCATATTATATCATATTTATCGACTCGAAAGAATATCTTCCCTTCAGTTAGAAAGCGAACTAGTTACTTCAGTATTTAAGAGAGGAGACATCATTGATGTGTGTAATTACAGGCCAATACCAATACTTTGTGATTTTTAATATATTCTGTACAATGTACGAATAGTATATAACAAATTCAAATCTAAATCTTCACCTATACAGCATGCCTTTGTTCCAGTAAGTTCTACTGCTAATAATTTAGCATGAATTTTTCATGATACATGCATTGTCATTGACAATTTAAGTCAAGTAGATATAATTTATACAGATATATGGAAAGCCTTTGCTACTATAGACCATCGTTTCTCAACCTGGTGCTCGCCGTGATATTAAATGAGAGTGGCGAAGTATCCTAAACAATAATGTAAAATCATTTTAGGAGAAAAAAATCATTTATTATGAACATTTTACTTACAATAAGTACACTTGTAAAGAAAAGAAATTAATGTAATTGTTGCATTAAAAGTTTCTCCATACGTGAATCTACATCAGAAACACACAAAAGCAAATTGCTTTCGAGTGATAAGAGACTCCAATGACTTCCTGTATTTAGTTTTCAGCGCAACCATAGATGAAAAACTTTTTCCACAGAGATAAAACGGCGATAGGGATTAATATTTGCAATGCTTCTGTGACTAAATTTCGACGAGCAAGCCAAAATGTAGTTAAATATTCAGATGTAAATTTCAGTTGTCGCCTTTTGCCGGCAGACATTTCGATGAGCTGGTCGTGAATTTCAACTGGTAACTTAGCAGCGGCGAGAACGTTTTCATTAAACGGATTCAGTACCCATCTCTTCGAGAAATCATTTTTATCTTCCGCAAAATGAGTTTTTAGTTCACGCAAATGCATCTTCATGCAATCCGAACTGTGGTGAGGAATAGTGTCTTGTTCATTCAAATTTTTGTGAATATAATCCGAAGTAAGTGGGACATATCCAAATTTTTAATTTGAATGCGAATAATACATATATTAGTAGACTTCAAATTAAGTTGGATATGACTCATCCCAATAACAGTGTAGAATACACCGGTTTCAATATTCTATCTCATTTGTTGCATTGTATAACTCGTAAACAGTAGAAGATACATTATTTCAGGTGTGTCTGCTGTGCTAATCATAGGGACTTACTAAAACGTAAGTCGTTTTTCTTTCGTTTCTCGTTATTTATCTTAATCTAATCTATTTGTCACCTGTAACCTAAGTCCTTATATTTTGTGTTATTTAAATTTTGTACATTTATAACGAAAAAATGCTTCGCAACAAGCATTTAAAATCACAATCACAACTACTTGTTATATATGTGATGAGATATTTCAAACGTGAACGTCATAATCGGGCTTTATGCTTACCTTTAGAATCTGTGATGCATATATTATGATTACTAGAAATAATAAAAATGGCTTTAATACATTATAATTTTAGGGTACTGCAGAAGCTTGTGGTATTAGTATTAATACTGTATCAGCTATAAAGAATAGAGTTACAGAAGCAACACAAAAAAGTGAATTGCCGCGATCTCCTTCGAAACATCGCAAGCGTCTAAATTAAAAATCATGTGACGTTGCTGAATATGTTGAAGATATTGTGAAGTGAAAAATTTATGACATGCATTCAAAAAGAATTGTTAGATTTATGGAATTTTTTCTTTTAATTAAATTGTTTATTTGTAGGTGTTCATTTTACTGTAGCTGCATTACAGCAAGAAGTTTCTTATGAGTTTGAGTTTAGTAAGTCAAGTTTGGAAAGACTTCTACATTCTTTATGATTTTCCTATAAGTTGGATAACAATAGGAGAGGCTTACTGGAACAAGAACATATTGCGCAAAGTAGAGTAAAATTTCTAAAGGACTACTTGAACAATAAGGAAAACCAGCTATATGATCCTGTGTTTTTTGGATTTTTAGTCGTGGATCAACTAAACGAAGCTGGCACGATACATCTTCTAAAAGTACAAGAAAGAAGCCTTCCACCTTTACATTGTCAATTCATTCCAATTGAATTAATATGGGCTAATTGTAAGGATTATTACAACAAAATATTGGTGCAACAACGTTTAAAGATGAAAATGTAAAAGAAACGTGGATTCAAGCCTTGGAGAGGATTGATAGTGATTACTGGCAAAAATGTATCAAGCATGCAGAAAAATAGATGACAGAATGGTGGGAAATCGAGAAACGTTTTGACGTAGGTTGAACCAATTCTTATTCATTTAAATGAGAGTGATTCAGATTACCAATGGACTGATTTACACTCTGATTAATTTTTGCATAGTATTGCATTGTTTTAATTTTGATGTATCTTGTGCTGTTTGCAATTTGCAGTGGTTGAAGGAACTATTGGTAAAAGCTAGACAACTCATTATACTCTTAGCTTTCATTTGTGCATCGTCTGAAGTTGGAATATTTAAAAATGTTGTAACTAGTATTTCTTGCTGTTTAATAAAACTTATAATGCACTTCATGATTCTATTTTTTAGAAAGAATTGCTTCATTCAGGAGATTCAGAGGCCATAATAAGGTGTTTGATTTGAATTTAACGTTGCTTTAGTTTGTTTAAATCGTAGAATATTTTGAACTGTATGTTGATCAAAACAATGATTCTGTAACTATTATGTATACCAATTTCTTTTAGTCTATTAATGCAATATTTTTTAGCATATTTTGTACTGAAAATAAAATAATTTAGAATCAACCTCTGTGTTTGATTACTTTATTTGTAATATAATTTTGTTTTCGGTATTATAAAATGATATATGTATGTATTTACAAAAGTATGCACATAAGAATCTTTCATAATTATAGAAATATATGATGTTAGTTATGTTTTTTGAAAAAAAATTAATAACAAAATTTGAAAATTCGTTTTACATTAAATATTGAGTTGAATAAATTAGTTCTGTAAATTTCTAGTCATGGATGAACCACTTAATAGAAAATCATTGTTCAGAAATACCAAGAAAGATAATAAAATAAAATAAAACAATCACTTTGTTTTACCACTTTATTCACATATAATTGTGACCGCGGTTTCGACATACAATGTCATTATCAAACTGCAAAAGTTACAGGCCTACATAGAACTTATAAATGACACAAAAAATATATGGGGGTGGTTTATGATGTTATTTACAAATTACTACTATATACTTAACTATTATATACAACATTGGAAAAGAGGTGTATATATAAGATCCAACTGGTCATTTAAAACGATATCTATTGTGCCGTTCCGGCTTTTAAAAACCTCTAGGGCCTCTAAAATATTTAATTTACGACCTTTCTCGGCCAAATGCAATATTTTACGGTGACCAAATGTATGTCTTTCTGTAATAAGATGGTTTGCGAATGTTGAATCTGTCTTCTTTAGTTTGTATGACCTCAAGTGTTCTTTTTCCCGTATAATAAAACTTCGACCAGTCTGACCTATATATACACTTTTACAATCATTACAATACAACTTATACACTCCTGATTTGTTATTGATATCTGTTTTAGGTTTTGCGTTAAAAATGAAATTACTTGTTTTTACATATGGTTTGTACGCTATACTAACATTACTATTATTTTTTGAAATTATATTTCCAATTTGCTCGCTTATTTTACCGAAGTAAGTTAACTAGGCAAATTGTTTCAAATTAGCACTATCTTTAGGATATACTAAACTAAGGGCCACTTGTAACTGTTTTTTCTTTAGTATACTGTCAATTACGCTACTTTTATAACTATTGTTTACCGCTATTTGTTTTATAGTATTGATTTCACGAACAAAAGATTCATTAGACAAAGGAATATTTAATGCTCTATGTATCATAGAATTAAAAAATGAATGCTTGTGTGTCTTAGGGTGTAGTGAATCTTTGGGAATAATGCAATCAGTGAAAGTAGGTTTACCATATATATCAAATTTTAAGCTCTGATCTAATTTGTTTAATTTTAAATCCAGGAAGTTAATACTGTTATTCTCTTCTATTTCTACTGTAAAATTGATATTAGAATGGATTGAATTTATATAGTTCAGAAATGTTTGTAGTTGTCTATGAGTACCCTTAAAGCAAGCTAGGATGTCGTCTACATACCGATACCAAAATTTTATATGTTTTTTACCTAGTTGTGATGAAAGAATTTTTTCTGTAATATGCTTCATGAAAATTTCAGCTAATAGAGGACTTTGAGGTGAGCCCATTGCCAGACCTTCTGTTTGTTTGTAGAATTTGTTGTTAAATGTAAAGTAACTTTGGTTGGTGACTAACTCCGTTAGAGATATGATTTCGTGTATAACAACCGGGTTTGTATTTTTCTTTACTAATATGTTTTCTATTAACCTTACGCATTCCTTATGTGGTATTTTTGAAAACATGTTGGAAACATCGAATGATACCAGGATTTCGGTTTTTGTATATTACAATCTTTTAATTTAGCTGTTAACTGTATTGCGTTTTTAGCTTGCTTTAAGGGTACTCATAGACAACTACAAACATTTCTGAACTACATAAATTCAATCCATTCTAATATCAATTTTACAGTAGAAATAGAAGAGAATAACAGTATTAACTTCCTGGATTTAAAATTAAACAAATTAGATCAGAGCTTAAAATTAGATATATATCGTAAACCTTCTTTCACTGATTGCATTATTCCCAAAGATTCACTACACCCTAAGACACACAAACATTCATTTTTTAATTCTATGATACATAGAGCATTAAATATTCCTTTGTCTAATGAATCTTTTGTTCGTGAAATCAATACTATAAAACAAATAGTGGTAAACAATAGTTATAAAAGTAGCGTAATTGACAGTATACTAAAGAAAAAACAGTTACAAGTGGCCCTTAGTTTAGTATATCCTAAAGATAGTGCTAATTTGAAACAATTTGTCTCGTTAACTTACTTCGGTAAAATAAGCGAGCAAATTGGAAATATAATTTGAAAAAATAATAGTAATGTTAGTATAGCGTACAAACCATATGTAAAAACAAATAATTTCATTTTTAACGCAAAACCTAAAACAGATATCAATAACAAATCAGGAGTGTATAAGTTGTATTGTAATGATTGTAAAAGTGTATATATAGGTCAGACTGGTCGAAGTTTTATTATACGGGAAAAAGAACACTTGAGGTCATACAAACTAAAGAAGACAGATTCAACATTCGCAAACCATCTTATTACAGAAAGACATACATTTGGTCACCGTAAAATATTGCATTTGGCCGAGGAAGGTCGTAAATTAAATATTTTAGAGGCCCTAGAGATTTTTAAAAGCCGGAACGGCACAATAGATATCGTTTTAAATGACCAGTTGGATCTTATATATATACACCTCTTTTCCAATGTTGTATATAATAGTTAAGTATATAGTAGTAATTTGTAAATAACATCATAAACCACCCCCATATATTTTTTGTGTCATTTATAAGTTCTATGTAGGCCTGTAACTTTTGCAGTTTGATAATGACATTGTATGTCGAAACCGCGGTCACAATTATATGTGAATAAAGTGGTAAAACAAAGTGATTGTTTTATTTTATTTTATTATTTTCAAAATGAATTACCACAAAGTTACGGCTACCAGTATTAATTTTCTTAAACCAAGAAAGATGCTTGTCGATCCATGGGCTTTCTTCTAAATTTCTTCAATTTTCCGGAGAGTTATCAACAAACAATCAATAACAATTCTGGAATATGCAAATATTGCAGCTGAAGTACCTATAAATGAAATGCACCACAGACATTTCTATTATTCTGTGTGTATATATATATATATATATATATATAGTAGCATGACATAAAATACGCTGAAGAAGCTGTCTTCTGCCGAATAATTATCTCTCCATTTTAAGAAACACACATTCAATTTTTTTCCATAATTATTAATGTTGCTATCATTTTCATTTAATCGTTTAAAACGGTCATATAATCATCTATAACACAGAACATCCTTAATAGTGATAAATTTACATAATCAATTATTAACATAACGAGAGCGACACTTGAAATAAATAAATATCGAACGACATCCATCATAAGGAATTTTATTTGTACATTTGAAAGCGATGAGTTATACCCAAGTTTATTTGATGTGTACTATATCAAGCTACTTAATGAAAGAATGAAGTTTTTCTGTTATTAATAAAATGTTTTTATCACGTCCTTGTACCTTCGCACTCAAGTCGTTTAAAAGCGAAAATACATCAGCTAAGTAAGCCAACAACAACATACACCCATTATCCTGTAAAAACAATGAGAATGACATTTGTTTATCCCGGAAAAATATTATTAATTCATCTCCCAATTCCAATACCCGGGCTAACACTTTCCTTCACGATAACCACCTAATTTCTGTATGGAAAAGAAGAGATTTTTTTTCACCGCATAATTTAACGATAAAGTAACGATCGGCTTTTAATAAAATTGACCATTTTCACAGCTTCACCAAGAATTTGATTGAGATTTTCCGGCATGTTCCGGCATGAATTATCTGATCGCGAACATCGGCAACCATGTCATCGAGTCGCCTTGATATTGTGTCGTTAGAAGCCGAATTTTATATGATATATAAGTCTTAGACTTATAAATAGCGCTGGGGATGTTTGCGGTGTGCAAGGATAGTATTCAGTTAAACGCACGAATATAATGACCTTGTTTCGATCGGTGATGCATGCGTGATTTTATTGCTTTACATGCATTCGCTATTTATATCACTTAGGTATGTCAGTTATGTGTACTGTATATAAATAACACACTTACCTTATTTAGGATTATTATAGCATAGCGCCAAGTGGATAAGACTTGCAGTAAGTTTGTAGCATTAGATACGTTTCCATATTTGTAGCGGTGAGCGATGTACGCCGTGATGAATAAATTTTTTTATATTTTGAGAAAGACCGCTCGACATCTACGGATGTAACACACGCACAATTAAAATAATCTTTATAGATAGAAACCGAATCTACACTTGCACCATTACTAATTTGTTTTAATCTGGTAAAATCAAAATCATTGTTTATCACACTCTCGAACTTTTCTATTACATTAACATTTTTGTTGTCATTTACTGCGCATAGCTGGGCGTGTACATCGTCCAGTATTTGCAGTGACTCCGCTAACGATAATGCAGTATTTTGAAATTTCTCGATTGCGTTAAACAATCCTATATGATTGTTATAAATAGTTTGTAAATCTGCATCAAGGGAAGGGTTTTGAAAGAGTCTCTGGCTTTCCTTAATTGCTACAGCTTCGGCAGGATTGAATTGTAGAACCACAGATTTTATTTGTTGGAAATACTTGGCATAATAAAATGCCGCCTTTAACCAACTTCCCGAACGTGTAAGGATTGGCTCTGGTGGTTCGGGAATACCAGGGCACCGACTGTGAAACTCTCGAATTCGTTTGGGAGATTTTAGAAACACTTTTTTTGTGGTTGCTATTAATGCATCCACCTCTGGATAACATTGCCGAATAGTTTGTGCCACAAGGTGTAAAGCATGAACTTTACATGTCACATGCAAAAGTCTCTCACAATATGCTTTAAGAGAACGGCCTACAGAACGCATTGTCGCGGCACCATCGCTCATAAACATCAGGAGTTGATTAGTTGAAACTTGAAATTTTTGTAGCGTATCGAGCACTACCTTCGTAATTACTTCGCTAGTGCACTTTTCCGATCTTTTGCTGGCTAATAAAATGGGAAATGTTGATTTGACAGGATCTAGTACACGCACTATAATATTCACAATAGAATGTTTTTTTCGATCTGTCGTTTCGTCGACACATACCCATAACTGTTTATCATTTACTACTGCTTTCATTCTGTTTTCAATGTCCTCACGCACAATTGGTAAATAGGTGAGTAACGTTCTCCGTGACGGTAGCTTTATGTTGGAATTGTATTTATTCCAAAAGTCGTGAAAGGCTTTTTTATCTAGCAGGTGAACTGGCACATCGCAGACGAGTAGCATTGTCAATAAATCGAAAATGAATTGCGTTTTAGACAGCACATTATTTTTTCTGTCTTTGTGGTGTACACTTTCAACATGTCTTTTACAGTCGTATTTGTCCCAGCAAAGTAACTGTTTATCGCATAATTTACAAACCACTTTTGCTCCATTATAATACAAATCGGGAAAGTCTCGGATAAATTTATTCACGTCGTTATACAATGGGCGCTTTCTTGGCTTGGGCACGTCCGTCATACTTATTAAATAGAGTTCAAGACAACACACGATCACGTTGCCAGTTCACGACTAACTAAAGTGTTTCGCTGCATCGTGTTTATACGCTGGTGGGGATGCACTACATACGGTCCTGCCGTACCGCAAACATCCTCAGCTCTACTTATAAATTAAAGTAGAATATTCATAACGTTTAATTTGTGTATCCGCCGTTGACAAAATTTTATTTCTATCGTTCGTTACAAGGTAATTTAATATAACAGTTGCAAATCCTTGGAGTCTGTGAAAATAATATAAATTCTTTTTTGATAGTAAATTAGTCTATTAACTCTTATAACAGGGGTATTTATTATTAGAGAAACTCGTATTCAGTCAATCCAAAAATTTTATTACTATTACAGCATTTTACGTCCCTTATTAAAATGTGGATACCACTGGTTGAATACAAATAATATTTATTCCAACGTCTGGATATGCAGTAAGTATCTTACATCCTCTTTTACATCGTGTGTATTTATTTTATCGTCATAGTATGAAAATAATGTATGTTACCGAGTGTATTTTAAGTTTTGACGTAACGAGATTTAAGTGTATGAATGCAACGGAGGTGTAAACGACGTGAATAATGTAAATAATAAAGTTTTATCTCTGACAAACTTACGTCAGACTATACGTATCCCTATTGTTCTTATTAAAATCATATTATAAAACAGACATCTAGCATGAGCTTTCGGCATAAGATGCTTTTTATTTATTTGCCTAGCGCTGATTTATCTCACCTGTTCGTTTACCTTAAAGTTGTCAACATTTTTACAGTTATTCTTGCTAGTATTTTAAAAGATTTTGTTTTAAAGGTGTTAAAAAGAGATTAGATATACAACCTAGGCCAATTATGAGACGAAGTTCAATGTCACATACATACGCATCGTTCACGATATGAAAAAATGTTTCTTTTAAAACTCGCATTAGTGAAAAAAATACTTAAAAGTTCATTTCTACATTGTTAGATATTCCTGTTTACAATTTAAAACTCATACTCGTACGAGCTAAATTATTATTTGACATAGATTCACTTCAATTTTTAATATACTTCTAAGAAGCTGTAGATCTCGGTTTCCGGGTTGGAACCGCGTCGAGTTAGGCGTAATTGTCAAAGTTTCATCCACTGTTTCAAGGGACATCTTCAGGGCTGTACGTAGATGTTCGTCGTTTTGCAGTAGCTTGAAGAATGCTATGATAGAGACTGGTACAACTTATATAGGGGGACCGGGTCAGATGGTGGCCTGCTATTGGCTGGGAACAATGAGCCAATGGCATGCGTCGTATGGGCGTGGTGATTCTTAGTAAAGTTTAGTAGAGTTTGCCACGTCGGATGTAACGTATAGCCATCGTCTCTATTGAGATTGCGGGGATGTTTGTAAATTTCAATAGATTCACGGATTTTCCTAGGGAAATAATGCGATTCACGGGACAGAAGCTTGACATCTTTGAATAGAATTTGATGACCGGAGTTGAGTTTGTGACTGCCAGCGCTGAACCGGCTATATGTTACAGTCTAGTACAACGTTCATGTTCGGACACACGCACGCCGACTGCCCGCTTAGTTTCACCAATGTACACACTGCCACACGAACACGGAATGCGATACACTTCTTGTGCTTGGAGCGGAGATATTTTGTCTTTAACCGAGGGTAAGAGGTGCGAAACTTTAGAATGGGGTCTGAAGACAGTTTTGATTTTATTTCTATGCAGAACCTTTCCTATATGATCGGTGATACCTTGAATATACGGTAAGAAGGCGGTGCTGATGTTAGGATCGGGTTCACTTCGAGGTTTGGGGTTACGATATCTCACTATAGTACGGTGTATGTCGTGGGCGTTATAATTATTCTGGAGTAGGGTGCTAGAAACATGCTTAAGTTCGGAGGGTAGTGCCCTAGGTTCTGAGATAGAAAACGCACGATGTACAAGAGTATTGATGACCGCTTGTTTGTGTGCCGGGTGATGATGAGAAAATCCGTTCTGATATCGGTCCGCATGAGTCGGTTTCCTGTAAACCGTGTGGCCCAGTTTGCCATTGATATTGCGGGTCACTAAGACGTCTAAAAACGGAGACTTCCGTCTGATTCCACCTCCATGGTAAAGCGAATGTCACGGTGCTGGGAGTTTAGAGCACATCATAATTGTGATACACGACTTTGAGTGATTTATAGTATTTTATGGATATTTGACACCTCTAGGATAATTAGTTGTTTTGCTCTAGGATCGTCGCCAACGTTTGTTTCGTCATAATTGAAAATATTAGAGGGAGGAATTCTCTGCAGTGTATTCTCTAAGTTAACAAAGTACTCCTCCTCATAGAGAAGTACAAGAAGACCTAAAGCCCAATCTTTACCAGGAACATTATTTGTAAGTTTTTGTACTAACCGTCCTTTTCTGTTTAACAATAAGTATTTTTTTGTAAATGAGATTTAAGTAAAGCACTTATACTAATTTCCAGTATATATCCAGGATATATATACTGGAAATTAGTATAAGTGCTTTACTTAAATCCCATTTACATATTATGGATTTCCAGCAAGTATCGGCCGATTCAATTAAAAGTATTTTTTTGTTAACATTCGTATTTCTATTAAATCAATCCCAATCGGCAAATTTCAGGGCAGCCACTAAAAAGCTCTTTCTTCTTGTTGCGAAAAGATACATTGACCACCAACTTTTCTACCTTGTCGACCGTGATATTTATTATTAATTGTTCGATGTGGTATTTTATATTTTGCAGCTGTAGCTTTCATTGTAAGTTCTCTATCAGCCACCTTTTCAATTGCTTCATTTAGTTGATCTTGGGTATAATTTTTATAATTTCGAGATCCAAGTGGCTTCGCATATTTTCGCACCATCTGAATGATAATAAAAGATGATAATTAAATATTATGATTAATTAATTATATTGTTAATAGTGATGGGGCTACTTTGATACCATTAGCGAGGCGGGATTGATCGGATGGTGGTAGATCAAATTCTCCTGGAAATGTGTATCAAAGTCACTCCTGCCCCGGCAAAGAACATTTAATTACGAAAAAATTATAACAGTTTTAAAGCAAATATTTGATATGATATGATATGGATTAAGAACACATGTATATTTATAGCTCGATACTCAAAAAGTAGCTTACATACCACACTTACTTTTGTGTGATCGAAGTTACTCGACTACGTCTTCGTCCTTGAAAACGAGGGTGTGGAGAAAATCATCTTAAAAGTATAAATTATTTAATCTAATAATAGTGTGGCACATACACATAACAATCTTATGCACTTTATGCCATACGCTTCCTCCCTCGCCCCGGTACCTCAGGTACTAGTGGTGGTAGCGGTATTAGTAACGCTATCGGTAACTTTGAAACTGCTACTATATATCTAACTATTCCAAGATAAATTGGTATGAAACAATGAGATTTACGAAATCTAGCATATTCTACACTTATGGATATACATTTCAACAATTAGAACATAAACAAGTTGTTGATTAAATTGACAAGGGAGATCGAATGGAATTATGTACACCATTTAGTTGTTTGCCAGCATACATGCTAGGGTTTTATATTGATTTATTCGAATTTAATATTCTAAATGGAACTGTGAAAGTTTTAAATATAAATATCATTGTTGTACCCCAAGGACTGCATCTTGCTTTCGATTATGGTACTACCTTGACAGGTGCTGCTACTTCTGAACATGTGTTTATTGGATGTTAAGGTATTGGTTTAAATAAAAAAGTTTATAGTCGCCTTGGAAGTTATAATAGTGAGGCATCTTCACCAATGAAACCAGCTGCTGTTAATGCCTTCAATGGTAAGGTGTTTCTACGAAAATCTAATGGAACAAGTTATTTTGATCCACAAGAACTTGAAATGAATCTTGGAATACCAAGACATGTTAATATGTACTTTGTATTAGTTAGTAACAGTAGTTAGTACGCCCTGAAGTAAATATCAAAGTCGCCTCCAGAAATCAATATCACCCCATTTTACGGTGCTTCAAATATTTAGATGAAAATGTAATAAAAAACAGTTATACAATTAAACCAAAACAAGGAACATTGACAGAAACTAAGGAAATTCCCGGAATTCAAATGTGGCGCGCGAAGTGATGGTAGTACTGCTCTATAACGCTAGATAGTGGTGAGCTATGTCCATACTAAGTCATTCTGTCAAACTGTACTTTGCTAGGAGGTGACAAACAGTTTTTGTGTTTATATTTGTTGAGTTGTATTTGAGTTATTCTGCGACACTACAATCTCTGATGTGAAAGAACAAAGAACGTGCATCAAATTCTGCTTCAAACTTGGCAAAACGGGGGTGGAAACACAAAACTTATGAGTGGTACAACAGTTTTAAGAATGGACGTGTGTCGATTGGTTGTGATAAGTGTTCCCGTCGTCCATCGACGGAAAATCCGCAACAAAATGTGGCAAAAGTGCGGCATACTATTCTGCAAGACCGAAGGAGAACAATCTATGACTTTAAAACATTGTTGATTTGTCATATGATATGAGCGGTCTACCAAGTCGCGCAACAATTCGTAGATCCCACACTACGACAATGCACCAACCCACACGTCATTTTTTGTGCGTCACTTTTTAGCAACAACGAAGACGGTAGTACTACCTCACCCTCCTTACTCTCCAGAGCTTGCCTCTTGCGACTTCTTCGTCTTTCTGAACTTGGAACTGATGCTCAAGAGGAGCCGTTTTGAAACGAATGGGACAGTCCAGACCGAATCGCAAGCAATGTTGAGCACATTAACACGCGAAGGCTTCCAGCACTGCTTCCAGTCATGGAGAATCCGTTGGGATCCTATTCATGCGAAAGGAGAGTACTTTGGAGGGAATGGTAGTGACTAAGTTGTAACAATTTATTGTGTTTTTTTTCACATTCCGGGAATTTCTTGGTAGCGCCTTGCATTTTAATTAACTAAATTACGAGAATCATTTGACGAAGGTGAGACTCGTCTAAAAGTGTTTGTTTTTGAAAAAATTGTTATTATTTTCGAGTAGGCCATGCTTTTACAAGAGGCTATTTAAATTTCCACTATTGTCTGACTTTTAGTTTATCAGATATAGTACAGACGTGTTTAGTGATAGTTGTAGACTGTATAAAATTGCTGTTATTTTTTAAGAACACGAACGCAACTGAGGTTTTGGCGGATATCTAGCTAACATTAAAAAATGGTGCTTCCTCGAAGGCCACAATTTTTTTTTGCGACTGGACATTATTAAAAATCCCAAATTCTAGGTCTATGGAATGAGGTTACTCAAAATTTTGATTTGTCACATAAATCTATGTCAACGCACCAAATTTCAGCAAAATCGCGTTAGCCGTTTAGCCGTATAGCGCCCAAATTAAGCAACTTTGTAATTAGGTAAGTTGTCCTAAATCAGTTTATTTGGCCGTAAGAAATATATAGTAGTTTTATGTAAAGACCTTTTACAGACACCATATTAAACTAGTTAAAAGGTGAAGATCTGCAATCATATATTACATAAAGTTGCTAGCAATTCATGGAGAGCCAATGGGGAGACATTGCGAACGGCAGCCATCGCGCTGGCTTATTCTTCTGCTGAATATTGTGTTGCTGTTTGGTATCGAAACTATTACACGGAGCTAATAGATATACAACTTAACGACACAATGAGGATCGTCACCAGTGCTGTTAGATCCACACCTAGTCTCTGGCTACCGATTCTTGCTAACATTGCCCGCCGGATGTCGGACGCCCCGCTGCAGCACAGAAAGAATGAGCTAAGATTAGCAACAACATTGATCCTCCTATGCACGACGATTTGGAGAGCATTCTCGGCACGCGAGTGAAATCTAGGACACCGACTTCACTAAATGGAAGTTCAGCACCCCACCAATGTGAGTGATTACTGGATAGCCCTCCTCGAACAACACTCTGAATTTAGAAATGTAGCTTTAATTTCTAATCCATCAGATTCTGTGCAAGGCGTAACCCTCCCACGTAGGCAATAGTATCAATTATAGAAGTTGCGCATAGACCACGGAACGTGTAACTCAGTGGTGCATAAATTAGCAGATACTAAGCTCTACGTCTGCGGAATGTGGAACAAACCATGGCCCACATAGTAAACGACTACCCCAAAAGAAGTTTCCCTGGTGGCATACACGAGCTGAGTAATGCAACTCCTGCAACACTGAACCGGTTCAAAAATTTAGATATTTACGTGTAACTTCTTTTTATGGCCTTCTTGTAATAAATGTTATGTATTCTTTTAATTTTAATTTAACCAGCCCGGTGGTTGATCACCCGGCTTTAGACATCACTTTCGTTTTCAACATTTCTAGGAAGGAGATGGTTTATTTTTCTTCTGAACGATAAAATCCGGTACAACTTCAGTCGTGCAAATTTTATATGCAGTTATATGGTCAGTTGACTGGAGTTCACTGTTCTTTCATTAACTCCTCCATTGATGTGAATGTTGCTGTTTCTGGACTATATGATGGTATCTTTTCTATAGTGGACAATTCTATTCCCAAGATTAGGATTTCTGGTCGTCGTCGTTTTCCTCCGGGGTACAATCCTGATATTAAATACCTATTACGATTAAAGGTGTATTATTTTACAAAGTGTAAGAAGAGTAGGTCGTTGTGTCACCGAATTTAATAGACTGCGATATTTAACGAAGCTCGAGATCAGAAAAGCTTACGTTGATTATTAATCCCGCATAGAAGCACAAATGTTTCAGCATCGTGCTTCTTTCTGGAAATTTGTAAATAACACGAGGGCCAGTTCTAGGGTATCTAGTTGCATGATATTTAATGATCATGAAATTACTACGCCTCAGGGTTAGTGGACGTATTTGGCCCATTTTTTCAAAGGTCTATCGTTTGCTAAGGTTTTCGAATCTTTAATATATGAACAAATAATGTCTAAGGCACATCATCTGCAGTCTACTTACATTGTTCTGTTACTGGGCGTTCTACCACCACTAATTTGGTAGCAATAACGCAGTTTATTAGCAAAGCTATCGATTATGCCTTCAGGTCGATGTAATATATACGGATTTCGCCAAAGCTTTCGATTCCATCGGTCACTCAATACTAATATCTAAGTTAGATGTCTTTGGTTTTGTCACCTTTGTTGTTCAATCTTATTTCTTCTTACTTACTTACTTGCCTTCTCGCTCATATTATGTCTGCTTCAATGGTTTCCACTCTCGACGTTTCCATCCAATATCCGGTGTACCACAAGGCTCAAATTTGGGGCCTTGACTTTTTAATACATTTCTTAATTATTTACTCTGTTCAGTGAATTACGGAATTTTGGCTTACGCGGATGACTTAAAACTCTATATGAAAGTTACGAAGATTGAAGATTTTTACGA